>JAWWLV010000046.1:6759529-6823430 GCA_035041135.1 Platyrinchus mystaceus
TTTCCCTAGATTTGTGTCAGACCATGGCATGGAGGGCTACAATGCTGTTTGCCAGCGCAAGATCCTGACAGCAGCACAGCACACAGAGATGGGCTCTGCATCCTCTCGGGCCTACCCTCCCACTCAGCTGGAGTGGACAGCAAACCAGAGGAGAGGGAAGATGGTGCTGGATGTTCACACCTTTAATGGTAACTCATGCTTCTGCCCTCCTGCTGTCTTCTAGTCCCTAAGGGCTTTTCCAGTGCAGATATCAGCATTTGGAAAATACTTCCCTCAGCTTAGTAAAGAGGGATCAGAACACTGATTGCTACTGGCTGGTGCAACCATGGGGGATACAAGCATCTGAATCTAGACCCAAAACTGGTGAAATCTGGACCTGCTGGGACCTTCTACTGAGGCTGAGGGATGAGATTGTCCTGGCTTGGGCCCATCTCACAGAAGGCTGTTCTGGTTGTGCATCTCTATGGGTCTGGTTTTCCTGTTACCCACTACAGCACAGCAGCAGCAATTTATTGCAGGGACTTTCTGCCTTTCTCCCTTCTCAAATATTGCCTTTTGCAGCCCTTGCTCTGGAGTGTGTGAGACTTCCCAGCTGGGCTCTGCCCCCATGGAGTGCAGGGGTTGCTTTGGGTCCTGTCAGGGAGGCTGTGGGGACTGACTTTCTTCTCTGTGCCAGAGGAAACATTCTCAGCTGAAGTGGAGTCCTGGATGACTGGTGAGCAGCTTGCAGCCTGGATCCTAAATGCAAGGTAATGCCAGAGGATGGGAGAAGGTCTGGGGGTGTGAAAGAGGCTGTCACTGCTTCTAAGGTTCAGACTGGTCAGGGCTGTGGGCTGGAATTTATGTGGAATAGTCATTCCTTACCCACTCCACCTTGTGCTCTCTCCTTCATCCTCTGTGTGCACACACTGTGGGCTTCTTTAGGAACAGAGGAATCAGTGTTGTGATCTCTTAGAGCAGGTTCTTTAAAAAATGAAAAAAAGAAAAAAAATACAAACCAACCAAAAGAGAACAAATATTGAATTATTCTAGTTGTGGTTTGTTTTTTTTTTCCTGACCCTGGGCACTTAATAGTTGATTCACATCATAAATCTAAAGGACTCAAGCCAGGATAGACAAAGCTAGAAGAAACTGAATGCAATCTTTTCCTTCTTCTCCCTCTCCCCTGCCTACCTGGACATCTTTCCACTCCTTCCTTTCCCTGCTACCAGGGGCTGTGATAAGAAGACTCGAGGGTGGTCTGTCTCCATGTTAACTGGCAACACATGGCAGGACCTGCTGGGTTGTGACTTTGTGCTGGACCTCATTGGAGAGATGGAGGAGACCAGCAACTTCAGCAGCTCTTCCCAGTCCCCAACTGAGTTCCCCATCACTCCAGAAAGGGACAGGAGCACCTATCAGTTCTCTGACCTGGATTCGTAAGTCACCTCTTCCTCCTGCCCCACCACTTGTGGCCCTGTCACCCAGTGGTTCATCTTTCTGGCCCTCATGTCATTTTCCCCTCCAATAGGATCCCTCCTGCTCCAGGCATCCAGGCCCCTTCCTTCCCACCCCCTAGCCTGCCTCCAGAATTCATGGATCTCCATCCAGGTAATCTTTAGCCCAGGACTGTGGATGACTCTGGGAAGGGCCAGATGGGCTCCAGCAAGGGAATCAAAGCAGAGAGGGAGTCAGGTGATTCTTGTTGATGGAGAGCAAGGAAGGGCTACACTCCAAAACATGACTGTCTAACAGGGACTGGAGGCAGGGGAATGTTCCTTACCTTCCTTGTTCACCAGACTTCTCTCTGCTCCCAGATCCAAGGATTAGAGATGACCTGAGGAACCCTGTAGGCCTGGATCACTATGTGGATGATCTCTTCAGCCCTGTGCTGCATCAGGGCTCCAGCGTATCAGTAAGTCCCCCTGATGTCCCCTCCTACTTTTCCTCTGCAGTTCTCCTGTCCCTGTGACTCCCTCAAGCATTTCTCTGCCTATTCACTGCCTCTGCTCAGCTCAGACTTGCCTCAGGATGTCTCTCCCTCCCTGAGCTCAGGTAACTCTGTTTTTTCTTGATGCAGGATTTGGAGAACAGGGACATTCTCACTGGACGCATGAAAGGAGGTGGGAAGATTGGACCCACAGGGAGAGGAATCCTTCCTTCTACAGGTGTGTAAGGGGATGGGGACAGCTGGGAACACCTGTGGGGCTACGTGAGCTTCAGTGAGCACAAGTCAGGGAGCCCCTTAAATGCTAATTATTGCATGGACCCAGCTGGTTCATGAACAGCACTGGTCTTTAGCACAGGTCATCAGAAGTTGTACTCCTCACTTCCAGGTGCTGGGAGCCAGATGCTTTGGGGAAGGTGTTAGGCAAGGGAACCGCCTTTGTTCTGCTTTTAATTTCTCTCTCAAGTTGGTCTGGGGGTCCTGGCAGCAGGTGGCTTGTTTCTGACCCAGGCCACCTCTTCCCCAGGCAAATGCTTGTAAGTCATGTATTCACCTTCTCTTCACCTTGTGCTTTCACAAAATAGTCGGTGCCTTTATCAGGGGAGGGTTTTAATCTTTCTTATTGCTTCCCTACAGAATTTCCCATCATCTGTAGCTATTCCTTGGGTTAGTAAGTCTGAACCCTGCAGAGTTTCTGATGTGTGTGTTTGGTTTCTTTACTTTTCCTTATTTCTGTGGAGCTAAGACTCAGGCATTTTCAGCAAGGTGGAGTCAAACACCAATATATTAATGGCACTGAGAAATCTGCATGGGTAGGAACACACCCAGCAGTTTCAGACAGGTGGGGAACATCCAGTTCGGTCATTACTGAAACTGGGGCTATTTTTGGCTATTGAAGAGGCTCTGGGGCATGACAAGGACTATTGCAGATCACTGGCCTGAGGTCAGTTTGCCATTTATGTGACCACTTAGATTGAGGGATGTGATGATCTTCCCATGGCATCCCAGGGCCATTCTCACTGGATATGATTCAGCAGACCTGTGCTGTGTGCTGACTCCCTCCTGGCTGCCCCTTGCTCTGCTGCCTTTTCCCTCAGTGGGATTTGTTTTGTGGCCCCATATGGGACTTGCCTGCTGAGAGAAGAGGAATTCCTTTCTCCCCACAGCTCCTTCACACAACACACAATGCCATCCAGGCCAGGGCTCATTTCTCACCCACCCTTGCTACCTGCTGGAAAGAGTCCAATATGGATGTGACAGTCCCAAAGATCTTTGCTCATCCCTCAAGAAAAACCCTCCTCTGTAATTGTACCCAGGCAGGAATTATTCATATGTTTAATCATGAAGGATAGTGGTGTCCTAAGCCAGGCTGCAGAAGCAGGGTCTGGATGCTGCTGTTCAAAGTCTGTCAGGCCACCCACTGTTCTTAGGTTTTCTTTTCCCACCTGAGCTTTGTTGTGTCCTGCTGTGGTTGGTGCATGTGGAGAGTCCCAGAGGCGATTGTGTTCTGTGGGAGTGCTCAGGGCCTGATTCCCCAAAACCTCTGTGCCACATGGTCTTTCGCCTCTAGGCTTCCCTGGAATGGCTCAAGCACCAGTTTACCAGCCCATGCCTTCCATGATGGGGGTGCCAGCAGCCATGCCCATGATGTCAGGGGCTGGTGGGATTGCACCTATGCCAGGTAATAGCAGTGTTTTGGTGGCTATAGAGGGAATGGATGGAAAGGGGGTGTCAGTGGGGCCTGTGCATTTCAGTGTCAGGTGGGAGGCTCAGTGAACACTCTCCTCCTGGCTGATGCTCAAACACGGTGGGGAACAATCCCCTGTGGGCTCTTGCAGATGTGTGTGTGTGTCTTCCACAGCCATGGTTATGCCCCAGCCCATGGTTCCAGCTGTGGATCCCAACCAGCTGGCAGCACAGCAGCAAGCCTTTATCAACCAGCAAGCCATGCTCATGGTGAGTGGGAGGGACTGGCTGGGAGGGGCCCAGGAACTGGGGGAGAACAACACACTGGTGTATTTGCCAGGGAGGGGGAGCCCTGCTCCCCTCCTGCCTTAGGCCTGCCCTGTGACACTGCGCCCGGGTGCTGGGGGTGAGCTCTATAAAGCTGGGATTACTTAAGACTGCAAAACTGGGAGCTCCCTTTTTACCCCTTTGTTTACATGGGGCCACTGAGGAACCATCAGTGAGTGAGTAGCAGGGACAAGAGCAGGCCCTGAGAAGACTCAGCGGTAGTTCCCATGGGATTTACTACAGATGCAGATCTGCAGCGTTCTGCTTCCTGTACAAAGCTCTGTAAGTGCATGATGGTCCCAGGTTATCTGGTAGCTGAATCTTGGGGTGATGTTAGGAGCTCTGCATCCTTGGCTAGTTGGGAGCAGACTCCCTGTCCATTACGCTGGGAAATTTGCAGTGGACTATGTAGATGTTCTGTGATTACTGAGTGAAAGAATGGGACAGTCTGACTGATGGCTGGTGGTTTTGTGCAGCCTGGAGCTCATGGACATTGTAATTCCTTCCTCCAGGCCCAGCAGATGACCCTTCAGGCCATGAACATTTCCCAGCAACAGCAGCAGCAGCTGCAAAAGTCTCTTGAGAAGTCAAGGCCGAGAGTCTCAAGTCCACCACAAGCCCGAGCCCCAGCCACTCTCCCAAAACCCACGAAGCCTTCCACAAGCCAGGATGCTGCAACACCACCAGAGTCTTCAGAACCACCAGCTAAGGCATGAGAAACAAACAGTGGTGGTGAAATTGGTTTGAATGTCTTGTTTGGTGTTTGCTCTGCTTCCCTCCCACCATGGCCATGGTTTGGCAGAGAGGAGAGCAGAGAGCTGTGCTTACCAATGATTCTGAGGCCTTTCAAACTCTGCTTGCTGACTCTTTAAGGCACAGGGTCAAACCTTGGTGGCATTTGCTCTGTGGAGGTTGGGCTGCAGTGTTGGGCAATTAATTTCCAGCTGAGCAGAGTTTTTCCACAGGAAAATTAATTACTCTGAGATCTTTATCTTCCAACAAGCTGCTTCGGTCCTCTAACATAATCCCTTCTCTCCGGGTTTGGTTGATGATTCCTTGTGTAAAAAACTGATCTCTTGGGACACTCCCAGACGGGGACAAGTTCTAGGTCAGAACTTGGAGACAGGATCACCTCTGAACTGAAGGGCACTGTGGAGGTTCCTTCCTGCTGGTTAGTGCCAACTAACCATGTTGTGCACTGCCTGCAGGGTTATGACTACACACAAGACGAATTCTCCAGCAGTGGAGATGATGACTCTCCTCGGGACACCTTCCAGCAGAAGAGACAATATTTTCAGAAGATGGGTGAGTATCTACCACTTTGGGAGTTTCACTCATCATAACACCTTGCTCTGCAGCCTCCCTGGCATAACAAGGTGTTCTTGGCTCCCTGTCTGGAACCAGCCATGCCCAGCAGGAGCTGCTGACACTGTGTGTAACAGGAGTTTTGGGTGCTTGTTCAGCTGGCTACAATTCACATTGTGAGGTGTTGTGGGGACAGTCTGCTGGAAATCTCTGGGCTTGTGACTGCCACACTTTCCTTCACCTCTACAAAATATAGGTTTCTGCTGACTGAGGCAAGGGTGGGAACTGTGCCATCAGTGCTAGATTTTGAGTGTGGTATTAAGTAGTTCAAGTCCCTCTTTCTATGCAGGAGAGCAACACATCCGAGTGAAGAAAGTCAGGCCTCCTACCAAAACCTGGACTCCACCAGCAAATCCCCAGCCAGAGCAGGAGGAGGAGAAAAAACAGGAGCAGAAGGTGACAGAAGTGAAGCCTGTCCCCAAACCAGAGGCAGGTAAGATGCTGTGCAGTGGAGACCCAGGCAGGCTGACAAGCAGGAACTTTCCAGGAACATCAGGCCAGGATATAGGCAGGGGAGGAAAGGATCTGACTCTTCTGGGAGTCTGCATCTTGGCAGGAGAGGAGAGAGCGGAATTCCTGAGCTTTGGGAAGTGGGATCCAAAAGCAAGGCAGTGGAAGTCCATGGCCAGTCAGCCTCAGGGTGAAAGAGAGGGAACTTCTCCTGCGTCTTTGCTGGTCTGTTGGTTAAAGATGTCACCCCAATAGCTCCTGCTTCCCCTGTGCCATCTGCTGAGCCAAAGCCAGTAAAGCAGACACCAAAAGTGAAGAAGGAGCCACCTGTAGTGAAGCCTTCAGGCCCCGAGTCGCGTCCTGCACCGAGCCGCGAGATCGGCAACATCATCAAAATGTACCAGAGCCGACCAGCCCCTGAGCCCCAGCCCATCGAGCCTGTAAGGTGAGAGAGGGACACACCACTGGGCAAGGAGAGGATGGGTGGGACTGTGTCTCAGCACTGCCATGTGCTCCATCGTGGCCACAACCCCTCTGCAGCCTCTGTAACTCTGTTCCCCATTTCCTTGCAGGAGGGTAGCCAAGCCGTTTATAAAGAAGAATGACCCCAAAAATGAGGCTCTGGCCAAGCTGGGAATGATGAACCCCTCATCTCGCCCATCAGTGAGTTCTTTGCTCTCTGGTCACCTTAAGAGCTCAGCAGAGAGAGCCTGTATATCCAAACTCCAACAGGCTGGGAGCTCCCTGGTCACAGCCAGGTGATTTCTTGTTGGGTTAACAGATAGCTGGGAGCTCATACCATGGTGCTGCCCATCCTAAACTGGGTTCCTGAAAACAGTCTGAGATCCTGAAGAAAAGGCTCTGGAGCAGCAAGTCCTATTGTGGACTATGTTTAAGGCTGATCTGGAAGCAAGCAATTCATATTCTCCACATTTGACATGAAGGCCTTGGCCCATTAACATCCTTTTTCCCCTTCCTGGGGAAGGGAACTGGAAGCTTCCATCTCAACTACTTGGTTCTCTGGTTTTAGCTGGTCTTCATCTCTTTGTAGACTGTGTGTCCTGGTGTCTCTGTTCACACATATCTTGCTTCCAGGGATGGAGTGCTACCCTAGGGATGATTGATTTATAACAGCAGCGCCAGGACAGAGCACAGGAATGCAGAGACAGACTGGGTCAAATGGTTTTGCTGTCTTGCAGCCATCTCCTGTGCCACAAGAGAAGAAAATACCTCCACCTCTCAAGCCCAAGCCAGGCTCAGCTTCCAGCTCTATCAAGGAGAAGCAGTTGCCTCTCCTGTCCATCTTCAGGCCAGATGGTGCCCCACCAGCGTCTGACGGCTCTCCTGCTCCCCCTCCTCCCCCACCACTGCCTTCACCTCTAAACCTTGAGGACCAAGGCAGGCAGGAATCCACAGGGAGGAGTGAGTATTGACTTCACCCACGTGGGATTGGGTAGTGGGGCAGAGAGGGGATGGGGTTGGAATCAGCCCAGTGGCCCTGGAGAGTCTTGGCACATGTTCTGTCATCAGTCAGCTGTGTGAAACCATGGGAATTGTGCAATCAGATCTGTGTGGAATCAGAGAGATGTCACAGTTCCAGTCTGGCCCAGTAATTGGCTTGGCACTTCACTGCTCTAACTCTTCCCTTCTGAAAAATACAGCTAAAAATAGAAAGATCATTTGGGCTTTATCATGGTCCAGTCCACAATATTTTTTATTGCCTACCTGAAGCGTAACTACTTTATCAAAGTAGCAATTAACAGGTGGACTTTAGACGAGGGAGGAATGGGAAGCCAGGTGTTTCATCTGACAGAGCCTCTGGAGGGACCTTAGAGAGGCTGAGGAATGAGGGAATGTTTCTCAGAGAATGAGGGCCTGAGAGACCTTGGACTTGGCCACATAAAGAGTATTTGGATGTTGCCCTCTTAAAAAAAGCACACCTAATGCTTCTCAGCAGGAGTTTTGAAGTGTTATTCAGCCTTAGTTTTGCCTCTGAATTTCAGTGGGAGTCTGGAGTCACAATTCATTTTACACTTTTGATACCTGTACCAGTGTATTTCAAGCTGTTTAAAACTCTCATCAACATTCCATTTTATTAACATGCAAGGAACAGTCAGCCAAACACATTACTGAAGGACTCCATCCTGCAGCAGCTTCTCTGGTATTAAAGAATTTCCCTGTTTGCTCCCCCTCTCTTTAAAAGAATGTTTCTTCAGCAAGTCCTGTGAAAGTAAATTGAAGTTAACTGGATTAGCCTGAAAAATCCCTAAGTGTTTTTGCACAGGGACATAGAAACAGCTGAACTATGGGATTTACTGCATTTCTTGTCTAAGAGCGCTGAAGTTTTGAAAGTTGGAAGTGCTTAAATGAAGACATTCCTACCTCATAAAGCAACAACTTTAAACTGTTGCCTTCAGACTGAGCCTGTCCTTGATAGATCTGCAGAGAGACAACCCAGTGCTAGTACTGGGAGCCTTGTACCAGAACCTTGCAGCCTGCAAGCTCAGGGGAGAACTTTTATGTCCCTTTGAAACCTGTAGCAGCTTTTTTATAGTGACATGAAGTGAAACCCGTGCCTTCAACCTCAAGCACAGAGGCACTGTTTTTCCTGGGAAGCTGAGTGCTTCCTGTCTCTGGAGTGTTTGTGTTATGAACACTGAACTTTGTGGCTAATACAGCAAGTGTAAATGCTGTCAGAAATACTGATAATGACTGCTTTGTGCTCACACCAGATCACCACTGACCTTCAGGAGGGTCCCTGACAATAATATTCAATCAGGCACCGGGCACTGTCCCCTTTCTCCTGGCAGGTCTTTGGCAGGTGGGACGGTGACCCTGCAGCCTTCAAGGCCCATTTTCACTGCTCTTTCTCCTCACACAGACTCTGCCGTAACAGTAGCAGATGATGATGGCATCAAGACCCAGCTGTACAAGCTCACCACCAGCGTCAGCTTCTCCTATGCAGACCCTGCCTGGAAAATCTTCCTGCGCAAAGAGGTGCAGTTCAGTAGCCGAGGGCTGGGTGGGGGGGAGGGAACTTGTCACACCCTTGGTTAGAGTATGTTTTCTGTAGGCACCCAGTGTAAGATAAGAGCATAAAGACAGTTCTCTGAGGAGGTCACAGACACCAGAGTTGGGGGGCAGGGGATCATGTCATGGGGGATCTGGGTCCTGCCCTGCCTTACTGACACTTGTGTCTCAGCTTCCCTACCTGTTCTTTCCTCCTCTGTAGAGCACTGAGAAATCTAAAACTAAACTTTGTTGTTATCTGGTGTTTCCTGTTAAATTAGTACAAATGTGTTTAAAATCAAATTGGAGGGTGCACTGAACTGACCAGGGTTCATCCTTTGGTCTCACCACTCAGGTTTTAGTCCTCTGCTCCTGGTCCTTCTTTTCACACTCACGGAGTCTCTTCCCTTGCCTGTCCTCACTCCTCTCTGGCAGCAGGGCATATGGGTTGCAAAACATACTTGGGGAGATATTTCTGCAATATCTGTAACACCACTGTTGTTTTTATCCTCCTCTTGCAGGTGTTTTACCCCAAAGAAAATTTCAGCCACCCTTACTGCCTGAACTTGCTGTGTGAACAGGTATGCACCTGTGTGAACAGGTTTGGCTCAAGGCCTGTTGTCTCTCTGGGGACAAAACACTCCATAATTACGTTGCATAAGTTTCCTTCACTTCTCCATCCCAAGCAGTGTTAGTCTCTTCTCCAGGTCCATCCAGTCAAACCCCTGTTCACTCCTCTCTGAGACTCAGTCTATTTAACAGCCTCAGATGCTCCAACACAGTCAGATGTGGCCTTTGCAATGGAAGCCTCTCTGTTCCCTTCCTCTGCAGATCATCCGTGACACCTTCTCTGACTCCTGCTTTCGGATCTCCAAGGAGGAGAAGCGCAAGATGAAAGACCTGCTGAGTAATTACAGCCCCATCATCCCTTCCTCCCTGTGCCCATTCCAGCTTTTGGTTTGAGATGAGAAACTGGCCTCCAAGCCCTTTCAGACAGGACTCCTCAGACAGAGGAGGAGTGTATGTCACTGCAGCAGGAAAGCACATTTGTGTGTGCTGTGGAGTGCAATGTAGGAATGTTTGTTTATTCCAAATGGCCAGAAAGTGGCTCTGACGTTTCTCTGAACCAGAAAAGCTTAGCTCTGAAATGTTTATTGTGGGGAGAGGAAACTGAAACCCAAGGATGGGATTTTGAGTTGTCTCAAAATACGACTATCATCTTTGACTGCAGCTTCATGAAGAAGGGCGAGGGAAACCAGTGGTAGACTGGTGTGTGCAAGTGATGTGGTGTCCTCTCACCTCTGCATGTCACTTTCTGTGCTGTGAACACTGAGGGGGCTGGTGGGAATGAGTGCCTGGGCAGAGGGAGTCTCAGCAATCTTTGCCATGCTGATCAAATATCTGCTTTGTAACCCTGCTAGCGGAGTTCCAGGTTGGCAACGATGTCCAGTCCATTAAGGAGGACGGAATAAAGAAGAGGATTGTACTGGCTGCTCGGGATAACTGGGCCAACTATTTCTCCCGCCTCTTCCCTGTTCATGTGAGTCTTAATTCTCTCATCTGCCCCTGGGCTTGCTTTAGCTGTGGCTCCAGTTCACCTGGCATCTCTTTCTGTCTCCCTGCCTGGCCACACATCACTCCTCCTTCTGCGCCTTCCATACCTTGCAGGGTTTGACACCTCTGTCAGCTCAGGGCCTCCTTGTGTGGCACTTCCTTCCCCTGCTGCCACCTGGCCAGGTGGGATGGAGCCTTTGATTCTCTCTGCTGCACTTCCCTTACAGGGTGAAGAGGGAAGTGATGTGCAGGTCCTGGGTGTTTCTCACCGGGGCATTCGGCTGCTGAAGGTGGAGAAAGCAGCCGGGTACAATCCTGAGCACCTCAAGATTCTTCGCAGCTACTGGTGAGCAGAAGGGCACTGGTTGCTACAGGGTGATAGTTTGTCACTTGCAGGGTGTTGGGAGGCAAACTGAACAGCTGAGCTGAAAATTCCCAGTTGTGCTGTGCTCTCTAGGACTGTCCTAGGCCAGCTGTGACTCACTGACCCTCCTTCTAATGAGTTTGGCTTTTCCTTTTCCTTCCTACCTTGTGCTTTGCTTACAAGTGAGTGCTGGGGGTGGGTCAGCTCCACCTGTGTCATCACAGGGAGCTCCTCAGGGTGCTATGGTGAAAGCCATGAGCAGCCTGTGGTGCTATTAATGTTGGAACACAGTGCTGGTGAAAGGCCACCATGGAGCATGTTGAGGCATGTCTCCATTCTCAGTCCCTGGAATGAGCTCCCATCTCCACGTTCTGCATCCCTGCCTCTGGCAGAAGGAGCCTGAGCACACTGGCTTGTGTTCTCAGCTTTGCAGATGTGCTGTCAGTGGAGCTGAAGGGCAGCAATGCCCTGGAGTTCTCTCTGAAGACAGAGCAGCTCTTCCTGCACTCTCTGAAGGCTCCGTGCATCAAGGCCATGGTGGAACTCTTCATGCAGGAGCTGAGGCAGGTGAGGGAGCAGTTGTAGTGCAGTAGGGAATGAAGGTGGTTTCCCGCATGGACCTGAGAGTGTCCTAGGGATGACATGAGTCCTTCACTTCCTTGGGACAAGACCTGACCTCCCCCTCGCTTTCCCCCAGGATACCAACTACGTCGTTGCTCTGCGCAGCTACGTCGTGGACGACAAGAGCCTCCTCAGCTTCAAGAAGGGCGACCTCATTGAGCTGCTGCCCATGAAAGACGTGGAGCCAGGTGAGGGGGCTGAGATTGGCAGGATCAAGGGCCTGCTGGATCCGTAGTGCCCAGAACCAGAGCAATACAGACTCTTAAGGGCAGGCTGGCACAATGACCCTCTGCCTGCAACCCACCTTGTTCCAGCTGCCTTAGTTATAGGGGTATATATGTTACCTTAGGATGCAGGAAACCCTGGTGAGTGTGATGATCTCCTTTGCCAGCAGAAAGCTTCAGTGCCCATTCCTCTTGGCAGCTGCCATGGTTCCTGACTCTTTGGCCCCTGTTTCTGCAGGCTGGCAGTTCGGCTGCACTGGTGGCCGCTGTGGTCTCTTCCCCACCAAACTGGTGCAGTTGGCTGCGGCCCCCGATTACCTCAGCACCAGCATGGACAGACATGGAGAGCTACGGAAGAGCAGGAAATCTTCCCCACAGAGCAGGAACACCAGCAGGGAGGTGAGCTGTCCTTGGGGAGCATCTAGGGGTTGTGGCTGGGTTCTGTGGGAGCTCCAAGGCCAGAGGGAAGATGATGATTGTTTAATCCTCTGAGACACTCGAATACTGTCATAGTGGGAGGGGAGGCACCACACACAGATGGAGTCTGGCAGGTGAGAACACATACTGCAGTTCCTCAGCTGACTTTTTAGGGTGTGTTTTGTGGTGTCCCTGCAGAGTTCTGTTCCCAGCCTGACATCAGAACCCGACAGCACCGTGTTAATCCCTGCTGGTGATCGTTATACCATGATTGACTTCGCCACAGCCTATTTCCGGGAGGCTCAGTCCATGTGAGTAGACTGTGGTCCTTCCCAAACAGGCACACACAGGACCTGCGTAGCCTGACCCACACCAGGCTGTTTCTGGGGGTATTTCTTGGACTGTATGTTCCCTCTCCTCTGTCTAGGCAGGGACTGCAGGGGATGTCTGCTGAAAAGAAGAGTATAGCTGGCCTGGTCCGGCACACCAAGGTGAGCCCAGTCTCTCCCCATGGGTACAGCCAGAATCCCAGCTCCAGCATTGCCTCTAGCTTTGTCCCCACAAGGCAAAAGCACAGAGGGCAGATCCTTGGCTTGCAGTCTCTGGAGAAGTGTAGGTGTCCCCTACTTTTCAGTGCTGCCTGCAAGATTCTGGGAGCTTAAGTCTTTGGTGAAACCTGAAGCACAGCTCTGTGAGATCCACCTTCCCAGTTTATCCTTGTTCTCTGGCCCTGTAGGTCCCAATCCAGGAGTCTTTGCTCCTGTACTCTGACAGTGAGATGAATGAGCTGGCTACAAAGAACTTCCAGAGTAAGTACCTCCCTAGGACACAGCTGCAGAGGCTGGGGGGGTGAGTGGGATGCTGTGGTGAGCACACACAGGCATTGTGGGGCTGAGTGGGGAATGAAACCTGTGTGGGGAGGGCCCCTCCTAAGGCACTTCTGCAGTTAATAACCACCTGTGTCCTTGTTGAAAGCATCCAGCAAAATGTACTTTGCCTGGAGTGCAAAGTGTCCAAGAACACACCCTGCCTGGGCTGTGGACCATCTACACCTGTCCAATGCAAACCTTGGAGCAGGAAAGCTTTCAGGGCAGTTTTTAGCCCTCTTCCAGTCCCATGGAAGGACCACCCCTGCTTAGACCTAAATGTCAGCTTTTGCCTTGCAGCGCTGATGCGGCTCATGGGAGATCAGTCCAAGCACAGGGACCAGACTGAGGCTGAATGCATCTATGAAATCCTTAAGGTTTGTGACCTTCCCCCAGGCAAAGTGCTGAAGCACCAGCAGGAACAGAGGGACAAGACCTTTCTGGGAAGGGAGAGCCATAATGGAACTCCTGCATGAGAAAGGGAGCTGAAACAGACTCATTTGAAAACATGGAGGGGAGGGGCTGCATGTAAATGGTTTCCCTGGATATCACTCTCTGGATAAGAGCACAACCTCCCTCTCCTCTCTCCTTCTTTGGGTCTAGATAGCATTGGGGACCAGAGGCTGAAAAGCCCAAGATTTAAGCCAAATTGGCAGAGCTCCGGCACTGGAAGAGGAAGGGCACAGAGGTGACCTGGGGGCCACTCTGATGCTCTTGTCCCCTCTCTGATGCTGTTTTCTCCTCTCTGAATGCAGCTGTGCAAGGAGAAGGAGCATTTGCACGATGAGGTCTACTGCCAGGTCATCAAACAAGTCACCCACAACCCTAACCAGTGAGTACCAGCATTGGCAGCTCCTCTGCATGCACAGCTGGAGAGGAGCCATCTGCTTCAGGGACACCAGGGCCAGAGGAGAGGGTGTCCCCTGATGCTGTGCTGTCCCCAGTGCTCCAGTGCTGGGGCTTTTGCTGAGCACTCAGGAAATGTAGCCAGTCACTGGGTCTGACATTTTCATTTCAGTGGACATTTGTCCTTGTTTTTCTGGCTGCTGATATATCTGGGCCCCCGCAAACATCCCTGGTAGCTCCTGGTAGTGGTGCTGCTCAGAGCCCTGATTTCCTCCTCACAGCCCTGGGGAATTGATACAACAGAGACTGGCTTGACCCCACACTGCCCTGTGAAAAGGCAGCAGTGGCATCAGAGTGGCCTTGACTGTTCCCTTTGTTTGCTGTTAGAATGACTGAATCAATCCCTTGCTCAAGCATAAGAAACCTCTGACCAAGGGCTGCCACCCCATTTTCTGCTACCTGCCATAGGTGTTCAGAAGGGCAGAGGCTCAGTCTGAGCTGCTAGGAGCAGCAATTGTCTTGTCCCAGGGTGGCCACAGTCTTTTCTGTTCCACAGGCAGAGTGTGCTGCGTGGCTGGTTGGTCCTGAATCTGCTAACTGGATACTTCCTCCCTACTAAAACCCTGATGCCTTATGCCACCAAGTTCCTGCAGCTAGCCAGCAGCGATCCATCCAGCACCCACCATGGTACGACTGTCTGTGTCCTATAAAACAAACATTCTAGTTCTAGTCTTCCCATTCTGTCATTCCTCTGTTCTCCTGCTGTCCTGGATTCTATCTGTGCCTGGTTCCTCACAATTTGGATGTGTCCTGGCAGAGTGGGAGTTGAGGTCGATCTCTTTGCTCTCCTAGCAGTGCCCAAGGGTCATCCTGGCTGTGTCAAATTTAACACAGAAGGTGTTGGGCCATCCTGGCTGTGTCAAATTTAACCCTTGGGCACTGCTAGGAGAGCAAATGTTTAGTTCTCTGTCTGGCTCAGCACATGGAGCTTTTCCCTTTTCCTGCAGATATAGCCAAGATCTGTCAGAGCAACCTGCGGAAAACCTTCATGTACGGGGGCCGCCGAAACCTTCCTTTCCCTGTGGAGATGGAGGCACTGCTGGTACTGAGGGGTGGGGAAGGGGGGATGCTGAGAACAGGGGGAGAGCAGAGGGTTGCCAGGAGGTGCCATGTGAGTGTGGCAGGGGCAGTTAGTGCTCCATGAGAGGAAATGAATCATGGGGATGTAAGGGGTTTGGGAAGTGCAATGCCACGGAGTGAGCAGGAATATGGGCAAGGCAGGGGCAGGTACAGTGGAGAAGCAGTGGAAGGGACAGATGAGGAAGAAGAGGGAGAAACAATTGTGGGGGCTGGTGGGATCCTGCATGTCTTGCTGCCTAAAGACTGTCCCTTGCAGAAGGGACACAGTGCCCGCCGGCTGGTGGTACTGATGCCTGGAGGCATGGAATACCTCACCAGGATCAGGACATTCACAGTGAGTTTCCAGCTGTGACTTTCTTCTTTGGTCTGGACTCTGAGCCACACCAGGGAAATCCCTTATCTGCCAAGGGATAATATGTCTACCTGCTCTGGGGCTGCTTTGGGCCTGCCTGGTCATGGTATCCATTTTCTTCTTTCCTTGCTTCAGGTGGCCAAGGAGCTCTTACAGGAGATCTGTGAGCAGATGGGAGTAGGTGAACAGGAAGAGATACAGGATTTTTTTCTTTTTGCTATCAGGACTGACAACCAAAATCTTGGCAAGTAGAGACCAGCATCAAGTTTTTTCCTATAGTCCCTGCAGCAGGCAGCACCATGGCTCTGTCTTTGAATAGTTCCTCCACCCTTCCTGGCTCCTGGGAGGTTCCTCTTTAGCAGTTTCCCTCTGTATTAGGGTTAAGGATTGATCCTTCTCAGGGTCTGTGTTGCTTGTTCCTGAAAGAGGTGTGTGGGTCTGTATCCCTTTGGAATGGCTGATACTTGGAGTCGTAAGGGCAGGGTGGAACTGAGGTGTACAGGAACTCTGCCAGGCTGTGGTGCTCAGCCCACTGCCTCGGCACCAAGAGGGATGGATGACCCTTTCTCTGTGTAACACGTAGGTAAAATAGTGAAGCCAATAAAATCAGAGGAGTATCTCCACGATTACCTGCTGGAGGACAAGATGGTCACCGTGACTTTGCGCAGGCTCACCTGGAGGACACCTCTGCACTTTGAGAACCAAATCTACACAGACGTCCACTATGGACAGGTAAGAACAGCAGGGCCCTCCCCAGGGCCCCCTGACAGGGGCAGAGGTTGTGTTCAGGCCAGGGGGAATGTCCCAAGGGGGCTGAAAAAGCAGGAGGGCTTTGGCTGATCAGCTTTGTGTTTCTGGGAGTGACAGATGCACGGAAGGAAGGCAGTGTGCCTGTGGGCCTAGCCTGGGAGCTGGGCTGTTCCACACAAGGTTTGTGCAGCTCCACAGCCTCTTCCTGAGCCCAGCCAGCCTTTGCTTTTGTGTTATCAGCCCGAGTGGGATGTGATATCATCAGGAAGGCAGGATGTGGGTCTCTGCAGATTGGCACTGCCCAGGCCTGCCTGTACCTTCTTTGCTGTGCTGTCTCTCAGGTGCTGTGGGATTACCTGAATGGGAGGATGCTGCTGAGCCAGAGTAAAGAAATGGAGATGCAGGTGGGCCTTTTGGCAATGCTCCAGCACTGGGCCAAACCAGAGCAGCAGAACTCTGCTCCCTCCGGGTATGTCTGGGTCAGGGTGGGTCTCTGCTTTTCTAATGTTGGCACCACAGGGGTTAAGAGCAGGTGCCTGGAAGTACTTCTGGATAACTAAGGAATGGACAGTTCTGGAGAACATAAGCTATTAATTAATGTCATGTAGCAACTGACTCCTGCCTCCAATCAAGATATTTACCCCCTATTCACACTCTTAATGCTGGCAGTCTCTGCTCCACATTTCCTTTCGTGACTCCTCCTGAGCCGAGGGTCATGAAGGCACCACTGGCATTTCATTTGACTGCCATGGGTTTGTAATACCAAAAAGAATTGCACGAGCTCATAGTTTGGATGAATGCTCCTTTGTTCTTTCTCAAAAGTGCCAGAGGTTTCAACCCTGGGCACCTGAAATCTCTAATGAGATGCCTAATTGGAATGAAACTGTCCCTGGATACTGAAAAGCTTCTGTCCTGCAGTCGCAAGGTGTATATTCACACTCTTTGCTTCCTGTATCCTTTGCACTTCATCTCAGAGTTGAGGTTAATGTCTCCATCAGACCCCCTGAAAGCACCAGCAGCAGAGAAAATGGCATAACCCTGCTGGGCATTGAAGAGCTCCTGCTGTCTCCAGAAAGGAGGGATTTCTCTCTGTGCACTGCTCAGTGGTGCACAGCTGATTCCTCTGTGGAAAATGGTGGTCTCACTGTCTCTGATGTTTCCTTCCATCTGATCCAATGCAGATACAACCTGCTGTGCTTTACCTCTCCCCCTTCACCCTTCCTCTCAGACATGCAATTGAAAATTGCTGCCTCATCCCCTTAGTTGCCTTAATCCCACAGCTGATGTTTGATTTCAGGTGGGCAGGAGGTGAATTAAAATCTTCTTGTTGGCACAGGGAGGAGCTGAAGGAATATACACCAAAGATCCTGCAGCGCTCCATCAATTCCATGGCTCTGGAGAACCAGGTTGCCACATTGCTGAGGACAAGGCAGCCCCTCCAGCCACTGGATGCAAAAATCCAGTTCATAGGTGAGAAGACATCCAGATCTGCTTCAATTGTCCATCCTGAGCATGATGGAAGCTACCCTGAACGTGCTTCTGGGACAGTTCATGAGGTTGTCAAGGATTCTTGGAGCCTGGAATGGGCCATAGCAATAGAATTTCCTGACAGCCTCTCACTGTGCATTGGAACTCGTTCCCGAGCACAGTGATCAGGGTCAAGTTCCACCTGTTGTACAGTTCTGCAGCAGATTTTCAAAGCTCCATATAAGTTGTGTTTTAATTGACACTCTGGCTGCACATCTGTTTTCTGGTCAGAAGAGAATGGCACATCCATTCAGGCTGCTGAGTATTGAGCATCAGCAGCCTGGTGAGGAGGGAGAAGTTGTCAGTCTTGCTTTTTAATGTAGAAAAGCTTGGGAACACTGGCAGTTTTGACCACCTTAGGCCAGAGTAGTAGATTGCTGGCTGGAAGCTGCTCCCTTCAGGCCACCTTTTGCTTTCTTACAGAGCATGTGATGAAATTGCCTTTCTTTGGCTACACCATGTTCATTGTGGAGAGAGTCAGCGACAACACGATCCCCGTGCCCTGTTTCTTTGGTGTGAATAAAGAGGAGATCATTGTGGCGAATGGCATCACCCAGGTACGCCAGACAATTCCCCACGGTGTCTGTCAGGTATTAACTTTGACTTTTAGAAGAACTTGTGCAGGAAGAGGCTGTACTTCTCTATATCACAGCCACTCTGACAAGAAAGCAAGAGACAAGAGTGGTAGCCATTAGTGCCACGTGTTCTTTTGCAAGTGCAGTGTTCATGCTAACAAGCACAGGCCACAGTAACACAGTGTGTCACGCTGCAGTTTGTCCCAGTCCCGTGGCAGTTCCAGGGCTGTGCTGGCAGCAGAGCCTGCCCTGTGTTGTGCACACACCGCCCTGTGCCCCAGACCTTGCTCAGCTTTCACAGGGCTCTTGAGGTGCCTCCTTCTCGTGGAGAATCAGATGGTTTAATTTGTAAGGACTGCACCAGAGGGTGGTCTGTGGCTGTTCTCCTCCCCAGGCCGTGTCCCAGGTCATTCCCCTGAAGGAGGTGCAGAAGATGCGCACCCTGAAGCCCATGTTCAAAGATGGACTTCCCGGCTTGGAGTTGAACTACGGATCACCTGCTGCCCCCAAGACTATGTGGGTTGAACTGCAACAGGTGAGATCAGCCTGGGCCTGCAGCTTCCTCTTGGCAACTCAGGAACTGCCCTCCACTGCCCAGCTGAGCCACTGCTGAGCAGGTGCTCCTGCTCTCTCCTGCTCCAGAGAAGGAGGGAGGGGGGTCACTGCATTTCCCAGGCTCCAAAGTGCAGCTTTGTTCCAGCACATACCTCATACTTAATTATGGAAAGTGATTTATGGGAATATTTAATTATAAGCAGCAGCTGTTTCTGGGGCAAAGAATGACTGATGCTGATTTGTGTTTGGACAGGCTAAAGAACTGTACCACACGCTTGTGGTCATCCTGGACAAAACAGAGCTCCACTCCTAGAGCCTAAAAGGAGGAGAATGACCAAGGAAAACAGCTGTGCCTCTCTTCCTCTGAACTTGATCAGTGCTCTCTGACCTGTCTTCTGGAGAGAACACTTCCAAAAGACAGCCATGACCTCAGACAGCTGCTTTCTAGGGCTGCTACCACAATGTTTGTTGATGGACTGGACCATAATCTCACCCCTGGTGACCTGCCATTCAGTCCCCAAGTACTTCCTTGAAGCAATCCATGCTGTGGACAAACAAACCACAAGGCCCTCTCCACACCACAGTTCCAACAAAGAGCAGCTGAACCAATGCAAGCACTTGCCTTCAAGCAATGCAGTGTGGAACTCCTCTTTTCTTTTTTGAATTAATTAACATTAGCAAAGCCTGGTGCTTGCTAGAGATTTGTGCATCCCAATGCCCAGCTGAGGCTATGCAATGCCTGCACTGGCTGCTGGTGTTTTCCAGAGGCCAGTTTTGTCTCTACATTCATATGCATAAGGCCCTGGAGCAGGACTGGTGAAGCAGGAGCTCATAGAAAACACCTTAATTGAAAAGCAGATCAGTGTTAATAATACAATTAGCATATTTGCTGGGGCACGGATTGAGCTGCAATGGTAAGAAAGTTTATTGTTAATTAATTTCTCACTGACATAATTATATGCATCTGCTTCCCTCTACTATAAAGAAGTCAGTCATGTCCATGCAGCTGTCAGGCTTCAGTAATGGCTCCATGCCCACGGAGGAAGAAGCATATTCAAACAGGACTTGTATTATAGCAGAGTGTTCTGGGTTGTACAAAAATGCCTAATTTATTTTTACTGCCCTTTAGGAAATTGCAATAAAGTAATCACAGGTATGTTTTGAAGGTATGGTGTGACAGATCTTGCATCTAACCCGGGAAAACTGACCTGAAGGTAACGGGCAAAGAGGAGAAAAGGCTGTCACTGTTGGCAGGGAAGGGGATAGATCTGAGGGTGCTCAATGCAAGACATGAGGCACAGCTGGATTGTTGCTGGTGAGCTGATTCCAGCAGGAACTGCAGCATCTTCCCTGTCAAGTGCTGCTTAGTCGATTTTACACCGGTCTGTATGAGTGAGTGGTAAGAAAGAGCTTCCAGGAACAGTCCAGAGCAGCTATAACATTATTTTATTGTCAGTTCTGCATATACTTCAGTACATCTAAAAAAATACGTCTGTGGAGTACAGTGCTCCAAAAGCCTGACTGGTGGCCTCTCAGCTGCAGATCCCTCAGCAGCACTAGTGCCTGAGGCCACCAGCCTCTGTGGGCATGGAACAAAGGCAGAACCCAATAAAAACCCAACAGGAAGGACTTGTGCCAGGGAATCAGGTGAGGTCCCATATAAACGTAGCAGCAGAGACACCACAGTGTCAAGTTGAGGGCCACAGCAGTACCTGAACCAGTTCTAAAAGCAGCATTGCCCTCTGTATTGCAGACTTTTGGTGAGGCACAGGGGGCAAATATGGCTTTAGGGGTTACAAGAAAATGCTGGAAAAGTGCTGTTGAGGTTAATACTGAAAGAGCATCACCACTTAAGTTAAAGGGCAGACAGAACTAGACAAAGTTAAAAAAAAGTTCACATTAAAAGAAAAAGAATTCCAGTTTCTCCACCTTCAGAAAGTAGGCATTGCCTGCATGGTAAGAACAAAGCACTCCCCTCCTGCCCTTCAAAGGAAAACATTCCAGCCAGGAACTCAACCGTGGAGTTTGTCATTGGCAGCCCTGAGCAAAGCACAAGAACATGTAGCATAAGGCTTCTACTGGTAACACTGAAATAAGAACTAAAAGACAGGGAGTGAGGGGAGGAGCCATCTAGGAAGCACGATGCCATCCCAAAGCAGAGGAGCTGGAAAGTCTGAGCCCTTCCCAGACTGCTGCAGGGAGCAGAGGTTGGAGACAGTGCAGAACATCTCAGGCAGCAGCCCCTAACAAACACAGCAGATGCAACTTCACACCTCTTGGTCCTCAAGGGCTTCAGCGCCCCAGTTATCGGAGAAGCTCTCTGTAGGTTCACAGAAACCGGTTTCCTGGAACTGTTTGTCACTAAGGACAGAAGTGAGCAAAAATGCAGTGGGAGGAAAAAAAAAATCTCACTTCTGCAGTCCCATGAAACCCTCCATGGTAGAGTTCTTCAAGATCCCCTGGTCACGCTGCTGGAGGAAGGAAGACAACCAACCCGATGCACAGATCAGCTCTCCCAGCTCTGCAGCTCCTGCCAGTCTGCCTCACTCTCACACCTGACCCTTGTTTTGAAAAACTCCCTGATGAGTCTCTGTGCTTCCTCCTTCACTGCAAGAGAGGAAACACCACCTTTGAGTCGATATTTAAGACATCTGCACCCACTAAAGACATCCATCCATTTGGCACTGAAGGAAGCCCAAGCTCTCAGTGCTCTCTCACCTGTCTGGCGGGCAGGGCTCTGCTCCTGGGTCAGTAAGTGTGACAGGTGCCGGGCAAAGCCCTTGAACAGCTCCTGCAGAGTTAGGGAAGACAAAGAGCAGAAAGCAGACATCAGCTACCAGACTGACTGCATGTCTGTCTTGCCCTCAGCACAGGCTGGCTGCAGCACACACCATTCCTAGATTGAGGCTACAGGAGCGTTGCACACCTGCAAACACACCCGACCCTGCAGTGCTGGCACAACCTGCCTTGAAGGACACATCAAGGAAACTACACCAGAATTGGACCTGAGCTGTTGCTGCTCCAGAGGTGGGAGTTAAAAGTGTGCCAGAGCTTAATGTGAAAACATGAACAACCATAAATAAGTGGGGAACCAACATGATACCACTCCAAACACACACAAACCTTTTTGTGGGAGAGGTGAGTTCCTGCACCTGGAGCCACTGAAACAGCACATACCAAGATGCAACTTGGAAATGAAATGTGGTATCCAGATCATCTCCCCCTTCTTAGAGCCCCAGATTCACTATGAGCTGCAGTCTCCTTCTGCTAAAGAGGGTCTTGAGCTGTGCCCTACCTTGGAAGCAAATTTGCCACCCTTGTAGAACGGGGTCAGATATTTGACAACGATGTCTGCAGTGTCTTTGAGGGACACGCCTTTGGTCATTGGCTGTGTGGTCTTGCTGGTTCCTTCTTTATCACACTGTTCTAAGTTTGAATCAAAAGTCACCTTCTTCTTTGTTGGACCAGCACTTCTGCATTCTGGCTGGGACAGAATAGAAGATTTTGCCACTGTCCGCAACCGCTTTGTTGCGGGACTTTCCATATCCTGGAGAGGAGACAGAAAAAAATCAAACCCATCAATTCCTGGAGCAACATTCCACTTCCAGGCACCCACTGTCTTCCAGGACAACAAATCTTTGCAGCATCCTGCAGCCTCTCCCTACAAGGAATACCACATAGAATCTCTGCAACCCATTTTGCTGTGCAGACATAATACACTATTTGCCACACAAAAGGACTTAGAGAAAAGCTGTTTAAGAACACCACACTTAGAATTACCCCGTGCTCTTATTAGGGCAGCTAAAGGCTACACCCTGTCCTATACAGGAAAAACTGACTTGAAATGATTTTTCAGGATCTCTGCTGAGAATACACCCCTCACCCTCAGGAAGAATCAGCCATGTCAGAATCATGCCTGCTCAGTTTGAAAGAGAGAGAAGACTGCACTGTTGCAGAGACAGCTGCCAGGCAGTCTCAGATGCCAAATGCAGAAGCAGAGGCTGAATGGCAAGGCAGGCTGTGAGCACGGGTCACTTCCAAATGGTCCCGTGTGTCATTGGCCTGTGATTGTTCCCCAGACTTGAGAAAGCAACTGCTAATTATAGTTCATTACAGATCTAGAGGGAGTGAAGAGACTCTTTCCAGCCAAGTCACCAGCAAGGGCACAGTCACACGTGTTGCACACAGGAGGAAACAAAGCAGTGGAGGGGCAGCTCTCCACTGCAGCCCATGGTGCTGGCACGGCCCAGTGGGCAGCAGGGAAACACCAGGAATGCAGCACAACTGGGGTTCTCCTCTTTGGTGCAACTGCAGCTGGGCCCTCCCCAGTTTAATACACTCTCAGGTGGGGTTCAGAGCAGGAGTAGCACTCTGAGAGAGAAATATGGCACGAGATGAGCAGAAGAAATAGAGGAAATTAGCATTCACTGAAGCCTTACCTCATCTGATCCTGCCCGCTTCCCACTCTCACCTTCCCCAACAACAGGTAGCTCAGTTTCTGAGACATTTTCAGCAACACTAGTGGGAAGAGTGGAGAAAAGGCCAGTTGTAATTATTCCAGAGAGAAAATATCCTTGCATTCACTGTTAGTGGCTATGAGACCCTACATGGTAAAGCAAGAGTCTCCCTCACCCACCCAGAGATCTCACACAGATTCCCAGTTTCCAGGACAAGGCTGGTGGGACTCTGCAGCTTAACAGGGCAGCACAGGGAGCAGAGAGACAGGGATTTTACCTGGACTTTACATCAATTTCTTCCTGAAGAAGTTCAGATTCAGCAGCCTGCTGGGTCTTAAAATCCTCCCCTGTCCAAGTCTGCATTACTTCTGTTTCTCTCAGTTCTTTATTTTCTGCCTGGGACTGTCCAGTCAGATCTCCAGAGACATCTCTGCTTTCCTGAGGTGTTGATTTCTCTTGACACATGTTTTGAGAAGAAACCTGAGGTAGTGTGCTTGCAGAACAGCCCTCTTCCTTTGCTGAGCTGCAACTTTTGGCTTTAGAGCCACCTTTGGAGAGGGAGAAGAATTTGGAAATATCCTGTGATTCTTTTTTAGCTGCTTCTGCGAGCATTTGCTGCTTCTTGCTACGTTTGGACTTCTTAGTGGGGCTCTCCCAAAGGGCAGCCTTTGTGTCTGCACTGGGTTGCTGTCCCTTCTTTTCAGGGTGTATTTCTACCCCAGCACTCTCACACATGGCTTTGGTTGCTGTTTCTTTCCTCTGGACAACAGTGTTTCTGGTCTCCAGTTCCAGACTGCAGCTGCTGTTGTCTTGCCCATTGGGACAATCTACTTCTTTTTTGACAGGCTTTGCATCACTCTCCTCCTGGATCTTCAGCAGTTCTGAGGCTGTCTGGAACAAGCTGGATTTCTTTGGAAATCCTGTTCCCACCACACGCTTGGGTTTGAACTAGGGAGAAAGGAGGAAGAAGAAAGTTTGGATGTGATATCCCTGTGTGCAGAACCCTGAAAGGAGCCAGGGTTCTGCACACAATACACCAGTGTGGACAGTGTAAGGTGAGGGAGGCTCTAAATCTGACTTATCATCACACCCATCAACTGAGACATGAAGGAAAGGGATTAGGTTAAATTCCCAGGCTGGTAGTAAGGAAACAGCCATCCTTGGTTAGAGCAAGATGAGAAAGAACTTATTTAACCTATGGACTGCACACAGATTATGTTCTCTAATAACAACCAGCATGACAGTCAGGGAAAAGCAATTACAATAGAAATATAGAGCTGTGGCCACAGAAAGGATGTAAGAGAAATTAATAAAAAAGCAGAAAGTCAGAACACATCATTCCCTCCTCTCTATCCCATCTGTACTCACTGAGTAAACCTGGGATGCAGGGAGGAAGTCCTCTTCTGCTGGAGACCCAGATTTTGTTTCCAAGCTGCTGTTGCCACCAGTTCCAGACCCGAAGACCGAGAACAATTCTCCTTGTTTGGAGGCTTTGTTGATTTCTGCAACCTGAAAAGAGAATGGAAATATCCTCCAATGGCCAGAAATCTTTAAGCACTCCTGCCTTTTTACACACTAAGAGCCACAGTGGCAAAACAAACATCTCCCCTGGAGAGGTGCCTGTCTCAAGAACAGAAACATCTTCAGAGAGACTGATGGCAACTAGGTAACCTAAACCAAGACTTCTCTAGTGTCAGCAGCAGCCTGGGGAACTTCCCATTCCCTTTAGTGCTGGAACAAATCTGGATAAGCTCCCACTGGTATGAAGGTTTCCAGAGTCTGTAAAGCCGACAAAGATGTGAAACCCAGGTGATTCTGGGCCCTCTTGGAAAGTCAAGAAGAAAGATTTGGAAGACACTCAAGGCAAAGCAAAGCTTCTCCTTTGTCTTTCCCACACAAACTCTGCCCTATTTGCCCTCGAGCTGAGGCCACACCACGTTCATACAGCAGATGTAAGTCCCTACCTTCTTCAGCACAGTTGCCTTGTATGAATTTGCCATCTTGCTGGTCCGGAAAGCTTCATACTCCATTTCCACTGCACAGGCATGAGGGTCTGACCTGTAACACAGGCTGGGGTGATTTCTGGCAAGACACACCTCTATATCTGCAAAGGGAACTCTAAGGCTTAAGTATCTTCCAGAAAGTACAAAATTCACTCCCTCTGGTGAAAGAATAAGTGATAACTTCCAGTTAAGCCCTACAGGATGCAGTGGTGAATTGCTGCAGAATGGAAAGGGTGATGAAACCACTTTTCAATCAAAGTCTTTTTGCCCAGAGGCTCAGTTCGAGAAGTACACTATCCCCACCTTGTGGGACAGGGAAGAATTGCGGCTCCTGGATCAAGCTGATTTAGCTCTTAGCCTCAGGAATCCCCATATCCGATTCTGAATATCACTAACAGAAAGATGCTGTTAAGTGAAACTACATCCTTGGACAAAATAACTTAAAAAAGCGTTCCTTGAGAATGGTAATCCTGCTCAGGGAGAGTAGGCCCTGTGTTAAGGGACTCAGTATGTACCCCCTTTTCTTCATCTCATACCCTTTTCCTCCTGCTGCTGGATTCTTTTGGTTGTTGCTCAAGGCTTCTTCCAGCATCTTCAAGCAGTGTTCCCGTCCCTAGGAAACATGGGATACTCAGACATGCTCTACAGAAGCCACAGTGCCCCTTGGACTTCCATCCCTGAAGGAGTAAGAACGAGGCAGACAAAACCTTTGTTGCTCTTTGCTGGTCAACAAGACCGAATGTCAGCCATGATTTACCTTCACTGTGAGCTTTGGGATCCTCCTGCTGCCAGGATCCTTGAGGGGACAGTCTGCACCTGCCACAGGAGAGCATTTGGAAAAGGAGTTACAGCTGGGCTGGGGCTGATGGAGAACATCTCAGCTGTCATGGAGAGGTGCCACTCCAGTACTTCCTGCATTCTCCTCCCTGCACTGTCATCCCAAGGGCCATGATAGTCACGCCTTTTTCCTGGAAAAGCTACACACTCCAAAAGAGGAGGCAGAAGCCAAAGTGAGATTGTTCTCTCTGATTGAGAACATCTACTTTGGAGTTTATGACTAACAGCTTCCCAAAATCTTCCAATCTTAGGAAATGCTTTTCCAAGGAATGGCAGCTCTTAGGAAACCCAAATCTTTCCTGCTCCCCACAATACCAACCAAAAAAAAAAAAACCCAAAAAGGCTGAATAGAGTAACTTGACCTATCAGGTATTCTTTTGCAACAGTATAAGAACTACACTGCTAGACAGAGCCCCAAGCACCTACAAAGTTTTTTAGCAGTTTCCCACTTATTACTAATATTATTATTATTATTACTGCTGCATAAATCTGCAGAAATATCCTACAAAGTCAGGTTAGACAGTTTTTCTTCTCTCTTGATTATTTGAAAGAGTTGTTCAGAAAGATGCATTCCATATCTTCACCCCAACCAAAGCTAAGCTGTGATCCATCTCCTCCAGCCAAGCTTTCACAGCCAAAAGCTTAACCTCTGTGCCTGGGGACTGATACCTCCAGTGGTGATGCCATATAAATTACACACAGCTGCAAAATACAAGACTTTCTTCTCCCAAAGAAAACCCACTATAAATCAAAAAAGGTATTTACTTGGAGGAACAAAATCTTCCTTTTCTGGTTCTTTGCCCTGGAAGAAAACAAATATCGGTCAAACATTTCCATTTCTGCAACATACATGCAGGTCTATGAGCACAAGAGACATATTTTATATCCCTTCTCCAGGGAAAATTGAAGCTGAAGTTACAAAGGCACTGAACAGGCAACAAAATAGGGGAAAGAAGGCAAAGAATGAGAACCAAAGCCAAAATTTCAGCTTTGCTATAGGAATATATAAGAGAAGCTGACAGGGGAAATTTGTTTTTACTACTACAACAGAATCCTCTTGATAGCAATGCAGAGAAACCAGTACATGAATAAGCTACATTTCTTCCTATTATGGGACTGGCCCAGAATATGGAAAACATGGAAAGAGCAGAGGTACAGAAGGGAAAAGACAACAAGCAACAGCAAGATGCAATAATTTACTTCCATTAGTGCCAGGGAGCCTTTATGGCAGTAAGACAAGCTCACAGCAAACACTCTGAGCATCTCTTACAAACCGACACCACCTCACCTTGCGCAGACTCATCTGCTTTTTGTAGAAGTTGTCCCACTCTCGTTTCCGACGTTCTTCATTGTCTTCATCCCAATTCCCACTGCTTTCTTCATCATACCTGGAAAAGTGAGGAAAACAAGAGGAACAAGCATTTCTGTAGCTGCAGCATTACCTGGGGGACGGGTTTGGAAAGCCTAGGTCACCCCAGGGATGTTTCCCACATCCCTTCTGAACAAGTCTAAGCTTTTAGTTTCACTGCCATCCCTCAACCCGGACAGCTGAGAGTGACCTCCAAAAATTCATGGGATTTGTTAATCCCATGAACTTTAGTTAGCAGTGGGATGAACTAGTAGCACTTAACTAATGCTCTGAGAATGGAGGGCTCCATTCAAGCTCTGCCAGATTGTCCCATGGGGTTGAGGAGTCACTGACTCCTGCTGTGTACCTCATCAGTCACTACTGTCCTGGGAGCAGTGATGGAAGAAAGGGCACAGCATCCATTCCTCAGCCTCAGCTGTTCACAGGCTGTTGCAGTAAATGAAATCCCCATCACTAATACACTGAAATGCAGCAGCTGATCCTCATCACATGTAGCCCAGGAGTTTGCTGCCTCCCACAGCTGCCACAGCCAAAACTGACAGGTATCACAAATCAGAGCTTTAGGGCTGTTGACTATTACAACTTCCAAGGCAAAACTACAATCAAGTCATGGAGAGGCTCAATAAATCAAGTGGCAAACACAGTGCTGTACAACAGCATTGGCCGTGGCTTTTCAGGTCGTGAGACTAAACACAGTCTTAGGTCACAAGTACCAGTTTCCTCTGACTCAGCCTGAACAAAAAAGCCACCAGACTCAAGCTGTTTAAGGTAAAGCAGGGCCAGTCCAGTCCAACAGCACTGTATATCCTGGCAGAGCTTCATGGGCAGTGCCAGCAGCGAAACTTCATCCTGACAAAGCTGCACAACCACTGCACCTCAGCCAGAGAACAAGGAGAAAGAGAAGTTGTGACCTCCACACTGCCAAGCATTTTACAGAATTAATCATGTTTTCTGTTGCACATCTTCCTTTTGCTGTCAGCCTGACAGGAAAACACTAAAATTTCACAAGCTGCAGAAGAACTTGACACTGGCACTCCATTGCACCCTCTGTGGTGACTAAAGCCCTGCCAGTGGCCCCCAGCCTGCTGGCCCACAGGCAGCTGAACTGAGTCAGGAATGAACTCTGGACCATGTCATCTTGGTCTCAATTTAAACGTTTTTGATCCTTGTGACTGTGAGCAGCCTGAGCCCACTTGCTGCTTTCAAAAAATTTCAGGCTGGTTTCTTGAGCCAATTACATTCTGCAGAGCAATTCTTAGGTCTGTCAAAACAGCTTTTGGCTCTCTGGGACACGAATGTGAACAAGGCTGCCAAAGTGTGTGGAAAATGGAATTCCAGCTCCTGCTGCCAGGAAGTTACAGGAAAATACCATCCACACAGAAACATGTGCTGAAAATAGGAGTGGTTGGCCTTGCAGCTGGGAGATGCTCTTTTCTCTGATAGTTCCTAGGAGCTGAGTTTTATCTCTCCAGCACAGACCTGCTAAAACCTCTGCAGCCTCTCCTCCCTCCTTCGTACAGCTCTGGGTCGTAGGCATCCCAGGAGGAACCAGCAGGCCCGATGCAGGTTTTGCTCCAGTTGTTGGTGCAGCGTTCCAGTGACTCCAGTTGCCTTTTCACTGCCCCTGGGTTCTTGCAGAAATCACAGCACTTGTTACAAGGTGGGGTGACATCACCGAAGTACTTGGCTATGGCAGCGTGGCGACATCTAAACACAAGGGAAATGGTCTGGCCGTTATTTTTATTCACAAGAACTCCACCCTCCAAATGCAGGGTGGTTTTTTGATACAGATTTGAGTCTTTTTTTTTCCCCCAGAGAATTCCTATTCCAGCAGGAATCACAGGGATTAAGTGGGGTTCTGTTCCTGGCACATTGCTTAAGGTCTCTCTGCCTCCACTTCCCCACAAGTGAAGCAAATATTGACATTAATCTCTTCTGCTAAACCCTTTCAGATCTTTGAGATCTGCAAAAGGAAGTTTATGAAATATGCACTTATTAATTCTGTATCACTGGCCAAATATATTCCATGTCCTATCAGGATGGCTGTAGGATAAATATGTGAAGAGGCCCTGTAGATCCCTGCACCTCAGAGTGTATCTGTATATTCCACACTGAAGAGCTTCTCATTTTACTGTTTGTGGTTTGAAGGTGAAGAAATCTATATCTGAAGACACAGGAATGTAAATTAAATCCCAGAATTAGAGTCCAGACTGAGGTCACAAGGGAGCACCATTCAGGTAACACATGCCTGGGTCTTGATCTGCTCCCACACACTCCAGATCAGCAGCCAAAGCTGGGGTCCTACATCCATAAAACCCAGTCCATTTACTCATCCAGTATTGCACAACCAGTTTACCAGGCTTAGCAAACTAGCCATGTGAAAATGATTAGATTCTTCTAGAAATCTTCAAAAGATTTTTGGCATTGGTTTTGGGTATGTAAAATAGAGTTTGGTGACAGAAATGTGCTCATTAGCAATACAGGCAGGAAGTAATTTCTCTTCTAGAACACTCCCTAATTTAAACCAGTGAACACACTGATTTCACTAAAGAAGAACCAGGGAGTTACTTTTTTTGGTTTTTTTAAGAAAGAAGAGTTTAGAGGAGCTTTTTAAAACTTGAGTTGCACAGCAGAGGTGGCCAGCTGTGTCTCAGTCAAAATGCTGATACTAAATACACAGAAACATCTACTTCATCAGGCATTTAGAGATCAAATCCTGCAGCCAAGTGGGAACAAGAGTTATTTTAGAAGAGAATTATTTTACTACAAAGAAGAACAAAGTGGAGATTTTTCTTCTCTGCCAAGGAGTGCCCTAGTTGGCTTACCCAACTTCATCTGCAAAAAGTGGGTCACAGAGGGGAAAAGTAAGAGAGTGAGCACTTCATTTATTCTTATTATAAGCCCTTTAAGACATGTCTGAACTTGCCAGAGATCTAACAAATGCAGTTTTCTTCTGAACTCACGTGTGTGTGTTGGGGGGGGCACAACTGCACGTCTACCAAAGCACCACAAACAAACCCTGCGAGGGTCTGCAGAAGCTGCTCTTTCCCACAGCCCGGCAGGTTGATGTGACAAGGGGCACAGGTTACAGATTCCTGACTCCACAGCAGGGCAGTGCTGAAGCACAAAGGACCTGGCAATGCTCAGGTGAGGAGGCTGCAGCAGTGTGACCTTGCTGTGCACGGTGTAGGGAGCTGAAGGCTGGAGAGGGCTATGACAAAGCTGGCTTTATATCCCCCTGCAGAGCCACACTGACTCACTCTCCTCTTGCACTCAAAGAGCTCCTTTCACATGGTGGGGAGGGGTGAGGGGACCGAGATGGGGGCAACACATTCGATCCCCTTGTCCTGCCTTTCCAAAAGAGCTACTGGTGCTGCCTGCCCTGCCAATGCAACGTGACTATAGAAATGTCAGCGAGCTGCAAGTCAGCTTTTTGTTTCCCCAAAAGAAAACAGGCAGGCATTCTCATTAGTCCATGGCTCTTTCTCTCGCACGCACTGATCTGTATTAGAGTTAAGCGAGGCATACAGTCATGGTCAGCCCTCTCCTCACTCCTACAGCTTAATCACCAGGCTTATGCTGGGGAGGGACATCCACACACACCTCTGTCCCTTAAAGCCAACAAGTGAGATGCCCCAGGGGAGGGCTTCGGTGGAAGCAGAGATCAGCTCTGAACTCAAAGACTTCTAGTTTCTAACCCATCAGCCCTGCAAAGCCAAGCTCTTTCCACCCAGGCTCCTGTAACTGCCTGTATCTTCCTGAAGAATTACCCCATTTCACACAGCCACTTCCACAGCCCCACTTTAGCCAACGGTGCTCAGGAGTTGGGTCATAACAGAAATTCATTTGCAGAACTAAGATTGCAATCCTATAATTAAAGTCAAAAGGCAAAACTCAGAGTTACTGACAAGGATGCTGGGGATAATCACTGGATTACATCTTAACCAAACACGAGAGGTCCTGAAACATAGTCACTTGTGCATTATCATGAGAGGGGAAAGCTTCCCAAGTCACATGGGCACCTGACTAATGCCCACGAGACGGAGATGATTTACATAAACTAATGGTAGTTTGTATACATGTCCTAAAATTATTTCATCTTTTAAATATGGAACTGTACTATTTGTCTCCCCTCACCCTTTAACAGCTGATCGTTGGTCTTCAAAATGTCTAAACAAAATTATTTCATTCGAGGCATCCTGCCCTGATTTGACATTAGGGAATAGGATGAAGAGCAAATAACAACCAAGTTTATTAACATGTTTTTGTCTGTGGCAATACATTTTGGGAAAGTGCTAAACTGACCACACCTGCACCTGTGTGGGTTTGGTAGTCCTTGGTTTTGCACACCAGGTAAAAAAGGAGCACCATTCCTGCAATTAGTAGAAGCAGATGGACAGCCAGAGAAGAAGCAAAGTTACATATCCCAAAAGAAGCTTTGCCTCTCTCAAAATTTACCAGAAAAAAAAGCATTCCCTCACATTAACCCAAGGGTACATCAGAAATGCTTCCTGAAAAAAACACCTCAACAAGACATCAAATCTTGGAATACAGCCGAGACGTTAAAGCATAAAAAAAGATAAAAATCATATGAGGACAAAATAGTTACACAGATGCCATTTGTTGAGCAAAAGCCCCTTCATAAGCTTTATCAAATAAAAGAACAAATCATGAGGTTGATGCAAAATTCTAATGTTGCACCTCTCTGAAGGACTGTATCCTTTTAACATCACCTGAACTTCATCCTCTGAGACAAGACAGTGGGTGTCAGCTGTCCCCAGAATACGAGAAGGAAAAACCACGGCATCAAGAGAGTAAATAACTTGGCCAAGGGCACGGAGCAAATTCAGTGCCCCAGCATCACCCCTGCTCCCCTGTCCCTGGCAGGTCTCACAGTGCTGCTCTGTCCTCACCAGTTCTTGCTCTGCCCCTTCAATGAACACACGAGAACAACTCTTTCCCCCGGGAGTCGGAAGGAAACTGGGCAGCGTAAAGAAAAATGACTTGCTTTAACACCCCCCCGAACTATCGCAAGGAAAGAATCAAGTCTCACTCCGGAAAAAGCTGAAATTAAAAGGTAAAAAAGAAAAGACCGCTCTGCGGGGACACGCACAGAGGAAACCAGCAACAAGTGCCGGCCCCTGGGCGCCCCGGGAGCGGAGCTGGCACGGCGCTGGCTCAGCCCCAGCCCGCGGTGGCTCCCCCGCCGCACGCCCGCCCTCCCTGGCACACATGTAACACGAAACTTCGGATCTCCAGGACAACCAGTAACAAAAAAAAAAAAAAAAAGGCAGAGACAACAGCTGGCTGTCAGCGGCAGAGCACAGAGGAGCCGAGCGAGGAGCGAGACACACGCCAGGATGAGGGGAGAGATGACGTGAAAGTTTTAAGACGACGGAAAGAAAAACAAGAGGAGAAGAAGTGCTGGCGGCGCGCTGGGGTAAGGGCTGAGCTATCGCTGGTGTTCGGGCACCTTAACCTTCCCTGGTTAGCGAGGAGCTGGCGGAGCTCTCCCTAAGGAATCAGCCATGGAGCAGAGCTCGCGAGCCTGAATGTGTGTGCGAGGGGCACTGAGGAGCAAAGGTGGCAGGAGAAAAGCTTTTAAGCGGATTGCAGAGAGCCGAGCTGCGGCCGCCCTGTAACAAAAGCAGCTGCCCCGCAGTGCTCCGGGTCCGAGCGGGACCGAGCAACTTCTGTTGATTAGAAAGCCTGGCTGCTCATTTTTCCGTGCAGCTACAGAATGTGACCTTCGCTAAGAAGCAGGTCTAGCACGGGGCATTCTCCACAGCGGTGACCTGATATAGTAATAGTGTGGACAAGAGAGCTGGGCTGCCCCTCCGAGCGAGGGCTGGTCGTGCCTTCAGCGAGGAGCTGCCAGCGCAGGCAGGCGCGTGTGAGTGAAACCAAGCGGGTGCCAGCCACAGCATTTCTCCAGAGCTCCTCCCAGCTGCAGCTAAGTTTTATCCCCCAAATCCTGGAGCAAACAGAGAGCTTAGAAAACAAGCCCTGGTCGGGGAACTAACATATTGTGCAAGTTAAGCATCTGTGTCCAATAGAAATAAATGGAAAGATTTTACATGACTTCTAACAAGGACATTTTAAAAAAAGAATTCAGCTGTGGTGTATCAGGCACAGATGCTGGTTTACTATTCAAACCAGCATGAGAACCCCCTGCTCTGAGAGACACACAGACACACACACACGGTCTATGGTTTACAGTAACAAGACCATCAAGTTTGCGTTCTGTGAGAAGGGAAGGGAGAGGTGAAGGATCCCCTAAATATATGAAATTATAGAATCATTTAGTTTGGAAAAGACCTTTAAGATCATTTAAGTCCAAGCCTTGGTTTCACAGAGATGTCCCACAACCTGCTGTCCCATCTCCATTTCTCTGCTGGGTACGGGAAGGGGCGCTGGCAAAGGAGACCAATCATATAAACCCCCTTTTTCTGCCATATGAAGCTGATTTTTCTGTTTGGAAGCTCTTGCAGCTCCCAGCACTGAGCTGGGACCCCTCAGCCTCTTCCAGGAGGTGCCTGAGCAGTCAGCTGTGTACAAACAGAGAGGCAGAAAGCCAGTTCTCAAAGATGTCTTCCCGATCCTACACATGCCTGTACGGAGGAATGTTAAGGATCAGGTATTTCCACTTCTCTCCATTTCCATTAACATGGAAGGGAGGGCAGGTCTTTCTGACCTAAGTGTTGTACAAACACTGAATTGGAACTGCCTGAGTGAGGAGATGTAGCAGTTAAGACCCACATGCCTCCAGCCTAGCCCTGGGCTCAAGGGGATGGAGGGAAGTTTCCACCCTGCTAATGAAGGGTCTCTGTAGGTTGGTTGCTGCAGTTAAGATGGATTCTCAAATAAAGCATGTGAAAAAACAAAGTTTAGGGAAACAACAAAAAAAAAAAGGAAGGAGGGAGGAGTGAGGGGAGAAGGGCAGGGGAGGGAAGGAGGTAGAGAAACGTGCCAAGTTTTCCTCGCCAAAAGAAAATGTTAAGGGGTTTGGCTGGGGGGTTGTCCAGCCACAGCCGTGCTGTACATGTGTGTGGGGGAGAGGAACAGCAATATGAAACACATGTCTGGATAAAAGCAGCAGGACATGGCTTGTGTTACAGCTGTCACAGGCCTCAGCCTGACTGCAATGTAAAGGCGGTTATGGGAGCGGAGGTACAAAATAAACCCAGTTTTGGTAGAGCAGATCCTTTCTGTGAGACAGCCCTCTGATCACACAGCCTGCAGTGGGCCAGAGCAGAGTCACACGTGGACAGCAGGGACCGTAAGGGACTGTGAGAGAGCTGGGTGAGGAGAGCAGCACCCGGCCCTCACCCCCACTGGGGCTCTCACTGCTACCCCACACAGCCACAGCTGATGTGGTTCAGAACAGCTTCCTCTGAGGAAGCAGCTGTTGTAGCCTTCAGTTTTGAGTTCCTACACTTAGGTGTCATCTTTACTAGGATCAGTCCATCTTATTTCAAAAAACTCAAAAATGCATGTAACTTGTGAGACCTGCAGGTCTGAGATCAGTCAAGGACAGGGCACAGAGGGGGCTGTTGAAAGGTGGAGGAGTTTCCAGCACTCCCTGCAAGCTCCAGCTGCCAGACCTCAACCACCAAACTATGGACAGATCCCACTGTGTTTCTCAAACACCAAACTACTGATAGATCCCACTATGTTTGGGAAGTAACTACAAGGCTTTCACAGGCACACAGCCCCTCTGTCAGCTTCCTGGGGAATGGTTATTTTGCTAATATTAGAATAGACTTTCAGGCTAGATTCAAGCATCACCAACCCTAAAAAAAGTTCTCTTGTAGAAGAGCTACAGGTTTATTTTTAAAATTGACCTTTTCCTTTGATTGGATGGCTCAGTGCTTTGGTTTCCCCACTTAAAAAAATTCCTAGTAGTGAGGAATTATCTGATGGGGTCTTGTGAATGTGTTTGTGGGATGGACTGGAGAAAACCAGGGTGCTCTGTAGAGGTGTAAAGACTCTCAGCTCAGTGCCCCAATGGGTACCTCAGCTACCAAAAATGCTATTGCAGGTAATTCAGTGCCTTTTTATATTAATCTAATATTAGGTTGTAGGGGAGAGAAGGGACATTTACAGTGCTGCCTAAAAACCCACCTCCAAATAGTGGGTGGTGGTGATGACAGGGTATTCCAGCCAAAGGGCTGCCCAGTCAGGGCAGCTTTATAATCTGAAGGAATGTGTGGCCTTCTTTTCCAGACCAACTGACAAAGTCAAAGCTTTTCTCCCATGACATTGAGCTGCAATTTGCCAGTTTGGGTGTGTGCTGTTAAAGGGCTGAATTCTCTTGATACTGGAAACTATTTTCATCTGCTTGGGAATGAATTATAGGTCTGTCTGGCACCGTTCACTCCTGTTTTAGGAAAAAAAGGGCTTGTCTGAACTATAGTTAAGATTCACGTGGCTGGTCAACTACAACCATGGCAGCAAACACTGCATTAACAATGATGAGGGAAAACCATGCACTGATAATACAACTACATTTCTATGGCCCTTTTCATCTCAGCAGTACACTAAAAGAACAATAAACAATCGTGCAGGAATTATGACACGTTATGCCAAACTGCATCCAGACTGTAGTCACACCTAGCAACCCACATTGTTCTAGAACAGGAAGCACTGCAGACCTTATCCAGATGAAATCAGAAACACATTTCAAGAACAAAGCTGGTAGGTTTTGAAACTGGTCAAAGCTTCGTGTTCTTTAGAAAGTGGCCAAACACAGTCAGAGTTTGTTTTGGAGGTTTAGATCAGAATAAAAAGCATCCCCTCCCCTTTGGCTGCTCAGCACCCTCCTTCCATGAGGCTGGGCTTGCCTTCTAAGGCTTCCTACAAAATAAGCTACCACAATCCATACAGGCTTCCCATCCCTGTACAGATCCCACTTCAACCAATTTGACTTGCCTGAGTAAGAACAACACAAAGTCAGTCTTGGGAAAAAGACAAGGTTGCAATGGGAATGTTGCCCTGGCATTCTGCTTGATGGGCACATCAGGGAGGTTCTCCTTTGGAAGGTCTCTGGAGCTCTGGTGCTGTGGGCAGTGGGCACAGTGGAACAGATCTGACTCCACTGGGACCTGCTGCATTAGCACTAGAGGCACTGACAGCTTCTTGTTCCCAACAAATTCCCCCCTCCAAAGCTTGGTCTCCATTTTTAGACCACTTGAGCAACAAATCCACACAAAGCACAGTAAAAGCAATGGATCAGGATCGTGGCAAGAGCAATAGACCCCCTGTGGAGCATGGCTGGGTTAGGAACAAACAAGAGGCTTTCATCTACTTCCAACCTAAATGGGCTGAGTGACCAAAGTGTAACAGGCAGTGAGCAAGCAAAGGCCAGTTCAGTTTGTAACTGCAACAAAACCAGGGACTTATTGTCTTCCTATCTAAAGATTTCCGAGCATGTTGGAGACTTGGACACACAACAATTAACAGACAAACCTCTAATGGTGGTTACATGTTCCAGCTTTTTGCAGAGATGAAGTCACCCAACAGAGGGATGGGATGACTTATCCAAAGTCACGCCACCAGTAAAACATGACTGGCAGGCCAGTAAAACTGCCTCTATTTACTAACTTCCAGTCCTGGGGCTAAACCACAAACTCAAATTTGTGTCCTTTGCACTTAAATAGGCTGCTCAAATACCAGCAGGGTTATGAGTAAACAAGTGTCTCATTCCTCAGCAGTAAATTTCAGCTCACCCACTCCCAACAGTTCAACTCTGGATGCACCTGTGTGCACACACAGATCAGATGCAGCTTTCCAAACCAAAGACAGACCAAAAAACCCCAATCAATTTGCATCAATTCCAAAAGATTTACAGCAACCCGACTAGCTTTAAGCAGGGGGATGTGGGACCCCATCACACATGGTCATCCCAAAGCTCTTTTTAGTGCTTGAAGCCTGGAAGTCCCCACTCACAGCCAGTTCACCAGCACAAAGGAACCTGGACTGAGATTTTTCTCTCAAATGTCTAGATTGATGCTTTTTAATGGCTTTATTCTCAAAAGGACTGAGCAGCCAACTTCTTTGAGTGCTTCAGTATGGCATGAGTCCATTAAAACAACTCAGAAAGATAATTTCAGTGCTATTATGGCAATTTTCACAGCTTTATTCAGTGGGCACAGCAAGATCAATCTGCATTAGCGCTTTCTGGGAATCTAAATCTATATAATAAGCCCTGAACACGAGACATGCTGTTTGGTTTTACAGGGTCATGTAATCCTTGCAGCTGAGCAGCACACCTGCAGCTGTTACCCATTCCCCTGCATCATTACTGTGCTCTCTCTTTTTGACCAAGCCTAACCACTCATGACACATGGCAGATTGGGCCTTCTTTTCCTCAAAAAAGAAATAAACCCAAATTAAATGATTTATCATATTCCCTCCTCTGCTGTGTTGTAACATAGGGAAGGGCAGAAAGATTTGATGATCTGGTTCAACTGGCAACACTGGATAGATGAATTATTTCCTAAAGAACAGCCAGAACAGGATACAGCTGAAATCATGAATTTCAGGCTGCCACCCCACCCCAGCAGGAAATTCTAACCCACCTGTCACAAGACACCAGCATTGAGTTCATTTTCTTTTCCACCTGAGTTTCTCATCTTGCCTCTCTTCACCTTATTCTCACTTCACATGAGCTCTGGCTACAGCTGTGGAGCAGAAGTTCCTGACATCAGTCTAACAATGTGTTATGAAGACCACACTGCACTGTGGTCATTCACTGTTTCTTCTGTAACAAGTTCCATCAGCTTTGCTGCCCTACAGCCATGTCTCCTCTGCTCTGGATGGGTCCTATCCTCAGTGGGTGAGGTTTTGAGGAAGGAAAATGATAAGCAAGGAGAAAAACACCAGCAGACAATTATGTTTGCTCCAAGCTCCACAGAATCTGTGAGGCAGTAACCTGAGTGGCTCTTCTAGGCTCTAAGCCAGCACTCAAGCACTAGAAACTGTCAGTTAACCTACAACCTACAGACCTACAACCTTAAGTTTTAAATCTCCCAAGACTTGCCTGTTTTAATAATAATCATTACAATTACTGCTTTAGTAATGAATATGCTGCAGCACCTTTCTGTTACTACTGTTGGTGACTGGGAGCTTCCTTGAACACAGTATAACAAAAAAAAAGGGAATTAGTTCTTACAGCTCCACTCTGAAATTTGTAAGTAATGTCATCACTGTTGTGTTGTACAAGAGGAAGATGGATAAGTGACACAGCACTATTTCTTACCCTTATGCTAATCTCAAGGGTGAGCTCTTGGTTCCGCTGAAATCAAGTGGGAAAAGGTGAGAATCAAAACCAGTCCTGAACAAAGACTTTAAATCACAAGTAGAATGGAACATACAGAGGTCTGTGAATGTAACTGGCTTTCTTGGGGGAGTTTCACTTTTTTTTTCCTTTAAGAATTATTTTATTATTCACCCTTTTGCTACACTGCACAAGCAGGAATCCCAAAGCAGTGAGAGCCCCTGGAAGCAGAGTGCAAGTCAGAAGTGCAGTCAAGCAGAAAAACATTTGCTGCCTCACGGGTAGATTGGAGACTGCACCACCACCATCAAACTTTGCCCCTGATGTAGTTCAGACCAAGGTAAACAAGCAACATTCCTTGCAAGTTTTAGAATAAAACCTCCTTCACTTAGCTCCAGATCAGGTACCATGCACAGAGGAATGGCCATTACTGAGACAGGCTTTTTCATTTTAGACTAAGCACTTTGCTAATCCAGAGTTCTACAATCCTAATCAGTAATTTCACACTGTATACCCAAACTTCACAAGCCTGGCTCTTGTATTTGTTCCTTCTGGTGCAGCCCAAAGCATGGCATGGAAGGTTACAGCAGATTCCTTACTAGGAGACCTTCTGGACAGGCAGAAACCCCTCCAAAGGGAACAAACGTTTTCAGGGTGTTAGAGCCAGAACTTTTTTTCTTTTTTTTTTCTTTTTTTTTTCTTTTTTTTTACATTTTTCTTCTAGAGCCAAGAACAGAAAACACAAATCACTTCACCTCTGCCTCCTCCACCACCTCTTGGAATGGAAACAAAACTGCAAAGCTGCTGACACAGAATCCCACAGCACCGTGCGAAGGATAAGACAGCCGTTTCTGGAGCAGCTCACTTGGGGTATGCAGTCATCTGGAAAGAACTATTTAACCCTAGTCTCAAAAGTGACCTTTTCAGGTCAAAAGGCCACAGCTCTGCCTCCCTGCTAAGTTGCACAGAGATCTTTCTGTAGATGTAGATTTTCCATCCACCCCCATCCCAGCTGGTTCCGATTTTTATTCCTTAGCTTGGATTTAAAAGAACAAAGAAAAGCCTTTTTGAATTGCATAAACATACAAAACTTAATTTAACTTGGCACTGTAATATTGAAGCCCAGCATGCAAAGAAACAGCCAAGGTCTCTCTGTCCTCAGTGTGTTTAGAAGAAACTGAACTCCAAGCCTCCATTTGTTTGAGTAACCGATCCAGATGTGCAGTAAGAAATTAGCTGGCTTATCCTGGAAGTGCTGTCTTGGTCACTTGGCTTTGTGTTATCACCAAGACCAGGACATTAAACTGCAATGTTCAAGTCCCATAACCCAGTGTGGACTATTACAAAACTAAACAAACTAGCACGTTTTGATATAATGACATAAAAGTTATAATCCATTCAAGTGTTGACCTGTCCAAACACTTGTTTTAGGTGAAACTATGGATATTTCTCAACAGTACCAACTTTCATTTGCTGACTGAAGAAAAATTTGAACATCTGTAGGTCTTATGCCTGCTAGTTTGTAGCAATGCCTTCCAAAATCCTGCTCATGGGGTAAAAGAATAGCAAATATTGGTGTCAAAACTGAGGCATGTAACATTGATTTTCAGTAACAGTAGTTCCTGATGATCATTCTGAGAATAAAGAAGGTGTAAGATTACTGAGCAGGACTAACCTCCCTAGTGGAGCACCTCCCCAACAGATCCAGGGGCTTTTATTTGCTCCTTACCAGCAGTGATGGGTGGACATCCACTGTTCAACTCATATATTGCTCAGTTAGACCGTGGCTTAAAATAAACCCCCTACATTTAGCTTGCCTTTCATTCATCTGTAGGAACTTCAGAAGCATCCAGCTGTCCCCAATGAATGCAGACTTAAATCCTAATGTCATCATACAGTAAAACTGGTTGATAAAACATTATTAATGGTATTGTACTGAGGTGTTGAAATAAGTGCCTTAGGTTTTGAAGGGGCTTTCTGGCAAGAAGCCTTCAAGGGAGTCTATTTTGTGTTAGTAAAAAACAACTGAAAACTATGTACCACTGGAGTTTAGCATTTGGAACTCAAGTTGAGTTCGAACTGCATTTCTCTCTGGAAGGACAAGTTAGCACAACTAGGAAAAAAATTATTTTCACTGGCTGAAAGCCAAGGGCAGGCACTGTCCAGTTCTAACTCTGTGACTGCTGAAATGAGTGTCCTTGTAGAAGAAACACCGTTTTGCCTTTGTTTAACAGTGCAGTTGACAAAACACCCTCGGAGCTGGATTTTGAAATTAAAACAGTGCTAGAACACGTAGACAGTTAATAGTCCTCCACCTTAGCTACTGGGAGCAAGGACTGAGACCAGATAAACTTGTTTTCCTTGTGATCACCAGCTGTATAAGAAGGCTGGCAGCTCCCTAGCATTAGTCAGTGAAAAGGTTTATTCTCTGTTTGGTTCTTCTACAGCATAAAGCCTGGAGAGCTTGTGACAGAATGTCTACTGAAACCTTTCTGAAGGAAATTCAAGCCATTGGTGAGAAGTTTCTCCTTAAGCTCCAGAAACTGCCCAAGGCTGAGCCAGTGGAGATTGTCTGCTTTTGTGTGGTTCTTCTGTTCATCGGTGAGTTTATTGGTGGAGGCCAAAGGGTGTCAGAATTTCTCTTCTAAGCAGGGGCAGCTTGTGCCACAGTCTTGGTTGGTGGGTTGGTGGTGTTGGCAGTTGTTTTCCAGGCTGTGCTCTGAGGCCCAGGTTAATTTCTAGGTATTTTTTTTAATACTCAGCATGTATCTCTATATGGATGCAGAGCATGACAGGCCAACAGTACAGCTTTACCCAAAGCTCTCACATTTAAACATCAGTTTAAACAGCAGTATTTTAACCAAACCAGAGCTGCTGTAATGTTTTGATGCATAGGAGGTGGTTTATGACAAATGGTATTAGGGCATCTCCCTGCCACAAAGGACACTTCAGTGAGACTCTGAGTGTCATTGCTGTTCCTGGCTCAGTGGAAGCCAGTATGCTTCAGATGAGCCTATTGATTCCCCTCTGGTAATGGCAAGATCCCTCCTGCTGCTCTGCATGGGGATGGCATGGAAGGAATACCAAAGAACTGCTTTATCAAGGGGGATGAAGTTTGTTTATACAGTGGGGAAAACAAGCAGGAAGGAAGACAGGCCCTCCTCCTCAAAGACACAGTTTGCTCCCGGCCAAAAGGAAGGGTGTGTATCCAACTGGACACTCCTCCCTGGGTTGGAATTCAGAAAGTCACACCTGCTCCTTTATTTTGTTCATACCTACAGCTGGTTCCCCACAGGATCAGATACCTGGCAGCCCAGCTCCAGGCTTTGAAGGAACACATGCACACACACACATGCACGTTCACACAGTGTTTTGCAGGATTAAACATCTCATCCTTTTCTACTCCAGATAAACTAATATATCCCTCCCAACACCAACCATCATGGCTGGAGGAGAATATCAGTGAGTTAGCCCAATGCTTTTTGAGACAAAACTCTGCGTCTGAAGTATCTATTTTTTCAAGCTAAATCCAGAAGAAAGAGTAAAGCCAACCCAGTCACAAATATCTATCCTTAAAGGCTACACTGCATGCACTCTTCAGAAATACAACTGATAGTTTGAGCAACCAAACCCCCTCGAGTTGCTTCTGACACAATTATGGGCAGAGTTGGATCTTCATCCTTTCCAGGCACATAGCTCTGCTTCATAACTGCATGTCAGGTCCTAAACAACAGCACATGAGGCAGGTGAAGGTAAACCCTCCACGTGGTTTGGTATGTAGCTCTTAAGGTCTTGAAACACCTGGTATTGATTGTCTAGATTAAATGGATAACCAATACAAGGGAGCAGGAACTTAGGAAGGGGGAGTTGGGGATATAAGGCAAAAAAAAATTCACAAGAAACCAGGCTCTGCTCAACAAACAACTTGGAGGAGACATAGGCTTATTCTGCAGGGATTGCTCCTATGTCATGCAGCAATATTCTTTGCTTCTCTTTCCAGTCACTGTTCTGGTGCTCATGATCATTGCCTGCAGTTGCTGCTGCTACAGCTGCTGTGGCTGTGATGGACATCCTGACACCAGAAGTAGGAAGAGCCAAGTCCGCCCAACTGCCCATTCGTGAAGTACAGCGAGGTGATACAACCTACTACCAAGGACACGCAGGGACATCATGACTCAGTCCTATGGGAATGACTTTCCACACTAGCTCACTGAAAATGGCAATAACAATATTAATTAACATGACTCAAAGGACCAGAAACCACAGCGTGGAATTCCTTCTCTCTGTGACAGCCACTACTGTGACCAGAAAGGTAAAGCTCCTTCACCATCACTGTCTCCCTCTTCTGGGGTGGGATGGGGTGGGAGGGCACGGACACAAGTTGCTGAGAAAAGAGACAGCTTTCCCAAAGACAGCCCTGATAGGCCAGCCAAGGATCCCCTCTGGGAGCACGGAGCCACAGACCAAAGCAGAGAACACGTCCAGGACCACATGCCAGGCAGTGCCTGCTCTCCTCACAGGTGGCTAATCCCGAAGGATGGTGCTGGGCGTTAGCAAAACTCAGACATCACCACACGCTCAGGTGATCATGGATCAAGCCCAAACCTGCTCTCTCAAAAACCAGCTGCAGGAGACATGTTTAGCTGAGTTATCTGCTGCAAACAACAAATCATGGACCCTCTGATCCAGACGTGACAGCTGAGGCTCTGAGAACAGCTGGTAACAAGTGCTCCCTGTGTCATTTCATTGGTGTTACAATGAGATGAAATTGCCAAAGAAAAAACCCAGATCATGTGGAATATTCTTTGTAAACAGAAAGATGAAGGCAAAAGGGAAAAACTCACCAACACCACAGCTTATTTTGATCATTCTGCTGCTAAACGTGCTCCCTCCCCACCCCCTGTATGGTTCTACTGCGTATTGCAGATGAATGGTTCTTGCAGCATGGGAGCTACAGGAGATGAACAAATCCCTGCCCTTACTTGAGGGATCTGTGGCCTGACTCCCTGCACTGTGTGCAGTTTATTTTAGTGGACATAAACATTATGCCAAGGGTATGTTTATGAGCACACACAAAGGCATTTTGGAGGAGTGACACGCACTGTGGTAACTGTCACTTCAGGGTATGTGTGCAGCAGCTGACAGCAGGCACAGTGACAGAGCAGAGCCAAGAATGGGCTGTGCTGCTGGAGTTAACGAGTGCAAATAAATCCCCTTTCCATGCTGCAGCCACTGTGTATGTTTGGTTTGCGCTCCGGTGAACTTCCGAAAGGGATTTATGTACGTACAAGGCTGTGGCACAGGCCTCGACTTTCACAGCTGGGACGGCCCAGTGGAAGCCAAAATACTGCACAGCTCAAAGCCACTGGTCTGTCAGCACCAAATATGAGACCAAAACACCTTTTTGAGAAGGTATAAAAAGTTACATGCATATAGAGAAGTCACCTGCAGCCCCTGTATCCCAACTGCTAAGTGCAGAGGAAGCAAAGGGATTATACAAGTATATACCAGAGGCAACATCAAGCTAGGGAGAATAGAATCATCAAGTGTTTAACAGTGGGGCTTTTAAATATTCTTTACACTTCAGAAGGGAGAAAAAATAAAGAAATCTTTGTAAAGAAATGTCTTTTCTCTGATGCCTGCGCTTATTACATCAGTAGTTTCTTATGTTTAAGAACTTTATCTTTTGGCAACAAACCAGATGTGGGTATTTGGCATTTTTGTGCTGCTGCACATTGGAATATATCTGCAGCCAGTGACACACAAAATAGTCTAAGAATTAAAAGAAAATCAAAATTCCTCAAACTACCGATGTTCCTTTTAAATTAGTAAAAAGGAAAAACTTTCCAGCAGAGGATGAGGATGTTCTGCATAAAAGTAAATAGCTGAGCCTCAGCTTGGCAACTGCCAACAGCAGACTGCACTAGGATGAGCTACTGCATGCCCAGTTACACTCAGACTAACAAAGCACTGGGCTTTATTAGGCTGTCCCAAAGCTTTCACTGCCAACCAGCATGTCAGGGGAAAATAAGCTCAAGCACAGCATCAGTTCAGTCTAATCAACATTCAGAGGTGCATCACACCAACCTCTCAGATATGTCATTGCTCATTTCACTCACAAACAAGTGGCAATCAAGGTGGCATTGGCAGCCTCAGAACCTCTTTTGCAGGAGACAGACTCAACAGATGTTTCTGTATCTAAATTAAGTCACAAGACCCGGGAATGAACAGAGCTCACTTTCTTTCTGAGCTGGTGCTAGACAGTGCCAGCTACAGACATGAACAGAATCCCATTGAGAACTGTTTGAGCAGCATGGAGCCAGTCTGTGCTAGGTCAGGAGGAAGCTCAGCAGGCTGGACACATACCAACAGTTGACAGGTTGCTGTCACTGGGAACAAGCTGCCAGGCCTTATCTCAACAGGAAAAGCTACAAATGCATGTTTCCCAGTGGTGGTACAAGTTAAACCCACTGACAGATACCAGGCAGGGGGACAAGAGAAATGGCTCCTGTCTTATCTCTGCCACCTTAAGTTCCAGAATTAGAAACTGAATAAACACAGCAGAGTTAAACAAAGAGAAGGAGAGAAAATTAAGCAATTATTTAAAGGATTCAGGTGGTTTTCTGGAGCAGAGGAGTAGCCACCATGTAGAGCAGTCCCTGGACCAATTTCTACACACTTGTCTTGACCTCACAGGCCTAATGTTCTGCTTTGTGCCATTTTGTACCACTGCACTCAGCTGGGCTATTCCTAGAGCTGGGATTTAGACACGCCAATCGCTTGCCTGGGCTGGGTGGGGTCTGCTGCTTTCTTGCATGCAATTTATCAGGGTGGCCTGAAAGAAGCCCAGCAAGTCCCCAGTTTACTGCAGCATTTCAGCTTCTGCCAACTACAGACATGCCAGTCCCTGAGTCCCTGCTCACCACCCAGAACAGCTTTTGTGGCTTTGGCTTCAATCTGTACTCATATACAGGGACCTGTAGGGAGAGCTAGTGAGGATGGATCCTCTGTTTCAAAATGCAGAGGGAGATTCAGAAAAGCACAGACTAAGGAGAGACTGCTTCAAACACAGCAACTCCTGCACATGTTGTGAAAGCCTGAGTGAGCCTGGAAGGAACTGCAAGGGAATACCGTTACTTCAGTCCTGATGATAAAAGTGTTGAAGTAGTTTCTTTTCCTAAGGAACCTCAAAGAGCCAGCAAGGCCAACCCCTCCAGCAGTAGTGGTTGAAGGTCTAATGATGACTCGATGGAATAGCTTCTGTTCTGTAACATTATCCCTCTGGTTTCAAAGCCATTTGCTTGGCTTGTGAAAAAGAAGCCTCCTTTTACACACACACAGTCTCGCACACCACACTCCTCCTTCTCCCCTCCCACCTCTCTCCAGAACCATCCCTCAGATCTTTTCCAGTCAGGAAAGCAATAGGGAGGCAGTTTTATTGCAGTCAATAGCAGTGCAATGCTCTGTAACGGGTTTATTTCCGTGAACTGTCACAACGGATTTTGGACTGCAGGGCAATTTTGCTCACGGTCTCACCTTAGGTTTGGGAGTCTCCTAAAGGAGCTTCCAATACAGATTCAGTCAGGATTCGGGAAACACAGCCTTCCTCTCCACCACATCCTGTCCACACAGGACATAGTGGGCCTTTACAATCACTGCAACAGGTGTAGGAGGGGATAAAGCCATGGAGAGGAAGAAATGGCTGAGCAACAGCTGAATTAGGACTTTTTATTTAGGCTCAAAGTCTTTGATTTGATTATATTAGCCACACCTTTGCAGGAAAATCAGCTGTTAATCATTTACTGCAGCACCAGGGTAACTTCCAGGCTATATCTGAAAGTCTCAAGGCACAGTAAGGGGTCTCTCACCACAGGTCAGGATCTATTGGAGGGGTGCAGAGAAGGCAACGGAAGAAACACCTACTACACACACAACAGCTTCAGGTATTTATAAAATCTCATACAGCTCTCCTATTTCAGGAGGTTAACTGTGCTTAGCAAAAGAGAGAGGAACTTCCTGGGGTGTGCAGTCCCACAGGGTTCCTGCCTTTGGGTCGACAGAACCAGTATCCAGGCTGTATCTATCCAGAACAGCCTTCCTGTCCTGTGTGCCTGCTGGTTAGAGACTGAGCGTGGTGATCTGCCATCAGTCCAGATATCAAACAACGAACTGAATATATCTGGCTGCTGAAAAAGAAACAAAACCTTCAGCAAGTGCAAACTCGTGCTAGTCAAATCTGACCTGCTGAGGATGAAACACGCTTTACAGGACTAATCCTTTTCCTTAAAGCATTCAGGATACCTAAGGGGCAGCAAGTCAAGCACATTTTCAAAAATAACAAAGATCTCTTCCTGTATTACATCTGCATAGTCATATTTGCAAGGAAGTGTGAGAAATATTCCACCCTTTCCCTTGAGAATCAAGGAACCTTCAGTAAAACCACAAGATGCTCACAAAGAGATGCTGGATGTTCTTTAGAGGGCTGACAGCTGAGTCATTATGCAATGTATCAGTGAAAGAGCAAGTGTGTAGAACCCACCGAGATCCCAGTTTAAATTATTACTGGACCTGAGTACATCATGGAAGGAGAACTTGTGCTTCTATTGCAGAGTAACAAAAAGCATTACTAAAGCAAACTCCATTAGCAGGATTCCCTTTTTAACATAATTAAGACTACTCTAAGCCTTATGAAAGCAACAAGTTGTACATGATCTTTGCTTACTGTTGGTGGGTGGATTTTTTTTGCTTGTTTGTTTTTAAATGTCTGCATTTAATCTCCAGTGTGTTCTCAGAGTTTCAGTCCCCAACTCTATTTTAGAGATCTTTCTAACGGTATCAAGGAAGTTCTCCCACTGAATACTTGTCTTTCATGTATAGGCTGTGCAGCTAACAGAGATGAAGGGTTCATACTGAATATGCTGGAGAGACACTATATTATTTAAAATATTGATTAAGTATGATTAAAATAAATTTCAACTGCCAAAATCTTGTAGAGCCAGAAGCTTTTCCTCTTTACATCTTGGTAGATCTCATAGTGAAACTGGCCTCAGCTGTATTTCTTATGGTTTATGCTCCCATTTCTGTTTCTCCCTTGGGAGGGGGGATGCCTGTAGGCAACATTCATACCTGTGCTGGTTTTGGGACTGTGCTCAGAGCATAGAGAGGATACACCAACACCTGACACTGTTCTTGTCTACCCCCAGCAGAGTGGAAAACCAGCATGTCACCAGTGCAAGAGGCATCCTCAGTTCTGGAAGACCTAAAGACACTGATTACAGCAAGTGACTGGGCTCTTGGAGGGCTGGTGGTGATTGGCATCTTCTGCCTTGTTTTTATTGCTCTTATTTTATTTGCTGCTATCTTTGGGTGCTGCACATCTTCGAGGCACAAACAGAGCAGCACACAGACAGTGACATAAAGACACGGTACGTGGAGCAAAAGTCAGCCCAGCTCCAACCTGACTGTGCTGTTCACAGAAAGCTTCCTCATCTTCTCTCCCTGGATGATTATTTCTCCCCGTGCATCAAAAGCAATGCCCCAATGCCTACAGGTTGTTCTGCAGGTCCACAGCAAACTCAGCACATCGGGCTGTCTGTGCTCAGGAACTGCCAAATACCAAAATCAACTCACCTCTGTCTTTCACCTTTCAAGCAAAACCACCAGTTAGAGGTGGCTGCCCCTAAAACTGATAACAATGTCTTCTGCTGCTGCAGCTACATGGTTTGGGTTTTTTCACCTTGCAAAAGAGCAATAGGGAACTCTGAGCACTGAAAGCTTTGCCTAAATCCACTCTTGAAAAGCAGCTTATACCATTGTTCTCCTGTCATACCCAGACAATACCCTAAATATATTATGCAGAAACTTGCTTGCCAGTAGACAATCTGTCTTTATTTGTTCTTATTTATAACCTTGCAAGGTCAGAGTTTAAGGTTTGCTTTCACTGTTTGGATGGTAAATAGAACTGTATTAATTCAATATGTAGAAAAGAAATGCAACGTGGCGTTTCTTTCCATATCACCTCGGTGTCCTGCACAGTTCTGAGCAGGGAAGCCAGTCAGTGGTGCTGCAATATGTGTCTCTGGGATGCACATGGCATGTTATAGAGCAGGAAGAATGGACCAAGCTGGGGGTGGGAAGAAAAAGTATGGGAGATGTGATTTCTAATTAGGTCAGTGATACTCAGATTATTATTCTGAGGCCCTGGCATGGACTGCCCACAGAAGCTGTGGATGCTCCATCCCTGGAAGTGTTCAAGGCAAGGTTGGATGAGGCTTGGAGCAACCTGGGCTAGTGAGAGGTGTCCCTGCCTATGGCAGGTGGGTGGAACTGGGTGGCCTTGAAGGTCCATTCCAACAGAAACCATTCTGTGATTATACAAACCCCAGACGCAAACAGCCCTCTGACCACTCACTGTGAGCTGGTAACACACAGCAGAAGGAGCAGACCTGCTTAGCCAAGTGGATCAAATTCTTAGAGCAAGAAGCCTCCTAGAAGCTACTTCACAGCATCACCTCAACTTTAGGCAAAGTTCTCCTTCAAGTAACCCAGGACTCAGTGTTGTGTCATATTTCAGTACAAGAAAGACTATCCCATAAAAACCAGGATTTATTTACCAAGCATGACAACAAGGACAAACATGACAACATGCTCACCGAGGCATCAGAAAAGAAGCACGTTACATTCATGCTGAAGAAGTTGTCCTAGACTCAGGTATGAAAAGTGAAATGAAATGCAGAACTTGTAAAGCAAGACACATGAAGACCATTTCCAGTGAGTGAACACACACTGCTCTCTTCCTGGCAAAATTACGGCTTTGATATCTTATCCAGCATAGAACAGCAATTAGTACAATTACAGCTTACAAGGCATGAACTAAACCTGAACAATGCGCATTGTGGTTCCTAGTCTGCATTTAGATTGGGCACATCCATAATTTAAGCCTGTTTCTAAAACATTCTAAGCACCTTGTAAGGTCAGTGAGAATCACAGATATCAGGGCAGAGCCCCTGAGATTTACAGAAACATTAAATCTAAATGCTTCCATCCCATGCTGATTAGGCTGTCTGTTTGTCCCCTTAGGAAAGAGGTGATGTAGTGAAGGAGGAGAGAGTCAAAACAAAAGCAAATGCAACTAAGTGAACCCATCATTAAAGATAGAACATTGTCAAATACATCACCAGAGGAGTTACAGTTTAACATCCCCATGTCACTTGGTGAGGCTCCAAGACCAACACCTCACTTAACTCAGAGGTGGGAGTGATGAGAGAACTCTCAGGGACACCTTCCTCAGCCCAGACAGCAAAATATCAAGCAATTAATTTAGTATTTTTTTTTCCTGGACATGCAGGATCAATCTCAACCATAACAGTTCCCTGGAAGGGATAGGGCATGGTTTCCCCAACATTAACATTAGTGTCTGAAAGAAGTGCACTCACCCCAGCTCCTCGCAGAAGTTCACAATGGCATCAAAAGCTGTCATCACAGCTTTGTCAGATTCTTTCAAGGTGCCTTTTTTTTCCTGAAAGTAGATGGAGACAGGAACTATAGTCTTCAATTTAAATATAAACAGGTAAAGTAACTGTAGCAATGACCAAATCCCACCCTTCTGATCAATATGGCAACCAGGTACAGACACCTCCCTGTCTCTGCTCCAGACTTCTGCTCACCCACATCTCTCATACAGAACTGGGTCTGGCAGCCCTTTCCCTTCCTGCTTCACTCCCTTCTGCTGTCCCTTGAAACAGGACTCCAGATGGCTCCAGACCCAGAAAATCTCATTTCATCTTTGATTATTCAGGGGTTACTGCAGGGAAACCAGACCAGAGCAAAGGCAGCATATCTGGGCAGGTGGATGCTCTTCTGCAGCTCTCACCTGGATGTTGGAGAGCTCCTTCTTAATCAGGAAGCTGACTTGATCCCGGTCATTCCTCGAGTAATAGAGGCGGCAGCAGGATGGCTTCCCATCCCTCCCAGCTCTGCCAGACTCTTGGTAATACCCAGCCATTGACTTGGCAATATTCCAGTGAGCAACAAACCTGCACGTGATAAAACAGGGAACACAAAGCTGCAGGTTTCTCAAGAGCATTTCACACGTTTGTGGTGTTTGTGGACATCAAGAGCAGTAAAAAGTAGGGCAGCAAAAGCATAAAAGACAGAGAGGATTGAGCACAGCAAGGGATTTTGCACACAGGAGTTTAAGTCCTCTTAACCCACAGGGAAAACAGCAGAGCTGTAAGGAAAAAAAAAAGGCACTTGGACAACAGGTGAGCAGGATGCCATTCCAAATGGATGGAAAAGAACGAGCACATGAATATCCCAAACGTGCAAACAACTGTACAGATATGAAGACTGAGAATAAACACATTGGATTAAAGAGTTTGGGAGATTTTACCATAAAACACAGCATTAATTAAAAAGCTGTAATTTTTTTTTTTGTGGAACACAATTTCACCATTACAAAACGCATTTTTAAATACTTGATTTTCAAAAGAAACTTCTTTGCCGAAGTCTGCGTGGGAAACTCTGTCTCACTGTGCTCACTTGCAGATGAAGGCACCCTTCCTAGCCAGCAAATATGACTACAGAATCATTACTACATTTTATGTAATCTCTGAAGGAAGGTTTTCAACACAGCATTGCAAAACTGCTTTAAACCTGCCAGTACCTGACTATTCAGCAATTCAGCTTATACCTGTTTTGAGAGGATTTTACTGAACAGTAGCACTGCCAATTTTTTAAATACCAGTCTGCCTCAAAGCCAGCATGTCCCAGGGGCAGGTATGATGCATATGGGTGTAGCTGAAGATTAAATGACAAAAGCAAGCAAACATATTTCTTCAAACACAAACACCCCACGAGCAGGCCAAGCAGGAACCATCAGAGCCCCACACATTTAATGCCCATCAGGAAGTTTACTGAAGAAATTGATAAATAATCTTAAGTAAAACTGAATTAAGAGTGAAGAGAGAAGCAGATTCTATCCGAAAGAGACACCACCTCTGTTTTCCCTTTTGCCCAGAAGAGTCACCTCCAGAAGTCGTCAGACCTGATCTTACTTGATAACATATGCACAAATACTCATAAATCTGCCAGCACAGAGCAGAGGCTAGGCAGCAGTGCCTTGTTGACTAGGCTTTGGTATAATGTCCTTTAAACTATTTAAAAAAAACCCTATAAAAAGTCATTTTAACTCCATTCCTTGGAAACCAACCAGATTACAAGTATGTTTCAGCTGTATTTCACTCTCAATCAGCCCTACACATTTCAGTTACTCTTTGCTTTTTTTTAATGACCACTGAACAGAGCAGAGTGGCTTCAGCAGGTCATTAACTCGTGCTGCTGTCCTAGGAGACTTCTCATTTCTCTGTTGGGTAATATGCATCAAGGAGTAAAATGGTCTGTCACTGTTTCCCAACAGCAGTGACAAAGACAGAGGGATGGCAGAGTTGTGAACTGATGGGATTGTGTCAGTGATGTCCTGCCCCTCTCCCACAGTGTTCAGAGAAACTGCTTTGTGTGGATTTTAGAGTAAAGATCAGGTCTGTTGTGGGTGTTGTCTGAACTGCACCTGAATTATCCCTCCATGAAGTGATCCCACTACTCACTCAGCACAGCTGTACTGCAGGGCAGGAACTCTAACACAGAGCCCTTACAGTGACAGAAATCCCAGAGGAGCAGGAACTGAAACCATGTGCAAAGTTCTGTCCTTGGACTACAGCTGTATTTTTATATAGTAGAGGGTGCATGAATTATTTTAAGTGCAGATTTTCTTTCCACTGCTTTTTAACGGCAACTGTTTCACTAAGGGAAGTGAAAGAGGCAGCTGTGAGTGCCTTGAGATGGCTATCTCTGAAACCCTGGGGGGTGTGGCAGAAAACAAGCATTCCTCCTGTTATCTTAACTTTGGGGATGACTGGCAAAGAGGAGCTCTGCTGCATTGTGTTTAATTTCTTTACAAAGCTCTTCCAGGTTTGTTTTTGGTGCTTCTAAGCTAAAAAACTCCCAGCTCTGGTTTTGTGGGTTTTAGCAGGTGTTCCTCAGGCATTTGAGTCAGGTGTATCAGGTAACAGAGATGCTGAGACTTTTCTTTCCCACTGCTCAGGTTTCAGTCTCTAGTGGTGCCCAACACTCAGCCTCACACACCTGACGTTTGCTTTGTCTACTCCCATTCCAAAGCTGATGGTTGCAACAATAACAGGGATCTTCTCCTCCATCCATTCATTCTGGATGGAAGTCCTGTCAGCTGGCTTGAGTCCTGGGAAGGGAAAGAGAGGGAAGGAATCAACAACACAAACCCCCCAAAATAAAACAAAAACCCAAACAAACAAACAAAACCCCAAAACAAAAACAAACAGAAAGAAACGAGGATTTTCTCCTCCTCCATTCCCTCACTGCAAGTCAACCCCCTCACTAAAACTGAGGGTGTGATGTACACACTTCTTTCTGCCCATGTTTAAACTGGCCTGGCCTATGAGCAAGCAGAAGTCAGCAGCAGCTGTTTCTATTCCAAAGAGAAAAACTCAGCTCTCCCCCTGGGATAAAAGCTGTTGTTATATTTAGGCCATGCAAGACCCAACAGTTCTGGGGAGAAGGGAATGCCATTCTGGTGACAGCCCTGCACTTATCTCAGACTTGACACGTGGGCATCAGGAACAGTGCAGACCATGCCTAGAAAGCTGTCTTCTAGGCAGCCCCAACCAGGCCTTAGAGTTCCAGCTCCTGAGAGATGCAGCAGTACCTGCGTGATAGGCCTTGGCTTTCAGCCCTCGGTAGCTCAGTTCGATGGCCAGCTGGTCACACACATCCCTCATCCTGCAGTACACGATCCCACAGCCCGAGTACACCTGGAAACAAAGCCCATGACACTGTCTGAAGCCAATCAACAAAGCTGCAAATGCAGTCCCAGGCAAGAAGTGTTTCACTCTGCGGTGCAAATGCACTCAGGTGCAGAGGTTACAGCTGAGCTGTTTTGGGAATTAGTGTTAGAGCAGGAAATTCAACACACTTCAAATGCTTCTGTTCACCCTCAGCACAGTGGAAGAGCAGAGCACAAGCAAACATACAATGATCACCCAGGGTGTGATGAACCAAGGTGGAAATGCTCATCCCATGTTCCTAATCAATGTTCATTTAGAGCAATCCCTTTCTAAGGACACAGAATCATTTAGGTTGGAGAAGACCACCAAGATCCTCCAGTCTAACCTTTGACTGATTACCACCTTGTCAACTAGACCAGAGCACTGAGTGCCATGTCCATTCATTTCTTGGGTACCTCCAGGGATGGTGACTCCACCACTTGCCTGGACAGTCCGTTCCAATGCCTGACAACCTTTTCTGTGAAGAAATTCTTCCTGGTTAATTTTTTAAATTAATTAATTTATTTAATTTTATCACATTAATGCTGCCTGCAAATGTGACACCACATTCCCGTTAGTGCTGATCTTCTCCTTGGCTGCCCTGTGTCTGCTGTCCTCTCCAGCCCACCTGGAGGGTGCTCAGTGGCCCGTTTCCTGGATGTTGCTTTGTAGAACATGGTGTCTCACCTCAGAAAGGAGCACAACCTTCACATTCTACCTTTTTTATAGGAACTAAAAAACATATGCGATCACTTTTAGAGGACTTAGAAAATATACATTATCACTTTCCTTCAAGGCAGCTCCTCCTTCCCTGCCACAGACCTGGCAGGGCCATACCAACCACTGGAATATCAGTGACCATTAAGACAGATTTTGTCCAGTTTAGCCTCTTTCCCTGAAGGTAAAACCTACCCCAGTGGTGTCCTTCGCTTCAAGCGCCTTCAGACAGAAATCCTTCAAGTTGGCGTAGGGATCAGCCAAGAGCTCTTTGAACTGCACATCATAGAACAAGTTGGATCTGAAGCAAGGAGTCTTAAATGTGGAAAGTGGCTGCTTTAGCTTGAGAGCTGCCACAATGTCCTCCTGGACCTGCCTGGTGGCAGTGGCAGTCAGGGCAACACACGGAGTGCTGGGGACGCGGGTGCGCAGAGCGCCCAGGCGCAGGTAGTCGGGTCGGAAATCGTGTCCCCACTGGGACACACAGTGAGCCTCATCTATGATCAGGTAGGACAGGAGGTTCCTGGACACCAGAGAGTTCAGTGTTGGCTGGAAGGAAGAGGCAGCTGCCATCTCTGGGGTGATGTACAGGAGCTTTACTTGGGGCTTCTCTCTTGCTAAGTCAGCCAGGATGGTTTTTTTCTCCTGGGCAGACAGCTTGGAGTTCAGAGAGCAGGCTTTGATCTTCAGAGCCAGCAGGTGATCCACCTGGTCCTGGAGCAAATACAAAACTAAAACTAAATGAAAAGCAAGTGCAAATAAAGAAAGACACCAGCCCCAAGAAAGATCCATCTTTTGGTCCATTTGAGTTACTCTGCTTTGCTGCATCACCCAGGAGGTGACAGACAAGTGGAGAAAAGGGAGGGAGGCTCAGTTATAAAAGCCACCAGGTTATTATTAAAGAAAAAAACCCATCCTTTCAGAGAACTGCAAAGCATCATAGCAAAGATACTCTGCTCTCCTCACCTCTCACCAGGGTTAGGAAAACACACTGAGACATCAAGAGCACCCAGAGGCAGGTTAAGACAGACTCACAGGCAGAAAGACAAGAGGCAGCCGTGCTTCCAGAGTCTCCTGACCCCCTTCCCTGGCTGCTTTTCCACAGCTAACAGGAGACAGTTACCTGAATGAGTGCAATCAGAGGTGAAATGACAATGGTGATGCCCACTGCCAGAACTGCAGGAAGCTGGTAGCACAGGGATTTCCCTGCCCCTGTGGGCATGCACACAAAGACATCCTTCTCGCCTGCAAAAACAACAGGAGAAAGCTCAAGGCCACTGAGTGGTGGGGAGTTCCCAGGGCTCAGAGTGGATAGGAAGGCTTGTAGTGTGTTAGAACAGCATGTGTGTGCATGTACTGTGTGGCATATCAACAAAAGACACTCCATTTTAGATTCTAAAAGCACAGCAATACTCTGCATGTCTGCAATGCTTTCCTTCAAAGAATCTCTGGTTGCTTTGCAAACATTTAGAAACAGCCATACATAAGTGCCTGAGGTTACATAGAAACCAAGATAAAGAGAAGTTAAACAACTTATTTGTCCTAAATCTCTTCCAGAGGAGCTGCTTCCATTCATTTTTTTTACAGACCTCCAGTTATCAGATTACCAGCCCCATGACAGATCTTTACAAATCCTCTTAAAGGTTATCCCAGAAAGGTCCCTCATAGGGACCAAAATAGGGTTTGGAAATCTCAACCACAGATAATATCACACAGTGAGTGACTGTCACTGCACTGACCAGCATCCACCTGAAGGCAGGGAGGTGCCAGTGACACCATGTTAACAGGCAGGGACACCCTGCACACAGAACCCTGCTGTTGGCTGCTCTGTTGTGAACAGCAAGTAGTGATCAGTGAAAACTGTAATTATACCCTGAGTTGGGCACTGTTCTGATTCACACTGTGAGAGCTGCAGGGGGAGCTGGCAGCTTGTCTGTGTGAGCTGCCTGTCCCACCCCCAGCAGGGTGTTGGGGGGGACATTAACACCAGCACAACCACAGTTCTGACAACGGCCCCGTGATTCAGAGAACAGAGATCAACCTTGCCAGGACATCAAGTCTTCTGCTGGTATTGTCTCTAACACGAGGGCACTTTTACGCTGAAAAGGTATAAATGTAAAGAGGTTTGACCTCATCTGACCATGAACACGCTGGCAGGTGCACCTTAACGTTTCCTATTTTCTGGTTGATGCAACAGTGGTGTTAAGAAACAAATGAAAGAAGAGGCAGAGCTTGAGCACAGCACGTGCTCGTGCTCCTGTGCCACCAAAAACATCTCAGAGCAGAGGAGGGCGTGGAGGGTGATCCTGCTTAGATGTGTGTCCTCACAACAGGCACAATCCCAGCTCCTGCAGTGTCACCCCCACGGGAAGAAGGACAAGCAGCCCTGTTCCACATCTCTCCGATGCCGGGCCTCACCTCTCGCCACAGTCATGGTCGCGCTTTCCTGCAGGGGAGTCTTGAAGGACTCGAACCCGAAGACCTTCCGCAGTGTTCTCCTCACCCTGCCCTCCAGGCCCGGGGGAGCCTCCCTGCTCATCCTGGGGACGCTGCGAGAGCAACCAGAGCTCGTCCCGAGCGCTGCCACCCTCCTCTGCCCCGTCCCACCGCCGCCCGCACCGCCTCCCCCAGGGCGGCCCTGCCACGCTCCCCCCTCCTCTGGGGCCTCCCGCGGGCGCTCACCCAGCCCCCCTCATTGCAGGGGACCCCAGCATGGATTGCTCCGGGTCCCCACGGGGCACGGGTCGGGTACAGCAGAGCGGGGGGGGAGTCGCTGCCCCCCAAACCCGCCCGCACCCAACACAGGGGGGATGCGGGTTCTTCCCCCCCACCCTCTCCGCCGGGTCTGTGCCCTCCCCGCCCTCTCCGCCGGGTCTGTGCCCTCCCCTCCCCACCCCCGCCCCGTCCGGCCCCCTCCGCACCCTCACACTCGCTCCGGACCCGGCAGGTGCTGTCGCGGCGCCGCGAGATGACGTCAGGACTTTCTCTTAAAAGGCCCGCGCCCACAACAACCAGCCCGCGCGCCTTTTATCCCCCCCTCTCGCTCCCCTAAAGCCCCCGCTCCGCCTCAGCCAGCGGTTTCTCCCCCTGCCCGTGGTCGCGGAGCCCTCCCGGAGCCCTCCGAGCCCGGTGAGGGCGGAAGAAGGGCGGTGTTGCCATGGTGACCGCCCGTCGCGCGTCATCTCGGCGCGCCGGAAGCGCCCCCGCGGGCGGGGCGGAAGATGGCGGCGGCGAAGCGCAGCGTCCTGTCCTCGCTGGCGGTCTACGCCGAGGACTCGGACCCGGAGTCGGACAGTGAGGCCGGCACGGCGGGGAGCGACGGGGGAGCGCCCGCGGGTGAGGGCGGGCAGGGGGCCCGGGGCAGCTGGCGGGCCGGGACGCCAGGCTTCCCCCCACGCGCGGCCCGGCCCGGCCCGGCGCCTTCCCCATTGTGGGGGGAAGGCTCCGCTCGCCGCCACCTCCCCTTTCACCTCGTGGTTTACCTTTTCTCTTCTTCTTCTTCAGGAGAGAAAGGAGGCCTGGTCTCGGTTGGGTACGGAGAAGACGACTTTACCCGCGTGGATGGGGACGAGGAAGGGTACGAAGAGGAGGACGATGAGAACAGCAGGCAGTCAGTAAGTACCTCCCGTGACCCCTCGCATACGGTCCAGAGGCTTTTCTTTCTCTCCGAAAAAAAAACAAAAACGAGTAGCAACCTATGATGGAACCCGGATTATGTGAGTCCTGGTGTGGGTTTCAGCGCTTTCCAAATGCTCCTGTTCACGGTGTTTCCAAGTGCAAAGCATTTGCCTTGGAGCCCCTCAGCAGCTTGGCACAGCTCGTGTTGCTCGTGACTGTGTTGGTGTCGTTTGACTCTTTTGTGGGAAAAAGGCTGTTACAGCCACACCAAATGGAAATTATTCCTTAAGCGTAGTTGGCACGTATGAAAACCTTGCAAAAGAACCACACTGTCAGCTGGTGGATTAAAAAGAATAAAGTTCTGTGGTGTCTTAAGTTATTCTTTTGTGCATAACTGGGTCCACTCAGTGCATCAGGTTACCTTGGTGTGACACTGTCCTGTGTCCATGTGAGTGGCTTTTGTCTGTCTCAGGTGCATGGCACGTGTCTGGCATCACCTGAACACTGAGATAACTGATGTGTGGTGAGGCAGGGCGTGGACTCACAGCCTGGGGGTGCAGCTGTAACACACAAAAGAATCTGTAGTTCTGTCCTCTGTCTGTGGGAGAGAAACAATAAGTTGAGGGGGGAAAAGGGGAAGTTTGTCTGCTTTCTTTCTCACCAACCTTCTTCTTACCACTACAAGTGTTATCTTGTCCCTGTTCTGGTTCTTTCCTCTACTATGTAGCAAAGAACCTCAGGGCTGTTACTACAACCTTTCCTCACTGAGCTCTGCTCTGTGTGTGTTAGATCAGTCTCTGAGGAGACACTCACTGTTCTGCCATCTGTTTGCCCAAGGAGCAGCCAAGACATTTGTCAGTCTCTTGCTCTTGCCTTCAGTTTTGTTCTGTTGCCCCTGGCATCTGGCTTAGCAAAGCAGTGAAGCTTCTTTACTGCTTTAGGGATTCTTTTATATGCAGCACTTGTAGACCCTCCTTCACTGAGGTCTCTTTAGTTCAACAGAAGCCCTGGGTGTGATGAGCTGTGTTTAGTGAGCACTGTAAATGGCTTGCTACACACACAGTTTTTAGTGCAGGCCACAGCTGTTCCATCATCTGGGAGGTGCAAGTTGCTGTTCAAGTGATGACAATCCCTCAGTCACTCCGGTGTCAGCCATGGAATTGTGGTTACGCTGCAGGTCACAGGGTACTTTCTCTCCAGCTTTGTTGCAGAAGAGCAGTTCCTGGGTTTTTTTGCCTTAAATATTCTCTGAGCAGAATTGAAAACTTGCTTGTCATTGCTGTGCTCATATTGGTTATGAGGTGTCTTTAGAAAGCAGGATGAGTCGGACTCAGGTTGGCCTTTGATCTAAACTCAGTTTTTATTTTATCAACCCGAACACTGACTGAAAAGCCTCTGTTTTTTCCAAAGGCAGTTCTCAGTGGTGCTGCTTTGTTTGTTAATGTTGTTGCAGTGATATTCCCTGCTAGGTTAGGAGTTTTTGAGAGCTGTTTCAGTTATCTGTCCACAACATGAATCATTCAACACATTATTGCTTTGATGAAAATTACTTTTACCAGTATAATATAGGTGGGACTGTGGAGGGGAGAGAAACCTCACTTGTGATAAACACCAAGTTACTTGGTACTACAGTTTTTTTCTAGTTACAGACTCACTGTAATTAAACTTTGACAGTTAAGACTGAATTACTGTCATGTGTGCATCTTTCAAAAAGAAGCTGAAGAGTAGCTGAAGTGAAGGAGTTTGATGTCTCACTTCTGTGGGAGAGGCATCTTAACTCAGGCAATTAAAATGTACTGAAGTTATTGTGTGGTCAGTCTCTAGTTGGCCTTGGGAGAACTTTCTTGTACTAACACTGAGGTGGGCAGTTCCTTGTAAACTCTTCCTTTCAGTTGCACTTATCATATCACTTGTTTCTTTGTTTTCCTTTTGAAGCTGAAACACCAAGTTCTTGTTTTAGGGCCAACATTGAAATTTGTGGCAAAGCTTCGAGGAAAAAAACATTCTGCTGAGTTGTTTTAGCATGAAGAACAATTTCTGCTCCTCAAACTTGTTTTGAACCCAGAGTATGTATTTGTCTAGAAAGATGGGTGCCTGTAGGATCCCCAGTGAGGGAGCTCCCAGGGCAGTGGGACAGCAGGGGACCAAACCTGGAGCTTACTTCTCACGTGGTGTAGATTTTCACACAAGGCTGTTTTCAGTGTTTCAGTCTCTCCCAGGGCAGAAATTTGACCAGTTCTTTGGTTTATTTCTGGCTAGAAATAAATTTAAAAAAAAGGGAGTCTGTTCCTTAAAACACTGCAGTTTGTCAGTGGTTCCCTTCTGTGGAGGTTCATGGCATCTGCAAGCGAGGCCACTGGAGCTCCACACTAACAAGGCAGATGCAGTGTCTGCTGGATCACTGAATCCTTGGAACTTGGTGCTCTCCAAGCCTGCATGTGTGGTTTGGTGGCAGGCCAACCATGTGTCCTGTGTGTGTTGCTGATGCTTGGGAGTATCACAGGTCTTGCAAATGCTGCTTTTTCTGTGGGTACTGCTAAACTGGAACACCACCAAAAGCCCGTCTGCCAACTGGAAGGGACCAGAGTTACCAAATGACAAATGCTATTTTCCCCAGTTCTGTTTCTTACTGTTGTCTAGTTCTGAGCATTCTGGAGCTGCATGAGTTTTGCAGGGGACATCTGTTACTGAGTGATGCTTTTGCCTACAACCCCCCTCTAAAAACCAAACACTTCTTCCTTTGACTGTAGGACTTGTTTGCTGGTCATGAGTGGGTGGGGTAAAACTACCTTCCCTGGAAGGGGTCTTGGACTTCTGCTGGGCTGCTGAACACGAGCCCTTTGCTGTAAGTGCAGTTACTTGCCAGGCCTGCTCTTTAAGCTTAATCCTGTAAATTCTTGTCTTGTAGGAAGATGACGATTCAGAGACTGAAAAACCTGAGGCTGGTGACCTAAAGGTATTTGAAAGTGTGGTGGTGTGGTGGGGGGGAAGTTCAGTGCAAGAGGAATAAGTCTTAACAGCATGGCTTGGTGTTTGTTTGTGATCTGTAGATAGTTCCACATTTTGCTTTTGTAGCTTTAACATATTTTTTTTTTACTTTAGTTCTGGCTTCTGCCAAAGGTAGTTAACAGGCTGATCACAATCAAGGTCTGCACTCATGAATTTAGTCCTCTTGTGCACTAGATCTGAGGTAGGTTGTCTGACAGCAGCTCAGCTGTTTTGCAGGGATCTGGGAGATGCAGCCTTCAGTACAGAATTTACAGAATTCAGTTATGAGCAGTTTTAGTTGGAATATTTCATTTAGAACAACTTAATGAATAATTGATCTTCTGCTATTAGAAGTCATAAAATATGTCAAAATCAATTCAGTTGTCTCTGTCCTTAACTCTGTTCTTCTGAACAAAGCAGTTTTGTAAAGGTTGTATTTAAAATTTTTTAAATTTTTAAAATTATTAATTTTAAAAATTAATATCCCCAGGTGATAGCTATGAAAAATAGTTGAAATCGTCTTTAACTTGAGTTTATACCTTGTTTCTGCTGAGCAGCAGGTTTTTAACAGCACACAGGAACACAGATCAGGCTAAAAGCTGGAAGACAAAAGACCAAATTCATTTTAAACTTTATTAAATTTTTATGCTAGCTCAGTGCAAACATTTTTGTGGGATACTGAGTGATTAACAATTGCAAGGGCATATATTTTATCCAGCAGCTTCCTCAAGGATGCAGACAGTCTCTAAACTCTGCTGCAAAAGCCAAAAGTGAAATTCTGCAAGGTGAAATTCTATAGAGCATTTGATTTACCACAGAGCTTTGATAGAGTAAAATGAAGGCAAGTGAAGGTGTTCAGCTGTTCTGCTTGAATTAGTTTTATAGCAGCACCTTCTTCCAGGTTCCACAATGTTTTTAGGGGTTTATAGTGATACACAGTTGAAAATCTTGGCAGCTGCTCAACAGCTGGTAAAGTGTCAGTGTGTGAAATATCAGCAATGCCTTTGGCATTGGAAATGGAATGTATTGTTTCCTTTTCTGTGGCAAGAAAAATATAATTTTCTTTTGGAAAAGAGGAAAAGGTAATGTCTCACTTTTATCCTTTTTCTACTTCAACGTTTCTGGCCCTTGTAAACGTGTTATCTGGATATTTCTGTAAAAACTGCTGGATTCAAATGTGTGCTGTGAAATTATCTTTTATGGAAACCCCATATTTTAAATTTGCTGTACATCACCACAGCCTCTGTTGTAGGGCCCTGTAGCAGGAGTGTTCATTTCTGCTCTAAAAGTGCTTCAGGACTTCAGGGCAATGGAGAATACATCTGGCAGAGGGAGAGGGACTGTAGTACCTCTTGTCTGAGTGATGATGCATTACAGAAATCTTACCACTAATTGGTAAGTGGTAAGATTTCTACAGTTTTAATGTCTTGCTATCATTTCATGTTGGCTTTTTTAAAAAGCCTCTTGGTTTCAGTGAGCTGTGTGTGCTGCTGTCCAGGTGCATTTTGTGCTTCTGAAGGAGAGCTCCACACGGCCACGGAGCAGCATTTCAGCTTCAGTGGGCAAGAAAAGAAACACTGGGGAAAAAAGAAGGCATTTGATGTGTTGGGTAGACTCTGCAGGAACTGAAAATGTAAACTGAAGTTAATAACTAAGTAAAAATAAATAAAAAGAAAGGTAAAATGTAATCCCTGCCATCCCAGCATGGTATGAAAGGTGAGGATTTGAGAAGAGTAGCAGGGAGGCAAATCTGAACTGAGTCTGAAACAGCATTCAGACTTTCATGTCATCGTTAATAGATGTCTTCATACATAAGTGAAAAAGGCTCCTCTGGCCTTTGGGGGTATTTCTTTTGAATTCTGGCTGAACAGGCAGCTGGCACTTGGGCAGAGGTGGCTGTAGCAGAGCAGGTGTGGGTCTGGGAGGCATTCCAGGGACACTGGTGGAGTTGCACCAGCCATGCTGTTAAGAAATTCACTTGGGATGGGGGGGGAGATGCAACGTCTTTGTAAAATCAGTTTTACCTGGAGCAGTTGCAAATGTTTCCTATCCCCTTTTTCCACCAAGTGGCAGTGTTCTCCTCAGTCTTCCTCTTTGCTTTGAGCAACTTGCAAGTGTTGTAGTTACTGTAAATCCAAAGTGCAGCAAAAGGTGAGGCCCTTGGTTATAACTTGCTGACACTTCTGGGTAACTTTATTTCGTTTTGTCCCTGCAGAGTGCTGTAGTTGTGGTTGTTCTTACCAGTTTCATGGAGACATCAGAGATCTGCTAACACATTTAAATAGATATCTCAGGCCCTTTATATATGGCAGGGGTTTTTCCAGGGTCTGAATCTGACTGTACACAGAAGGTAAATCCTTTAAAATGCATGAATGAGAAAAAAATTCATCAGTTAATTGTAGTCATTTCAAGCCCTGAATGCACAATCAGCTTTTTTTTTTTTTTTGCTGGTGTTTTGCTTCTTTGTACATACTGTACATATTGTGAATGAACTATTTTGAGATTATATCTGGCATAACTGACCAGGACACCTGCTCCAGGTTGTGGGGAGGAGTTCCCTTGTTGCTGATGCATCCTGTGATTTTTTTTTTTTTTTCTCATCCTGCACTTGGATGGTACCAGACACAAAACCTCCAGAAGGTCCAGTTGGTGTCAGTTGTGGGTACAGACTGAGGAGACAGAAAGTGGGGAATGATGTAAAAACTGTTTGGTAAAGTGAAGATGGGGAGAGTGGAATTTGTAGCCTGCCTCGAACAGCTCCACTGGGAAGATACTTTTACCCTTCCTGTGGAGTTTGTTTATCTCAGGTTTTTATCTTAGTTCCAGGATGTTTGCCCTTATTGGCCTTGGTGAAGGTGCACCTGTCTGTCTGTACAACCCTTGTTCCTCCCCAGAGGGGAAGCCAATAAAAAGGGCTGCTTGGGACTGCAGCTTTCCTGTGGGTTGTTGTTTTGCCAAGGAGCAAGTCACCAGAAGGCTTTTAAAGTTCCAGCATTGTGATGTGAGACTGCTGTTTTCTGTCTGCTCTCGGTGAGATGGTGGAAAATTTTCTATACACCTGTTTGGGGGAAGGTGTGTGCCAGGAGTAGGAGAACATTTGAGCTTCATCAGTCATCTGAAAGCTTCTTTCAGAGCAGGCTTCTGGCCCATACGATTCACTGTTACTGAGCACCTGAGAATTATTCCCAAACACTGTGCTTGCAGCAAAAAGCAGAATCCTTCTC
>JAWWLV010000046.1:6834514-6886729 GCA_035041135.1 Platyrinchus mystaceus
GTTGGTGTAACGTGAGAACCACTCCCTTTCTGAAAACTTGGCCTTTCAGAATTAGACTTCTTTAAAGGGAAAAAGTACAGAATTTCCTGACACAAAGCAAGTAACTTCTCCCATCTGGAGGACATCTAAAGTTTTGTCTATCATTATATGCAAGTCAAAGTCCTCCTCAGCCAGTTTTCCACGACTGATTTTTGCATTAAAAGCTCGTGGGGCTGCCCTTCTCCAAAGGTAACCTTACATTTTTCAGTGTTGCCTTTATTAAAGTCTGTGGTTGTGTAGTTGCTTAAGTACAGAAGAAATGGAGGCTCCTGCCAAAAATCCTGTTTCTGTTTTACCTCCCCCAGATGCATTTTAAAGTCTGTGTGCTCTGAGCTGCTCTGGGAGTGGGAGCCAGCTGAGATCCATCTTCACTGCTCTTTTTTTTTGTTGTTTGTTTCTTTCTTTTTTCTTTTTCTTTTTTTTTTTTCCCTCTGAGGCTTCCAGCTGGATCCTCTCCCTGATCTGCTTAGTGCACGCTAGGTGAGCACTGGAGCTGGCACAAAGAAAACAGTAGGGTTGAGCAGCTGGGAAGGGCATGGTTGTCCTGCCTTATGCTGAAGTAATGATCACATAATCAATGCCTGAAAAGAATGGGAGGGGAGGTTTTAGCCTTAGCTGCCCCATGTTTGAGAAGGAAATACAGTGAAGCTTATTTTGATAGATTTCCACCTCAGCATTGTCCTTTTGGGGTTTTTGTACCATCTTCAGAGTTCACAGTGCTGGCAGGACATAGCAATTGCTGTTTCCTGCAGCCTTGCAAAAGAATAGTTTTAGGATGCAGGTATTTTTGCCCTGAAGTTCTTTGCAGGGTGGTTGTTTACCTTTTGGACTGTAAGAAAAGTTCTCTGCAGCCCTTAGGACGTCTGAGCACAAACTCAGTGTTCATAAGAGCAGAAAGTATGGCTGAATTGCAGGTCTCTCTCTGCATTTCTCAGCCCATGGAGCAGAAAGGGAACTAGTGTCCTTCCATGGATGGGTGACTCACTGGCATGTTGTTGCCTCCAGTTTTTCCCTCTGATTTGGCTGTTCTGGTGCCAGGAAATCAGAAACCCACACACCCTGGTTTATGCCAAGCAGACGGAGTGCCAGAGAATGCAGTTTTAGAAATCAGGCACCACCGGTTTGCATGTCTCCAGGGGAAACCCACGTCCCTCTGATCACCCTTTCCAGGGCTTTCCTTGGTTTTTTTTGCATAGTGTGACCTTCAGAAACAAACTGGCACCTGAACTGCCTCTAATCCCTTGTGGCTGCATAAAACACAGCATGTAAGTGACCCTGGAAAGGGATGGGAGTTCTTCAGTGTTATTCCAAGAGCATTGAGGCAAGATGCTCTACCAGACCTCAGATGATCCACACCTTGGCCTGTCCTGTACTCTCTATTCTTTTGGTTTTCTCTGCAGCAGGAAAACATTCTTACCCATCTGTAGGAAGCAAAGCTCCTGTGTGCGCTCCATCCATGCCTCCAGCACAGCCTTTGGACTGAGAGCAGTCATTGCCTTCTGGAAGGAAGGGCATGGTTTGTGCTGTGACACTTTCTCTCCTGCTATGCAGATTGTCTCTGTACTGTTGGACATAGGTCAGATAACCTATCTATCTCAAACTGAAGCAGATTTAATGTAGCATTTCCATTTAATTTTCTGCCTCACCGAGATCTGTCACGCAATTATCCTTCATTGACGACTGAGAGGCTGAATCTTTGCTAGGTACACCCTAAGTGGTGGTGTCCAGCAGCAGGATGCTTTGACAGGCATTGGCTCCTACTTTCTTCAACCCTCATCTGAATTTTGGGATCTGCTTCATGGCCTTAGTTCTTTGTTTGGACTATAAATCTGATTGGGGGAAGGTATTTACTTACTGTGAGCCAGAATCTGGGTGTGGCTGGAATGATTAATTGTGCCAACAGCCAACTTCCTGACGTCTCCACTTGGAGATCCTTTAGGCTGGGAGCCTGCAAATTACAGACCAGTTAGAGGTTGCAGCCAGTGTCACCTGTGACTCATGTCAATTTAAAACTTTGATCTTGGCAGGAATAACAGGATGCACAAAGCAGTTGGATGTATCCTGTGAGGACACACCTTGTTGCTGGCTGTTCATCTGTAGTTACTGCTGTATAGACTTTGGGACTTGGAAAACACAACATGTTTTATATAGGAGCCTGTGGCCATATATGCAAGTTCCAGGATTATTTTGAATGATCATCCCAGTTGCCCTTTCCTCTTTGGAGAGAACTGGTGGAAAGATGCTGTGGAATCAGCCATTCTGCTGTCTGTTAGAGGAGGGAGTTTGAGGGCTGCTGGAAGGCATGGATAATTTGTACTTCCTTACTGTAAATAAGCCCAAAGGCATTACACTCATCCTTAAACTCATCCTTTTCTGCTTAGTGATGTGGCATCTCAGTGTGGCTGCAGTGTGATGAAGGAACTGAGTAATGCTGAATATTTGTGCTCAGTCTGTGAGGTGTGCACGTAGCCTGTGCTGACTCAGCGTTCAGCTACCCACAGCTATGGTGGGATTGCAGGAGACAAAGATGCATTAGTTCTAGTTCCTTGTAAGGTGTTAAGAGAGGCTTTCCACTATCAGTATAATGTTCATAAATGATGGCTCAAACAGAGGAGGAAATGAGCACCAAAACCTGAAAGTCATGCATCAAAATATATTGTCTCATTGGGAGCTCTTGTTCTGCCTCCAGTATTATTTCTGTTTCAAGGGATCTTTGAATGGGTTACTGAACATTCTCTTATGACTTTAACTTTTTTTGACGGTTAGACAGAGGTCTTGCCCAGACTTTCTGAGTTTATGACCCCACAGTTCCCACAAATGTTTTGTTTCTCCGTGGCTCTTCTGGTCATCTGCAAAGATGGGGGAGCCTGTGGAATATCTAGTCTGGAGCTAGGCTTGATTTTTTTTTTAAATTCTTTTTTTTTTTTTAGGTCCTTTTTTTGCCTTAAGTAGTCTGTATTTAGTGGCTGTTTTTCTTTTTTAACATTTCTGCTGATGCTGTGAATCTCTTAAGCCATTAATCAGCTTTCACCTTTCCTAGCAAGCCCAGTGTGCTGTGTGTTATGAACACTTCTGTCTCTTCGTTCCTATCTTTGAGTTTCTGAAGCTCTAATTAAACCAGAGGCTTCCCCATCCCACCAGCAGCTGTAACCTATAACAAATGTCTGCCTTGTTGTCAGGGAGAGCTCCCTTTGCCTGCCTTTCTGTTGGGGCTCTGGCAAGCTTTCCTTCTTCCATAGAGACACCCTCTTGGTAAATGCCAGAGGACACTTTTTGTTCGTTACTGGCAACTGCTGAAGAATTTAACCCTCGGCAACATCTTGATCAAACAGAATGAGTGGTCTCCTGCCAGCTCTGCATCTCCAAAGGATGTTGTCCTTAGTGCTTCACATTTTTACAAAAGAGGTGGAAACTGTAGTAGAACTGATCATGTGTAGTGTTGCTTATCTGTAGCCTCAGCCCTCCTGAGTTCCAACACCGGTGTCTGTCCCTTGTGCCTTTCTGGCCTTTATTCAGAGGAGCTGAGCTCAGTGAGCTGCAGTTCAGGCAGCTTCTACTGAGGAACGTATAGCTGAGGAGCTGACTTGGTTGATATGACCTCTGTGTGCTGCTGTCAGGTCTCCTACCCGCTGCAGAGCAATTCTGGGATGTGTTCCCTGTACAAATTATGCTTGAAAACAATCGCAGCTGCTTAAAGGTGGCACAAATCTCTGCTCCAAGACTTGGCATGGAACACTCCCTGGGTTTCCCATCATAGTGGGAAAGTAGCAAGCAATAGGGCGAAGCACAGCAGTTTTTTTTTTGCTCATAACTCTGTAAACTAATCTTTAGAGGTCAATCAGGTACTTTAATAGTATATCCCAACACAAACAGCTATAGAAATCTGGCAGACTGTGCTGGTCTGTTCCCCGTCCTGCAGAACGAGTTGTTCCTTCTCGCAATAGTCTGTCTCTGTAAGCAGAGATCAAAGTGCCTGTTAAGGAAACGTTAACTTAGGGATGAAATGTAATTTCTTGTGGTTAATTCCTGACAGCCCTGGGGAGGGTTGGTCCCTTCTGGAACCATTTCGGTTCATCTAGGTATGTCTTCATCTTAATAGGACCCAAAGCGATTACCTCCCCCAAAATGGCAAAGAGCCAGGCTGCACAGAGTTGATCCTGTGATCCTCCACGTGCATGGTCTGATCCTCTCTCCAAGAGTGCCCTGGCACAAGCTTTGGCAGAGACTGCAGGTTACCTGCACTGTTTGGAGCAGGGCCTGAAGGTGTCTGTGGGAGACCTGGAGTAGTGCAGGGCTGGGTCTGTGGTGCACAGTGCAGGGGTTTAGGGATCCATGCCATTACCCAGCCTTTATTCCTCTGAAGATTCTTTGCTTTTGAGGATCTTATCAACAGTTGCATCTGGACTGGGAAGTAGCTTAGCTTTTACATTTCCATCTGGGGATGAAGATACCCCTGAAAATGAAGCTTTAAGCATGGGTATGACACAGAACCACAGTTGGAGGTAGTTATCAATAAAACAAGCATCACATCCCTCTTGCAATGATGTAAACTTTTAGATCAGTTGCTTCTTGCTCAGCATCTTGAAAACACCACTATTACCAGTTGTCAGCATTCCCATTACCTTTGCCCATTGGTTCCCAATGACAGAGTGGTGCCAGCAAGGACATTAAACAATTTAATGACTTGCATGGCTGAAACTCCCTTCAGTACTGCCAGAACTCATGCCCAGTTTGCTCTCTCCAGCTTCTTTTTCAGAGAGAGTGCGGAACATGTCGCCAGATGAGATCAGAATCCCTCCTGAGCCTCCTGGCAGATGTTCTAACCAGTTGCAGGTTGGTATAAATCCACTTCATTCTTTTTAAAGGCTTGTAGTTCAATAGGGAGAGGGGATGTTTGGGACCTCTGCTCAGTATTATTGCACAAGGCAAAACTCCAGCATTAAAGCTGGGTTTTACCACACTGTTTATGATTGCACTGTGTTAATGCTTTAGGTTTTACAGCAGTTCTAGTTTAGGAATACCAGAGTAGCTTAAAACTGTTTCCCAGTGTCTGTGGGTTATTTATGCTTTAAAACAGCTCTTGGTCCCACAGAAGCAATGTTTACTGTGAAGGCTGCTTTCCTCTTACCTCAGCAAATCCAGCTCTGTAGAAAAGAACAAATCATTGTTTTCCATACAAGCCCAAGAATCCCCTAAACTGCAGTAATTGAGACAGCAATGACTGGATTCCTTTTCCACCTACATATCTCTAGAAGATAAACATTTAGAGGGAAGGCTGGTAACTTAGAGGCAACAAAACCAGACAAATGCATGTCTTCTCTGGTGCACACCCAAATAATTGCAGTGGCCAACTTTGCAGTAACCTGCTGTGTTCTCCTCATGGAGTGCAAATGAAAAGAACAGGGACTGCTGTTTCCTACCACCCATTTGAGTTTTATCTCCAGTTTTCTGCCCAGTAGAAATACAAGTACAGAATCACTTCTGGAATGCTCTATAAAGTAGCTCCTAATGTGCAGTGGTGATTCAGAGTGACTCACCATGCAGATGATGCTTTCTTCTCCACACAGTGTACCTGGGCACACCCATCCCTCCTCTGGTGCTGCAGGAGGATTTTACTGTTCTGACATCAATGAATTGGGGTGCGTTAGATCTGAGGAATGCACAGAGCTTGATAGAGGAGACAGAATAAAGCAGAATTTTTCCCCTTGCACAGCAGTTTACTGTGTTAAATCAAAGGGGAACTTGTCCTCTGTTAGCAGGTCAAACCACATCTTAGAGCACTTTGAGCAAGGAGACGGGATTGTTCCTTAGGGATGCAAAATGTTCTGGGCTTTTCACTGGTGACTTGCTCTTTTGTCAAATTCTTCCTCTAATAAACTGTATCTTGAAACTCTGCCAAAGGGAGTATTTCTTATTATAAAGTTGACTGAGTAGTTCCCCATCTATGGATTTTGTGAACCATGTTGCTACTTCATGGAGAGGGGACAAAAGGGAACACCAATCACTTCTGCTCCCCAAATTCATCTTTTTGCAGTTGTTCCTTCAAACCTCACAGTGTGAGTGCTGGATGTGGAGATTGCGTGACTTCCTCTTGCTGATTTTGTGACAACCTGATGAAAATTTATCTTACAAAGTTTTTTTTAAGGTTGTTGAAATAGGAGTTTCATATCAGCTCTTAACAATCCTCCTTTATTCAGGCTTCAGCAAGCCCTCAGACAATAGTCAGTTGTGTGTTTGAGTTGACTGTCCAGGGAGGGAGACATGAAGTGACTTATCCAGAAGCAACAAAGGCAGATTGACTCAGCTCTCCTATCCTGAAAGAGTGAAGGCCCAGCCTCTGGCCTTGTTTTATGTGAGAAATTTCTGCCATAAAGAAAAGATGACAGAAATTACTCAGGATATTCTCCTACTAGTAGCACTTAACTCCACGTTCCATCTGAAATTTCCTGCCTTTGCTGTCACCATCACTAGAGTAGGAATACTTTTAAGTACTTTTATCCACCTTGCTGAGGAGATAAAAAAATCATGTTTGATTTGAAAGCTTCTAGTCTCTTTGGAGAGTAAACTGCTTGACATTTCCAACCTAATTTAGAGTTGCCTTTTGCAGGGGCTTGGGACTTCAGTAAGTTGTCTACAGGCTTTGTAACTATGTGAGTGATCTGCAAAGAGGAGCTGATTCCATCTGGCTGGTCACTTGTACCAAAGCAGGGATTTACAAGTGCATTGTTCCCAAGAGTGTTTGGCTGCCAGTGGGCACCACCAACAATACCTGATGATCACACTGGGTTTAGTTCTGCAGCAGAACTTGGCTCTGCTCATCTGTTACCCAGGCAGAGCCGTGAGCTTTGCCTTCTGGGCAGTGTAGCCCAGCACACCTGAGTCTGAAGGTGGGTGTGGTGGTTGTGGGAGAACCTCAGTGGATTTTAGAACTGGCTTCTACTCTGAAGTCATGGTTATAAAGGGAAACAACAGACTGGCAAGGAGGAGTCTGCTACTGCCTTATAGGCAAATCTTTAATCACTGAAGCCTTCAGTAAGTGCAGATATCAATCCCTTTACCAATCCAGACAATTCATAAAACTACTTCAGACCTTAGGGGAGAAAGTGTCGATTAACCAGCCTTGGGAAGAGGTGGAACCCTTGCTCCACTCAAGGGAGGTCACTGGTTCAGTTGGCTTGTTTCCACATGTACACTTTTGGTAGTCAGCTGTTGTGCTGCTCCTTTTCTTACTGGCTCACCCTGTAATCTTTCTCCTGTAGGATAAAATTCAAAAGCTATATGAGAGGAAAGTGAAAGAGGGCATGGATATGAACTACATCATCCAGAGGAAAAAGGAGTTTCGCAACCCCAGGTGAGCCACCATCTTCTCGTGTGTGACCAAAGCAGCACAGAGCAAATGCCAAGGATATCCTCTTTGTTGGAGTTGTAGCAGAAAAACGATCCTGAGCAAGAAGGACTCCTGCTTACAAACCAATTGTGTCTGTCTCATTTTTATGACTGAAACAGTAAAACTCTTCTTTGTGTTCTGGGAGACAACAGCAAGTGTTGGTGTGATGGTTAGATTTTAAATGTGAACACAACGAATGAAGTATTTTAGAAGATGTGTCTGTTCTGGGAGCTGGGAGATGTTTGGGGGAAGAGGGAAATACTGTGGTTAATGGGATGCCACATCCATCCATCATAGCAGGCATAGCTTCCCTGGTTCTCTTGCAGTGTGAAGAGGTGACAAATTCTCTTTCTGCTGACACATTTGAAACACTTCTCTTTATTTCTGCCTCACTGCTTCTGTTCTGAACTCTTGTTTTTCCTTTGCAGCATCTATGAAAAGCTGATCCAGTTTTGTTCCATTGATGAACTTGGTACAAATTATCCAAAGGTGAGGTGGCAGTGCTTTTGGCTGGAAAGGGAGTGGGTAAGAGATAACAGAGAGGTGTAAAGTCTTACCTGAGGCTTTCTTGAGCCTGCTTGCTTAGAGCTCCTTTAAGGGAACTTTGGTTTGAGACCCTGCACTAAAGTGAAGACTTCTATGTGGCATTGACCTTCAGTGCCTCCAACTCTGCTGTAATGGTTCTGAACAAAAACTGCTCAAGTGTGTAGGTATAAAGGAAACTCCTCAAGGGGGACAGAAGCTGAGCAGCAGAAAAATGCATGACTTGTCTCAGCATACTTTTGACTTCAAAGCTGTTCCTTCATTCACAACAGAACGTGGTCCCATAAAAGAAGGTCTGATGTGATCTTTGGGATACAAGAAGAAATCAGTAATGATTATCATCAGAGAACAGAAATGCATTGAACATTTTTGAACTGGGTTTTTTGTCCATGTGGAAATAGCCTCAATCTGACTTATTTTTTTTTTCTTTAGGACATGTTTGACCCTCATGGCTGGTCAGAGGATTCGTATTACGAAGCGCTAGGTAATTCCAGGAAGTCTGTCCTTTTTTGTCCTAGCTTAGGTCTTTGTGTTTTGTACTTAATTAACTGCACTGGAGTCCCCACTTCCTTTATAAATGAGAAGTCATCACATGCTGCTCCTTAACGACTTCATTCTGGTTGGATGTGCCTGAATGTTATTGATGCTTCATCAGTTTGGAAAGAAAGCCTTTTCATTTAAATTGGTTCTTCAGTGTTTTCATCTCTTAAATCATTAATTTAGTGCTGTGATGCTTTGATTCAAGTTACTTTCATGGCAGTTTAATTTTCTATACAGAATTTGAAAGTTTGGATTGTTTATGATGGGAAGTGAGTGAGAGAAAGCTGTGGAGTTTTTACTGTTCTTAGTGCTTCCCATCTTCTGATCTTTCTCAGCCAAAGCCCAGAAGATTGAAATGGACAAATTGGAGAAGGCCAAGAAGGAACGCACAAAGGTAGCTCCTCAAACCCAAAAGAGATGGAGGTGCAGGGGTTTTGTTTCTTTGCCTGCTGAATTTCATTTTGTTTCTCTGCCCTTTCTGTGCTAATACTGCTGGGGTTTCCCTTGTTCTCTTTCTCCTTGCATGTCCTTTCCCGAGCTGCACAGATCAAGTTGTTTGCCCTTCCTTTCAGGTCCATTCCTCTGGGTTGTTTGTTCCACTGGGTTTCCTGCTGTTTTGTCAGTATTTTTAAACCAGAGCTCTAAAAATGGTATTCAGTAGGCCAGATAAGGGCAAGATAATGCATAAAGAACAGCTTTTTTTCTTCATCTCTGACATTTTGCCTGGTGGCATAGCCTGGTTATAGCTTAATTTCCTCACCATATGTGAGACAATATCTGCTTTCTGTTCTCCTTGATATTGCCTTCTTGCATTTCCAGAAATATTGGGCCTATTTTAACTTTGTGCATTCTGTGACAAACCCAGTTATTCTTATATATACCCCAAAAAGAACACAGACAGGCTTTGGAAGATTTTGTTCCTGTCCTGTACTGCCTTTAAGCCACTGGCTGGCTGGAGAAAACTGTCTGATGTTAAGAGATTGCCATCTAACCTTGCAGAAGGCTCCTTCCCTGTTCGGTGGAGGGTTTTTTTGTGCAGTGCATGCTGTGTCTTGCTGCTTGTTTTGGTTTTTTGCACAGTAACCCAGGTATCTCATTACCTCCTTGCCCATATCTGCAGTTTGGAGGCTGCAGTGCTGTTGTAGCTCTTGTTGCCAGGTTTCCTGCCATGATGCAGTCGCAGTAAATTGTGCAAGTAGGGGCTTGTCTTGCATGTTTCTTAAAGGAAAAAGGATAAGAACTTCTAACTGTATAAATACAGTATTTAATGACCAGGATGTGTCCTGTCTGAGCTAAATCAAATCCCAGTTGACACACACATTTTTATTGCATCAGACTTAGGAGCTGGGTTGTAGAAATCCTTAATTCTCATGGCTTCAGTACACTTTGGCCTGAGGTCTGTGTCTATCTTTCTGCATGATGGGCAGCTCAGAGGCCAGTGTCTTACATCACATTGAAGCTGTTTTTAAAAAGCACAGGTGCTGTGGGTTAAAGAAAGGCTGTGTATCTTAACACTTCAGGTTTTTTTAATCTTCTCCCCTTTCTCCTGTGTGTCTCCCCCTTCCCAGATTGAATTTGTGACTGGCACTAAAAAGGGTACAACAACAAGCGCCACTTCTACAACCACCACAACAGCCAGTACCACTGTGGGAGGTAAAGAACAGTTGGGATTGTATCAGTAATGCTGGGATTAGTGCTTCCTGGAAACCTGAAGGCTCCTTCTTGATTGTGTATATAGTGCAAGAGTGTGTTTTTTCTGGGGGTTGTTGGACTAGCTCTCCTCTAGTCCCTGTATCCCAGGTCTCTCCTTCTGGAATGAAAGACTAGGGCCAGGTGGGATAGTGAAGAGATTCATTAGCGTGTCAAGAAACCTGCTACTGTCTGTGGTTGTAGAGCTTTCTTGGGACTGATCTATCTCAAAAGGTTTGGAAAGACTGAAAATCATTCTCCTGCCTGCAAGCCTGCATTTTAAACTGAGGGGAGGGGAGAAAAACCACTGGAGCCTGATGAGTGTGTCCTGTGCCTGTAGCTGAGCAACTGGGATAGGTGTGGTGTTAAAATTAACTATGCTCTGGGGCAGGGATGATCCTGGCTCCCATTTGGCTGCAGCTCAGGTGTAGAGTTCTACTTTGACTCTCGAGGTACAGAGTTGTCTTTCCTCTTCACCGCTTACTGCCAGTGTATCCTGAAATTAATGTGAGGGGAAGTTGTCAAGCAGTGGTATAATAAGGGTTGGCCAGCCAGGGTGTTAAGAAGGGAGTGGTGACCTTCAACATAATGCTAATCCTCATTTGCTTAATTTAATCAACTTCACAGATGCCCAGAAGAGGAAGAGCAAGTGGGACTCTGCCATCCCCGTAACGACGATAGCTCAGCCCACCATCCTCACCACCACTGCCACGCTGCCAGGGGTTGTCACAGTGACAACCAGTGCGAGTGGATCCAAAACCACGGTGATATCAGCTGTGGGCACCATTGTGAAAAAGGCCAAGCAGTGACTGCGGTGCTGGGCCTGCATTTTCGGACTTGTTTGTCACTGAAGCCATTGTTGTCGGAAGGGAGGGGTAGCTTTTGCCTTTGGTAAAGGATGGCAAGATTCTTTGGAACAGACCACAGTTCCCCTGTGGAAGACTGGGGGCAGGAGCAGGAGCAGGCATGCCAGCTGTGTGCCCACAGGAATGGACCTCTGCCCACAATGCCTCTGCCTCTGCTTGCTGTGGGAAGAACCAGCCTGTGTGTTGTGCTGGAGGAAGGTGGTATCTGGAGTCAGCTTGTAAAAGTTTGCTTATTAATTACTGCATTAGGGTCTTACCTACTTGCAAGTTTGGTTTAGGGGGAAAAAAGAAAGAAACTAAAATGAAAGGGCAAGTAGTACAGGACTATCAGTGTTATCCTCGTGTATTCCAGGTCGTGCTCCAGGCTTGCAGCCTGTGATAGGTGCTGCCCTCTGTACTCCAGCTCAGTTCTGAGGGAGTTAAAGCAGAGACAACTGGTCAGTGTCCACGTTCAGATGTGTAGCAGAGACCTGAAGCAATCTACATCTGTGAATGTAGGGTCACCCTTTGTCCCAGCACTGCCATCTGTACCCGTGTGCTCTCTGTGTAGATCTTAGTGACCACCTGTGAAGTTGTTGAAGTGTTGAGGAAACTGTGCTGGAACAGTCCTGTTATCATCTCTCAAGGATGAAGATTTCTATGCAGAACCCTTAAGCTGTAGAAGTTTGATTTGTCAACTCATTTGCAAAGACCTGTGCAAAAAATACTTCCATTGCCACGGAATGAGATTGGACAGCAGAGAAGCAGAGGAGAGTGTCTGATCCTAATTGTGATGTTGTCAATCTTTGTACTAGCTCGTGATGTTCTGTGAATGCACACATGGCAGTTACTGCTTGCTCCACTGTTGTGATAAAGTATTTTCAGTTGAAAATTTTATTGTATAAAAATCAAAAAGTCTTAAAAAACCCCCTGGTGTCATTCATGTGTCTGTACTTCTCTTAAGGTAAATTCCTACCCAGAGCCTGTTTTTTCTAGTGCACAAGCAGTGATGGGGAGAGATGTTTGCCAGATCAGTAGAAGTGTACGTTTCTGAGATTTCAGTGCAGTTTTTTTCAGTTTTTTATGTAACTTATGTCACTCTTGATCAAGACTTTGCATTTATGGAGACTTAAGGTAGAAATAAGGGGTTGGTATCCTGCTTTTAGATAATTTTAAAACATGTTAAACACTTTGTCCTAGCAGTCATTTTACCTTTAAAAAAAGCATCTATGTATCCAGAAGTGCTCATGGGAGATAAACCAGGGGACTGATGAAACTACAGCGTGGGGTGTTGGGGAGATGGTGGAGTCTAATCTCTTAAAGCAATAAAATATTCAAAGGCATGAAAATAGCAAGATTGAAACATCTCTGTTTAATTTATTTTTTGCATTGGGCTGCTGACTTGACTCCTGCAAACTTGGATGAAGGGAAAACTTCCTGAGCTCTGCTGAGGTGTGCTGAGCAGAGTTGCCAGGAGGCACCTGGAGCAGCAGTTTCCAAACTGGCTTATGCAAGAGACCTGCAGGACTGGGCTGGGTCTGGCAGCTCCTGAGCTCCCAGGACTCGGTGTTTGCTGTCTGCAACTTGGGCATGGTTTGGTTTCGGTTTTTTTCTCTTTCTTCAAAAAGTTGGAGTGGACATGCCGACCCTTGTGTAACAAACTTGCAGCCAGTAGCTCACTGCTCTTACCTTGCATGTTGCTATTAGAAGTAGTAGGTGGAGACACAGGTTGGAAGCTGCAGTTGTAAGGAAAAAGCCTCTGTTCCTGAGATACGTGCTCGGCTGTGGTCAGTCAGTGCCCCAGAGAAGGTGGAGGGAGCTTCAAGTGCACAGGAGTGATGTCCTGAGGGAAAAGGATCCCTTCCTGGCCCATGAACCAGGGTCTGAAGCCCTCAGGAGGGAGGTTTGACCACTTTGCTTTAGAACTCGATGTCTGTGCTCATTGCAGGGCTCTGTGGAGCTGCTGAGGGCCGGGGGGACCCACCGAAGGTGTCAGTGCCTTATGTTAAACAGCCCCTAAGAACAGTTTAAAGGTTCTTTATGCTGCTGCAGTCGTGATTGCTCAGACTGCTCTTCTGACTCCTAAAAGCTGTAGATACTCATTCTTACCTCCCCTCTCAAGGGAAGGCTAACCATACTCAAGAGAGTAAAACCAGTCCCGTTTTCATCATTCCTTAGTCTGAGAACTACAGGATCACATTCCTTGAAAACCACAGGGCTTTTCTCTGCTTATCACCATCCTAAGCCCAGCTGTCTCCCAGCTTGAGTAGCTTTGTGTTAGCTGAGACTCCACACTCAAGTGTGTCTCTGCCTCAGAGGAGAAAGGAGAGCTGCCGTAATGAAGTCATCCTTGGCAGAGCTGGTTCTGCTCTCACTCTCCCTTCTGAAGTCTTCTCTCCCACCTCCCTGCCCCGAGGTGTTGATTTTCTTTCCTATTTGCTTGTTGTGATTTAGAGATCTGCCCTCCTTTGATGCTGTTGTGGGAAGGGATTTTGCGTGCTCAGGAATCGCTTTTATTTTGTGTCTGGCTGGGTGCTGCCGAACCCAGGGAGCAGGTGGGGAGGGCAACCCTTGCCAGCCCCACCTCAAACCGTAATTTGGAGCACCTGAAGCTATGTTTTAGTTGGATTGCTGCTGTACTGTCTGGTTTATGGGAGTTATGTACTGAGACTAACAAAAAAGAGTCTTCCTTCCCAAGGCTTTGGGCCATGCCAGGGCTTTGCTGATGACACAGCTCCAGCAGTGTGGATGTGATTGTTTCAGCCAACACCTGCATGAGCTTCTTTCCAGCTCTGCAGCACTGCAGGGGAGAAGTTGTAGCTCCTGTGGAGCCCCTCAACCAGGTGGGCTTTGCAATGTGCCCAGGAAGTTATCAGGGGGTAGGGGCTGCTCACTCCTGTGGAGACGGGGAAGCCTGGGGAAGCCCAGAGCTGTTACAGACTGGTTATGGTTGGAAGGCATCACTGGTGGGGTCTTCCTAGAGCACAGTGCACAGGATTGTGTCCAGATAACACTTGAATATCTCAGGACAGGGAGTGAGATGCCTCTCAGCAGGGTCCTCCAGGACTGCCCAATGTTAAATGTTTAAATAACTAAATTGCTGTTGAAGTTCAAGACCCCCTGAAAGGGCAGTGAGATTCCACCAGTCTCCTCTTCCTTTTGGAGAAGGTTTACAGCAGCACATTTCTGCAGAGCGGTTTTCCATCTCCGAGCCTCGCCGTGCGCTGCTGTTCCTCTGACTGTTTATATTCCACTTCCTTCCTTTTGTTCTGAGCGAGAACCATGGACACCAATGACTTCCAATATTTAGTCTTTGTTTATTTGGAACTTGTCTTTGGCTGGGGCCAGGCTCGTGCTTTGTGTTGCCAGTAAACAGCGAAGCACTGGGATTTCACAAGGAAAGGTTTTGCCTTTTCACGTGGGAGGCGTCTGTCTGTCTGTCCATCCCCTGCCACGTTTGTAGGAACCAGCATTAGAAGAGAACAAGGCTGAATTTTGCTGCAGCCATAGAAGGTGAAGCTACTGGTGTTTTTAACCTCTCTCTCCTTTTTGAGTAGCCTCTTGAAGTGCTTGGAGAGCACGACAGAAGGTTCAGTCTTTGGCAGCTGATGTATCCCTGGCAGGTCCTGCTTTCCCTAGAAGGATGGATGTTAGGATTGTCACAGGCTGAAGTTTTATCCTGGATCCTTTGCATGTTGTTTCAGTGTCCCACTTACTTCTTGCTGCGGTTCTTTCCCTGCGTCAGGGATGTTCAGCAAGGAGATTTTCCCTTGGGTGCATGTCCATGACGAGGAACATCCACTGGAAAACAGTGGGGGTGTGTGTGGTTAACACTATCTCAGGGGAAAGGCTGAGGAAGAGAATGTGACAGGATTTCATCTTGCACTTTTAATTACATGGGGAATTACACTAAGCATCATTTAGTGCAATAAATTATGTGCACATTAATGGAAATTAATAGTACATTATTACACATTCTTTTAATTTATGCCATATAGCAGGATATTGCCACTATGGTGTATGGTGCAGCAATGGGATCAAGTATTTATTTGTCTTTTAGCAATGTGTGTTGTTACATAGGGGATGAATGTGCTGCAGCAGCAGGATTTTGGCTGTAACTAGTCAACAAAGAGCTAGAAAAAGCCCCAAGCTGTCTCCAGGCACACTGTGGTGGCAGGGCAGAAACAAGAAAGGTTCTATACAAACTGGCATGGCATTAAAAAAAAAACCAAGAAGAAAATAACCCTGATATCACTGGTAATTATCAGTAATTGGCACTCGGACTGGTAGTCTCAGCAGAGGGAGCAATAATTTAGTGTGAGCTATAAAATTGCTTGTTTTCCCTCCTAAGGCAAAAATTTCTAGGCCACGTTGCCACAGCAGAAAATCACCGATTTCTAAATGTGAGGTTCACCACGTACACGGCTGTGAGCTGTGGCAGAGCCATCTGCAGCAAAATCTGCTCCTCCTGCCTCTGCAGCCCCTGGTCTCTGTTCTTCAAAACAGCCAGTTTGTGTGGCAAAAGCCTGATCCAGCAGGCAGGGAGTGCAAGGTATGGAACCAAGGCAAGAACTTGAGCTCACCAGGTGTTCTTTCCTGGTGGAAGTACCTTGGAGAAGTTGCCTGAAAGGCAACCCATAAAACAGCCTTTTTTAATTATTTTTTTGGTGGTGGAATTACCTTGATATTGGAAAACCCTGCAGATATCTACTTAAATTCAGCCCAGTTACAGATGGGGCTGGGGGAATGTGTCTCAAAGAAAAGGTGCAAAATTAGTATCTCAGGCTCTTCTGGCAGCACCCAGGGTGTTTAACTGGGCTCCTTCTCACAGCAGCAGGGGTTCAAAAGGGGCTGGTCCTGCCTTGCTGCTCCAGGAGGAAGGGGAGGGAGATGGTGTCAGGAAGCCCTGGGGCTGTCAGTGTTGGCAGGTGAGACCAGAGGTCCTTTACAGGAGCCAACATAAACATCCTCCATCTCAGGCTGAGAAAGGAGGACATACAGAAACCAAGGACACCAAACATTGTGGTGGAAGGTGGCTGCTCCCAAAGCTTTTCTGATTGGCTTCAGGATTCTTGTTAGGGAAACATCACTAAAATAACTGGGTTTTTTTTTAGTAAAATGCTTCTTGCTTGTAGCCTAAACTGTCTTTTTCAACTCCAGTGCCTGGCAGCATTGCTTCCCTCAATGGGATAAGAGGAAAATTGCAACAGTGAGAGGTGGGCATTGCTGCTGGACAGGATCAGGGCAGGAGAGCAGACACCTCTGCAAGCACCAGCACAAGCTCCCATCCTGTCTTGGGAACAGAAGCTCAGTTTTCTTTGTCCTCAATGCTTAACAACATCTGCTGCAGCTGTGACCCCCTGAGGCAGAGAGAGACCCTGTGCCTTCAGCCCCTCCATGGTAACACTGCCCTTCACCAGCAGCCACCGTTGCACCTCGAGCATCAGCACCTCATGTCCCTGCTCTCAGGTTGTAGCCAATGTCTGTTGTGGTTTAAAAAAAACCCAGCAACAAACCTCCTTCATTTTCAGAACTTTTGTTTAAATCTAGGAAACAGCATCTCCAAAAGGGCTGGGCTAATGCTGACGTTGCCAAGTCCAATGTTGGGAAACTAGGAAATACCAGACCTGAACTGCCCGGGCCATCTTCCGCTGCGCCCCTGCCTGTTTCCCATGTGCTGCAGCTTTTAATGGCACAAGCACATCCTCGTTTTTCCTGGGGCTACGACAGTTTACACATATTTACTTGACCTCCCTGTTTCTTGTAGTGAAAGAAATCCTGCTCCTCACTCACATTTCGATCAGTGCTGTGTGTCAGCAGCCTCCATGATGCCACACTGATAACGAACAGCACAAAAGTGCCCTGCCTGTATTTTTAATCTCCAAGGCAGGCAGGAAATATGCCATTTTTCATCTGGCTGTTGCTATTGTTTGTGCTGAAGCTGAGGGGATGCAGTTTTCCTTGTGAGGATTTGTCAAGGAGCTGAAATGCAGCCTCAGCCCTCGCATCTGCTCTGTGGGAGGGTGAGCGGGTCTGACCTGTGACAAATCCCTGACTGTAAAGCAAAAGGGTGCTGTGGGGCAAAAAAATAACCTCACCTGAACTCCAAACCCTCCCCTGCTGTTCCTTGGGGAAGGGGTTTTGGATTCAGCCCAAGCAGAAGGACTGGATGCAGTGGTGGGATTGCTGATAGTTGCAGCCTTAGGTGGTGGTGGATGCATTGGGAGCAGGTGTGGATGTGTCTCATTTATTGTGCTACAATGGGCTGCATTGACCCTCGAGCCAGATTTATTGCAGGTGGGGAGTGGGCTGCCGTGCTCATGCCCTGCATAAAGCAGGATGCAGTTCTGTCCTCTTTGCAAGCAAAGCACCAAGGCTGGGTCGGCAGGTGTGCGGTTGTCACAGCAGGAGTTTACCTGGCGTTTCAGCAAGGAGTTACCTGGGCACTGGGTGTGACACTGCCACTCGTGCCAGTGGGAAATTTGGAGGAGAAACCCCTGGCAAGGGGCGCCGGGGCGCTCCCCCAGCTCTGCCCTGAGCAGGCAGGTGAAGCCGAGCAGCCCCTTCCACGTGCCCTTCCCATGGCAGCACCTTCCCACTGTCCGCTCAGCCCTTTTCCTGTGGGATGGTGCTTGTGTGGAGGGAGGGTCCAGGGAGGCTGCGAGGGCTGTGCCGGCCCGTCCAGGTGTGCGAGGGAGGAATGAATGCCAACCCTGCGTCACGGGCACCCCCTCCTCCCGCCCAGCTGGGATAAAGCTCGTCCTCACCTGGGATCCAATCTCATTTATCGCAGCTCCCACCTTTCCTCCCTGCCAGCCCCTCGGGAGGAGGAGGCGGCAGCCCCGGGACAACGAGAACAAAGTCGATATTTGACTGGAGGGTACAGAAATCCGCGGAGAGTTATGTGGGATCGCGGGCTCGCTGCCCTCCCCGCCGGACCGGGAGTTGACGTTTAACCGGAAAGAAAAAAGGGACATAAAATAGAGAGGAGGGAGGAAAAAAATAGAAAGAAAGAAGGAAAAGGCCAAAGCTGGAAATCAAGTTGCAGCAGTGAACCAGCACGTTCCCCCTCTGCCTTTGGAAGAATTTCTTGGCTTGGTGTGTGGGTGCCTGTTATTCGGGCTGCGGCAGAGGATTTGGACACTGAGTCAGACCCAGCGCTAATGAGGTTTGTGGAATTAATTCATCTGTGCTCTGCGGTGTCCAGCTCGCTCGAACTTTGCTGCGTGGATTAACCGAGGGGGGGTGGTGGTGGTGGAATAAGGCGCGGGGCTCCTTGCACAGGCAGGTAGGCAGGACACGGAGCGCGGGGTCAGCCCCTGCCTGCTCGTTCCCTCTGTTTTCCTCAGGTTTGGGCTGTCGGACGCCGTCTCGTGCCTCTTGTCTGGCTGGGAGGGCAGCGCTCGTGTCCCAGCAGGGCTTTGAGGGCTGCACGGGGCAGTTTTAGTCTCTGAAGGTATTTGGGAGCCGGGCTGGGGGTGGCGGTGGGGGTGCCAGGTGGAAAGGCAGAGCAGAGCCCTTTGGAGACAGGTTGTTGCGGCTTTCAAAGGTTGCCCGCTTCGTCCTGCCGCCTTCCAGGGGGAAAGGCGGTTGTGCCCTGGATCTGACACCCAGGGAGGCTCTCAGGGGTGACAGTGGGCAAGGTCAGCCGGGCTGCGGGTGCCTCCGACCCGCGGAGCCCCGGAGGTTGTTTTCCAGGATGAGTGGCTGCCTGAAACCCCCTGTAAGGCGGGAGAGAGGGAAGTCCCTGGAAGAAAAAGCCAGGAGAGAGTGGGGGTTCAGGGTCGACTTTGCTGAACCGCAGGTGTCCAGGTATTTGCAAGCTGGCGGATCTGAAATGGCCAGGAAATAGGGAAATGGACAGAAAGATTGGTGTGAGGGAGGTGACAGGCGTGGGTTAGGTGAGGGGAAAGAGGGATGAGGAGCACCCGCGGAGGGGAGGGAAAGGAAAGGCGTCTTATGGGGCCAAAGGAGCAGAGAATGTGCCAAGAGCAGCACGTGGAGGGAACGGGAGGGTCGCGGGGCTGTGCCGGCGTTTGGGCAGCCCTGCAGGCAGGGTCCTGACCTTCCTGCCTGACCCTCAGGGTCCCCCCCTGCCCAAACCTGGGGGGCAGAAGGAGGAGAGGGTACTGCAGCCACCAGCCCTTTGGCAGCACAGGGTGGTGTTGGCCACAAACCAGCTCCAGGTGGGTCTCAGGCTGGGTCCTGCTGTGTTTTGTCCCTCGCTGGAGGATGCCAGGGACCAGGTCTGAGCTCTGGAGATCAGTCTGAGATCTGAGATCCCCCTTCTTGCTGGAAACAGCAAATGGAGATACCCACATGGAGCCTTCCAGTTGCTGGAGCTCACATGGGGAACGAGGGGAAATGGATGGGGAGAGCAAACAAACCCAAAGATCAATATGATCCCATGTTTAAGAGATGATTTGATTTGCAGATCAAGTTTCTGACAGTTTTCTGGGGGTCTGGCTTGATAATTTCCCAGTTTTGGAGCACGGCCCTGGCAGCTCTGTGCCACCATGTGTGCGAGGGAGGGAGAGAGCATGAGTTGTGTCCCTGATCCCTGAGCCCACAGCCCTGCCCTGGGATAAGAACTGAGCCTGCATGAGCTGCTGTGGCTGTCGCTGTGCTGCCCGTCCTCAGCACACACAGGCACACAGATGTTCCTCCAGATGCCTCCTCCCATCTACCAAGGTCAGGTCCCTGCACAGCCCCCACACACCCCTCGGCAGGACGGGGGGGTCGTAGCCATGGAAAGGGCAATTCCCAATCCTGTGTCCCCAACCTGCCTGGTGTCCCCTGCATGGAAGCTGGGACCAGACTCCTGCCATGGGCTCCTGGCTCATCATAACCTGCTCCTTGGTCCCTCTCCCCCCATCTGACACTCCAACCCTGTCCTCTATCACTTTGCACCAGTGGTTTGTTAGGAGCATTGCCTGTTTTTTTAGGGATGAGACACACAGCCCCAGCACTTCCAAGCTCCTGGCATCTTTCTGGCGCAGGTCTGTTTGCTGTGCCAAGGTGCAGGCAAAGGGTGAGGGAGGAGACCGGGAGAAATGCTGGAGCAGTGGTCTGGGATGGAGGAGGATGTTTGTGTGCATCCAGGAGCTGCTCCGCCTCGTTCCTCGGGTTTGCACAAATGAACGGGTTTTTTTTTATTATTCATTGTTGTCATCACCCAAATCCAACCAAATCCTGCAGCTTTCCCATAGCGAAAGTGACGTTTTCCCCTTCCAGAGGGCACTTCTGATATCGAGGAATGGCTGCTCCTGTGTTTTTGCACAAACATTGCAGGCTGCATTCCTGCAGCGCCGAGTGGCAGCTCTGTGCCACCCGTGCCCTGCCTGCTGGCACCTGCCCAGTGAAATCCTCAGAGGTTGGTGGCTCACAGGGCAACAGGACTGTTAATACTGAGCAGGGTTTTATGGCCTTTTATCTCGGCACTTGAAAAGAGGTGATGGCAATTTGTGTGTCCAAGGCCCAGGGTGTGTCCCGTCCGTTCCTTGCTGACTTTTTCTTAACTGGTGATTAGAGGAAGATGAATTAGGTCCTTGTGAGCTGGGCAATCCAGTCCCACGCTCAGTCCTTTCCTCATGGCCCTTGCCATGGGATTTGCCGGGTGCTCAGGGGATATTTTCCCTTCAAGGGCTCAAAGGACTTCCCTACCCTTTCATCTCACCTCTAATTGGCACCTCCCCGTGTCTCCGTAGCTCCGGGGCTGGCATGGCTCGCTGGGGTGGAGCGAGGGAAAAAGGGATTTTCCTGGCTTCAAAACCCGTGTGTCTTGGTAGCAAGGGACAGGATGTTTGCCAGCAAGTGCTGGTGTGAGGACTGTTCCTGAAGGAGGTCACAGGCCTGTCCAGGGATGAGGATAACTGTTGGCTTCAGAGCCAGTGCTGGGGCTTGGCCAGAGGGGACAGGGACTACCCAAAGCCAACCCTGCAAAGGGCCCGAGCTGGGGATGGTCAGTGTGGCAGGGAAGGAAGCAGAGGGACTGCCTTGGTCAACTGGTGCCTTTTACCCATGAGAAATAAAAAACATTGGCCACAGAGCACATTGGAAAAACAGCACATTGGCTGCAGGTCCTGGCTCACAGCAAACCTTCCCTGGGTTTCCCCCCAGAGATGCTGCTCTGAGGCTTCTGCATTTCTCATGTTTCAGCCATGGGGCATTAATTGCTGTGATAAATCCCTCTGGGCACAGCTGACAGCATGAATGAGATACCAATGTCCTGTCATTTGTTATCCATGTATCCAGTGACTGTCACGAAGGACCAAGTGAAAACACCAAGGGAAGTGTCCCCAGGTGTCGATGGTGTGTTGGTTGGAGCCCTGTGACACAACAATTTCTGCATTTGATTCATTTCCATTGGCTTCAGTGGCCAGTGCAGGATGCAGAAGCCAAGTGTGACCTGATGCTGTTGAGACCAGCGTGGGTCTTTCCAGGGATTCCCCTGCACCCCAGGTCAGGCTGTTAGAAACTGAGTCACAAAGTGACTGCTCTGTGTGCTGGATCTCCCTCAGGGCACTTGGACATCTTTGCTGCACACTGTTTTAAGTAGTTTTAAGTTCTTTCCCTGTTTTAAGTAGTTTTTACATTCTTTTCATTTATTTCAGAGTCAGGGCTGACACTGCAAGAAGCTATAAGACAAATAATTTGCATATTATATTTCACACTTGCATCTTCCAGAAAGGAGATGCTTTAAAGATGTCTTTACGCTGTTTTGGTTGGTTTTTTTCTCCTTGGCTGTTCTTACTTACCCTGCCAGGTGCCAAAGCCACCCTCTGGCACAGCAGCAGCAGAGCTTGAGTTCCAGCTTTGTCCCTTTTGTTTACCATGTCCAAAGACTGACTTCTGGATGGCACTGAAGTCATGTGTGGGTGCAGGGAGAATGGTTCACTCTGTTTAGGATTTGACCTCTGGATCCACACGAGGGGTCCTGCTGCCCTGGACAGCACAGAGGGGAGCTGCAAGGCTCTCAAGACCACAGAGTCTTTCAGCAATTCCAAAACTCCAACTCTGGCATTTCCCAAGGCCTCACCCTTTATTTATTGTTGGTTTGACCATCCTGGAAACTCTTAGCATGATAGGAAATAGCTGAAGGGAGGGGTCAGTTTTGCTTCTGGGGAGAGCTGTGGACAGTCACTTTGTTTTCCGTCTCTTGGCTCTCTGCAACGTAGCAATCCCTGTGTTTCAGGAGGAAGAGGATGGATGTGCTGGCAGGGGCATGTGCCAGGCTGCTCCTCCTGTCCCTGCTCTGTGCCACCAGCCTCTGCCAATGGAACAAAAGTGAGTGGAGACATGTCAGCTCTGTCTGCCATCTCCCCTTGGAGCTGCCCCATGAGGACTGTGTGCACCCTTCCCCGAGCTCCAGAAATGCCAGTCCTCATGCAGAGAACACCTGTTTTGTGCTTTTCCTCACGTTTTCTAACTTCCCAGCATTTGGAGCCCCTCTTTTCCTACCCCACTGCTGTTTTGTAGCCAGTTTCCACCAACCAACCAGGAAAAGCTTCCATCCCTCAGTGGGATCTACCTTTCTCATGCCCCCCCTCAGCTCCCTTTGTTTTCCCCATTCCTGATGCCCTGGTTTCTCCTGGTAGACAACCGGTGTGTGCTGTCCCGAGCAAAGAGCTGCACCGAGTGCATCCGAGTGGATAAGGACTGCTCCTTCTGCACTGATGAGGTGAGACATGGCAGGGCAGCCTGGGGCTCCACTTCCCACCCTGCTGGTGGACGGGTCCCATCACCTTCAATGGGAGAAGGACATGAGCAGGGTCAGCTTGTGGCTGCATCTTCTCTTCTATGGGAAGTGCTGAAATGTGTGTTTCCTTTGGTAAGGACAAATGGGGAAGGAGGGGAGTCCAGGGCAAACTTGCAGGGATACAGGGATTTATCAGAAAATGTCAGTGTGCCATAAACAGTGTGTGCAAGGGGTGGAGGGAGACTCTTATCCCAGACAACCCAGTAACTCACTGGTGGTCACATTTTGCTGCTGCTGGGGAACGTCCTCGACTCTCTGCCCTGCTCCTGCTCCCAAAAGCTCAGAATGGTCTCAGCAGAGGACCCTGCTTCCTGACCTATGTATTTCACCCTTACCTGGTGGATCTGGTGCTTTCTGGGGCTCTGATGTTGATTTTGCTCCCTTGGCAGAGCTTTGAGGAGCCGCGCTGTGACTTGCGGGAGAACCTGCAGCGTTACGGCTGCGGGGAGGGCAGCATCGTGAGCACCCGGGGCGAGATGCAGACCCAGAAGGTGGGTGCTGGGGACACAGCCCCTGCTCGGCTTCTCCTGAGGGGGCCCTTCACATCCTTCATCCCCCTCTAGAGTCTTCATCAGGAAAACAGTCTAGATCTCTGTTTATGTGAGGTCTACTCAAAAACAAAGCTCTGCTTTCGCTGGCCGACAGACCCGTTGGTCACCGGCCCTGATTTCTCTGGGCTGGGGTGGCTTTTCAGGCAAAGCAGATGTAAGCAAAATGCCAAGATATGGAGGAGGTGCCTGGCTGGACACATGTGGACATGGGAGGCTGTTGTACAGTGCATGAGGGAGGGGAGCAGGTTCATCCCTGCCTTTGCACTTCCCACACACCTCCCTGTTCCCTGGCTCCGCCTCGTCACATCTGCACAGGAGATGAGTCCACCCCCTTCACATCACTCTTCTTCACAGAATTCCAGTATCAACACATCCCTGAAGAGGACCCAGGTGTCCCCCCAGGGCATGTACCTGCGGCTGCGAGCTGGGGAGGAGATGAGCTTCAACATGGATGTCTTCCAGCCCTTGGAGAGCCCTGTGGATCTCTACATCCTCATGGACTTCTCCTACTCTATGTCTGATGATCTGGACAACCTCAAAAGCATGGGCCAGAACCTAGGTGAGACTGGAGCTGGGAGAGGAGGGGAGCCAGCTCGCTCCTGCCTGCGGCTGCGAGTCCTCTGCCAGCACCAGAGAGAGGGATGCAGCTGGCAGTGGGCTGAGAGGTGTCTGTTTTAATTAGAGTTTCTTATTACTGCTGCTCTGTGCAGCCTGTGGGGGAATGCTGCTCCTGGCCCTGCAGGGATCATCACGTGTGCCCCAGAGCAGGGGCTGTTACTCCACAGAGCTGGTCTGTGTTGGGGGTGCTATTGCAGAAGCTCCAGTTTTGCAAAGGGGGCTGCCAAAGGGGATGTAGATTTTTACTCCTTAAAAGACAAGCCCTAAGCCCAAAGATCTTAAAAGCTAACAGTTTGTGAGTCTTACCTAAGGCCTGACCAGCAGAGAAGATGCCCAGGACAGGACTTCTTTTACTGGAGCAGTGAGCTCATAGGCATCTCTTTATTTATGTGTCTCCTCCTTCCTCCCTTCCCCTCCTCCCAGCGGAGTTCCTGCAAGAACTGACCTCCAATTACACCATTGGATTTGGCAAGTTTGTGGACAAAGTTTCTTCCCCTCAGACAGACATGAGACCTGAGAAGTGAGTGAGCCCAGTGTGTCTGTGGGGTGGGAGGAGAAGGGAGGGCAGTTGTCTTCTGTTTCTCCGTGGCTTTCCTGATCTTCATTGTCTGCAGTGCAAGGTCCTTGTCCATCTCTCTTCCTTCATTGCTCGTGTCAACCCTGGCCTCCCCATCCCTCAGAGATTGCTGTAGCACCGTGCCAATGCTTGTGCAGTGCCATCTTCCACTTTCAGACCTTCCCTGCACGTCCTGTCTTCTCTATCTCTTCCCTCATCCCTTCTACCTCCCAGTGCTGGTAGCTTGCCAGCTCGACTCTATGGCTTCCCCTGAGGGACTCCTCATCCCCCACGTGCTTTCTCCACCCTTCTTCTCCTTGCACCCAGGTATCCCGTTGCTCCTATGGTTGCAAAAACTCTGCTCCCCCCTCCTCTCCCAGGCTGCGCGAGCCCTGGAACAACGCCGACTCCCCCTTCTCCTTCAAGAACGTCATCCGCCTGACCAGCAACATCAACCACTTCAGCCAGGAGCTCCGGAAGGAGCGCATCTCCGGGAACCTGGATGCCCCTGAGGGCGGCTTTGATGCCATCCTGCAGACAGCTGTTTGCAAGGTGAGGGTGGCCAGGCTTGCAGGAGCTGTGTCGCCTCTGTTTCTGATGAGTGGATCTTGCTGATACCGAGTGATGAGCAGAAGGGCCACACGCTGGAGCCTGGGTTATGTGTTCAGCTACAATCAGCTCCTGCCCTCCCAGCCACATGCTCCAAATGCCAAGCTGTTTTGCACTTCCAATTTTTCCTAAGCCTTAGAACGTGTGTGTTCTGGTGTTTGATCCCCAGCACAGGAGCTGCTTGCTGGGCACTCTGCTCTTTGCTCCGTCCCTCTCTGTGCCTGCGGTGGTGAAACTCTGCTCCCTGGAAAACAGCCCACTTGGGCTTGGCTGCTTGGCTGAGGGATGAGCACAGCTCCAAACATGTCCAGAAAAGCGTGGGTTTGCCCCCTGTACATACATGTGCCTGGCACTGAGCTGCTGGGTGGGAGACACCCTGTGCACTGGGGGTGCAGATGAGTGCTTGGATTCCTGGGGCCATGTAGCTGGTTGTGTTTGCTGCCAGGTGGAGGTGGTGCCTTGCCCCTTGGGTATTCCAGCTCATGCCAGTGCTGACTGTAGGTGCTGTGCAGGAGCCTGGGGGGCACAGAGATGAAGGTTGCTTCTCCCCCTCCCCGGCTGTAGGATAAGATAGGCTGGAGGAAGGACAGCACTCACCTGCTCGTGTTCTCCACCGAATCTGCCTTTCACTACGAAGCTGATGGTACCAACGTCCTGGCAGGGATCCTGGCAAGAAACGATGAGCAGTGTCACCTAGACAGCCGTGGCACCTATGTGTATGACACCAAGCAGGACTATCCCTCAGTGCCCACCCTGGTGCGCCTGTTGGGCCAACACAACATCATCCCCATCTTTGCTGTCACCAACCACTCCTACAGCTATTACGAGGTGAGGAGACCACAGCAGTGATGACAGGTGGGCTTACCTTTCCTCCAGGACCATTGCTCCTCTGCCTCAGCTTGGCTGTGAGGATAAAGTGTTCTCCCATCTCTTAGCACTTGGTTTCCAAGTGCTAAACCAACACCTCGATGCTTTGGAGGGTGTCACACTGTGTTATGGGGCTGCTCTGGGTTGTGGGATGTCTCAGGGTGTATTATTTGGTGTGGGAATCTGGGCTTCTAGAGGTCTCCCTGTGTTGGTTTCTGTTGCTTGTGAAGAGCACAGAGGTGGAGAGTAATTCATGTTCCTTCAGGAAAGAACTTTTGGAGGTCTCTGGCCCAAAGTAGAGCCCTCTCCAGTGCTAGAGAAGGGTTCTCAAGGCCTTGGCTCAGGGGGCTTCTATCTCTCTTCAGAAGCTGCACAAGTATTTTCCCATCTCTGAGATTGGGGTGCTCCAGGAGGACTCTTCCAACATTGTGGAGCTGATCCGTACAGCCTTTGAGGTAACGGTGCTCTCTGGGCCTTTGCTCTGGCTGCAGAGAGGGCAAAGAGTGGGCACCTTCTACCCAGGAGTGCAGCAGGAGGCAGGATGTGGCCCCTCTGGAGCAGACCCACGGGGTGGTCACGGGGTGCTGCTGAAAATCAAAACTGTGTTTATCTTCTGCCACCCAGCGCATCCGCTCCAAGATGGACATCAGGGCTGACTTCACTCCCAGGGCCATGAAGACAGAGTTCACCTCCCCGATGTATGAAAAGACAGAGTCTGGCTCCTTCCACATCACCCGTGGGGAAGTGGTAAGTCCTCGGATGGCCGTGGAGGGGGAAGGTGTGTGTGAGGGGCTGAGCCCTCCACGTCTGGCAGGGCTGTGGTCCGGCAGAGCTGGCTCATCCCTGCCACGTGTGCCTTCCTTCAGGGCAAGTTCAACATGCACGTGAAGGCGCTCGAGTACGTGGGCGGGCAGCACGTGTGCAGCCTCCCCGAGAAGGACCGGCACGGAGTTATCCAAGTGAAACCCACCTCCCTGAGCGACAGCCTCACAGTCTCAGCCTCGGTCGTCTGCGACGTGTGTCCTTGTGAGCAGGTACAGGGCAGTGTTGCAGAGAGCAGTCCTCCTCCTGGCCAGCCTGGGGTGGGAATGCGTTGACTGGCGCATGTTGGGTCCTGCTCGACCTCTCAGCGGTGCCTGGCAGAGACTCAGCCTGGCCAAGGATCTCCCTCACTGCCTGTGCCAAGCTGGCTGTGCTGTCCCACGGCAGAGCTTGGTCTTCAGGGAAAAACTTTGCCCCCATATCTGCCCTTCTGATTCCTGAAATGGTTCTGGGGGCAGCTGAGCCCATTCAGCAGTGCCTCTTCTCTCTTCTCTTCCAGCAACAAGAGCTGAACTCGCCCAAGTGCAGCTTCCACGGGAACTTCGTTTGCGGGCAGTGCATCTGCCACCCGGGCTGGTAAGGACCGTGTCCAGCTCCATACCCTTCCCAGGGGTCCTGCTGGGTCTGGGGGTCCACAGTGACACAAGCTCATGTGCTGGGCATCCTGCCCAGGACCCTGCTGTCCTCTGCTCTGCTCCTGCCTCTCTCAGCGTCATCTCCTCCCTGCCAGGCGAGGGGACACGTGTGACTGCTCCCCGGCGTCGTCGCCCAACAACGAAGCCTGCATCCGCCCCGGGGACGTGGAGCCGTGCTCGGGAAGGGGCGAGTGCCTGTGTGGGAAGTGCCAGTGCTACTCCGAGGACCTGGTGCAGCGCTTCGACGGGGCGTTCTGCGAGTACGACGTCCTGCAGTGCCCGCGCACCTCCGGCTTCCTCTGCAACGGTGAGAGCAGCGCCCCCGCCCCCAGCGCCCCCCAGCTGGGCCATGTGCTGCGCCTGGTGCCACAGACAGGCTGCCCCCGTCCTGGTGGCACTGGCAGGGGGCGGGGGTTGAGTGACCAGCGATGGGCTGCGGGGACTCCGTGCTTGCAAACACGAGGGAGGGTGCCCTGGGGTCTGCTTGTACCCCAAGGGAAGTGGGGGAGCTGGAGGCGGGGTGGTGGGAGCAGCACAGCGCAGGGCACTGGGCGACTCATCCTCTTGCCCCCAGATCGTGGTCGCTGCTCCAGGGGCGCGTGTGTGTGTGAGAGCGGCTGGGAGGGCCCGGGCTGTGAGTGTCCCACGAGCAACGACACCTGCATCGACAGCAGAGGGGTAGGTCCTGCCCTGCCCGGTCCATCACAGGTCCAGGCAGGGCTGTGGCAGATTGCCCCGATGTTGGAAGGTCTGGGCCACTGGGGCTGGCACCTTGCTGACTCCCAGTGCCCTGGGATTGCTCTCGGATGCCAACTGACACCTCTTCCCTCCCAGGGCATTTGCAACAACCATGGGAGGTGTGAATGTGGCAGATGCATCTGTGACATGGCCTCCCTGTACACCAGCTCCACCTGTGAAATCAGCTACTCCCTGGTGAGTCCCTGCGGGTTTATCAGCTCTCCTTCCCACATGGAGCCTCTGGGGAAGGAAGACAAAGCGGAGACGAAGGCACATCTCAGTCAGGAGCAAAATCCTGACTGAGCAAAGGGCTTTCTTCACCCTTCAGTTGACCAGCAGCAACAGCTGAGTGTCTGTCTGTGTTTACCAGCACCCTGGTGAAGGGCAGAGGGTGAAGAGCTTGGTTCCTGCTTGTTCTGATTTGCCTCAAGCCTGGAAAAAACCCTCATTTAATAGAATCATAGAAAGGATTGGGTTAGAAGGGACCTTAAAGCTCCCATGGGCAGGGACACCTTTCACTAGACCAGGTTGCTCAGGCCCACATGCAGCCTGGCCTTGGACACATATGACAGTCTCGTGCCTCAGTTTCCCCATTGACAAACACGGGCTAATCCCACAGTGGGGATGGAGAAAGCTGGCTTTGTCATATTTTGGAAAAGCCTCCAAAACCCTGGGAGAAGATCTAATTGCTGCCCAAATGCAAGTTGTTGGCATAAGAGATTTTGGAACTGGCTGGGGTGGGCTCCTGGGCTTATAAATCCTTTCCTTTTTTTAAGCTGCTTGTTCTAAGGGATTCCTCTCTTTGACCTTGCCCTGGCACTGGGGTGAGGATGCAGCGCTGCCTCTCCAGCTTTGCCTTTCAGAGGCAATGCCCTCCCTTTCCCATGGGCTGTGTCCTGACTGTCCCACCCCTCTGTGCCCAGGGCTTCCAGGCTGTGTGTGAGAGCATCCGGGACTGCGTCCGCTGCCAGACCTGGGGAACGGGCAACTTGAAAGGGAACTGCAGTACGTGCCACCTCCAGATCCAGATGGTGGAAGAGCTGAAGAAAGGTACTGTGAGAAGCAGAGCTGAGTGCAGATGTGAGGAGCCTCCTGTGCACCCTGCTCTGTGTGTGTGTGCAGGTAGGGCTGCTTCCCAAGTCTTTCCTGACCCTAGTGACTTTGCAACCCTGTCCCCTCTCTCCTCAGAGGAGGCTGGTGAGTACTGCTCCTTCCAGGATGAGGATGATGACTGCACCTACCACTATTCCCTGGAAGGAGACCCCAGTGTCCTCCCCAACACCACCGTCCGTGTGCAGAAGAATAAAGGTGAGCATGAGGAGAAGGGGGGATGTCCAGCCTGGGATTTGGATCAGAGTGACCAGCTCCACAGCACCTCCAATCCCTGCTTGGTCACTTTACTGTGCCCCTGGGCAGAGGCAGCTGCAGGCAGCACCTCCCTGCCCACCTTCCTGCGTGACAGGGGTGGGTGACCTTGGCTGTCGTGTGAACTGCAAGGTGGAGTGTGGCACCTGTAGAGCTCACAAGCCCTTCCACTGCCAGCACAGGCAGGGATTGATGCGAGGTGCTGCACAGCCCCTTGGGATGGCTGGATGTGAGCAGAGCTGTGATGGTTCTCCCTGAACAGCACTTCTCATTGTGATCCCAGGCTTGACTGGGCTGTTCCATCCCTCAGAGAGCTGTGGTCCAGCCTTTCCCCTTTGTCCTTGCCTCCTGACTCCCTCCCTCCACACCCCCACACCGGGGCTGATGCCCGGGAGTGACGTTGCTGTCACTTGCAGAGTGCCCGCCAAGGAGCTTCTTCTGGCTCATCCCGCTGCTCATCTTCCTCATCCTGCTCCTGGGGCTGCTGCTGCTGCTCTGCTGGAAGTTCTGTGCCTGCTGCAAGGTGAGAGCCTTGGCTGGCTGTCCCAGCCTGGGGAGAGGACAAGATAAAAGCCAAAACCAAGACAAATTTCTAGAACCCATCCAACCTCCAGCATAGCCAGATTGGCAGGAGCTGGGTCCCAGTAGTGTCCAGCACCTCTGGACGTGAGTTGCTCTGGGATTTTTGGCTCAAATCAACTTCCAGAGCCCCATCCACCCACTGCCTACCCACCCCTGCTGATGTGAATCCTCTCAACTGGAAATGGGGGGGCCTTTGCCCTTGGCCACAAAGTGATTGTGTTTGGCCATTTGTTTTCTAGGCTTGCCTGGCTCTGCTTCCCTGCTGTGCACGAGGTACCTGCCCTGTGACCTGGAGGGAGAGAGGGATCTGTGGGCTTCACTTCCTTCCTGGTTTGGGGGGGTGTGGGAAAAGCATCCCTCCTCCTCCTCCTCTCTGAGCTGGGGAGGTGGATCAGGGAGAAAGCTCCTAGCAGGGAGCCTGAGCCAAGGAGCCCTGGAGTTTCTGCTCTACTTCCCCTCCCTTCCCCACTCCCTGAAGTGCCCTGCTGGGAATCCCACTGCTGTCTCTCCCTGACCAGTGTCCTTGTAATGCCCAGCTGGTGAGGTGTGTTCTCCCCACTCATGGACACCCCTTACCCTCTCCACCCCCTCCCCTCCTGACATCCCAACACTCTTGGCATGGTGGAAACCCTAAAGAATTCCTTAGAACAAAGTCTCTGGTGTTGGGATGTTGATGGCTGGCCTTGTCCCAGTGTGCCCAGGCTCTGACCCTGCCCCTGGCTCTGCAGGTCGCACCGTTGGCTTCAAGGAGGATCACTACATGCTTCGGCACAGCCTCATGTCCTCCGACCACCTGGACACGCCCATGGTGCGCAGTGGATCCCTCAAGGGTCGGGACACGGTCCGCTGGAAGATCCACAACAATGTCCACAAGCAGGGCTTTGCCTCCCCCGCTGCCACCAACCCCAAAGACCTCAGTGAGTGCCACGTCTGAGGGACAGGGCGTAGAGGAGATGCCACGGGTGCCTTAAAGGACCTGAACCCTTGGTGGTGGCCCCCAGGTCCAGCAGCCAGAGTGTTACCTCCAAGCCCAATTTCAAGGGGGGCTGTTTCTTTACCTGCTTCCATCCTGGGGGAAGCTGAGCAGCATAGCCCAGTGTCCAGCCCTGTAGCAGGACCCTTGGAGAGCTCCTGACAGTCTGGTCACATGGTAGATGAACCCTGCATGTGTCTTAGTCTCATGAGCTCAGTGACCCAGCCTTGATTTCACTGCCTCATCAGTCCAGAGCCACCACTGCACACTGTTCCCTATGCTGGATCTGGCAGAGAGCTTCCCAGTTATCCCTCCAGTTCTCAGAGGGTTTTCTCTGCTGGACCAATGGGGTTTGGGTGCTGGTGACACAATCTGGACACCGAGCATCGTGTGTGTCCCTGTGCTTCCAGCTTTTGGGTGGGTTATTTCTGTGACTGAGGAGGAAGGAGTGGGAATTTCTGATTTGGGAATTTCTCGTTCCAGTTCCCTATGGGCTGTCTCTGAGGCTGGCAAGGCTTTTCACGCAGAACCTGACGAAGCCGGACAGCCGGGAGTGCGAGCAGCTGCGCAAGGAAGTGGAGGAGAACGTACGAGCCTGGGCACAAAGGGGGCTTGGGGTGGCACAGGGGGACAGCCACACTGAGGGGGTGTCTGTGACGCTGGGAAGGGGGAGTTCCCCTTCCCTGTGAAGCCAGACAGCTCTTGAAGGAGAAATTCTTCTTCTTTGTGAGAGAAAGCACAAATTTTAAATCTCACGCAATGACGAGATTTGAGGTTCGCTTTGGGCTGTGTGGTCTGAAGCTCCTGTTTGGATTACTCAGTTTGCTGCCTCTTGCCATGTCCTGGGGAGAAACCGTGTGGTGGTCTCTGCCTGGTGTGGGAGGGTGAGGGGGGAGGACCTGGGGTGGCCAAAGGGCTCTCATGTCTGCTGGCAGCAGTGTCTGCTCGCTGAGCACATCCCTGTTCAGCAAGGGATATGTTGTGAAAGTCCCTGTTGCTCCTTGCAGCTGAATGATGTTTTCAAGCACATCCCTGGCTGCCACAAGCTCCAGCAGACCAAATTCAGGTGAGTCAGTGGCAGAGAGACCTCCTGCAGGGCAGGGTTCCCCCAGGGCCCTGCTGATGATGGGGTGTGAAATCTAGGATGTTGGGAAGGAGTGTGGTCTATGAGGCATCATTGGCACAAGCCTGGAGTGCTGCTTCACCCACCCAGGGCTGCAGAGCAGAGCCCATCCAGCTGTGCAGGAGATCTCAGATGCATCTGGCTTTGGACCAGCAGGAACAAACCCTGGTTGCATGGTGCTTAATGGGAAAATTCCCACTGGCTTCAAAAATTTCAGCCTGGTGCAAAGCCAGGAGTGCAGGCCAGGAGGAGTTTGGGGATGCCACTGCTGAGCAGGGAGTGGTATCCCCTCCCCATGGCCTGATAAAGATGTGATACCCCTTGCAGGCATGTTTCTCATTGCATTGGGAAACCCAGGGTGGGAGGGAGCAGCCAGGCAGGAGAGAACGTGCTGGGGCCATGGGCTCTGTGGGATGGGTTGGCACCCGCAGGGCAGTGCTGCAGCTCAGACCTGCACAGGGCAGTGATTCACACAGCACTTTGTCTCTCCAGATGTGTTAGTCACTCTGATTTGGGGTTTTTTATTCCCCCAGGTTACAGCCCAATTCTGGGAAAAGGTAAGAGCAACTTGCAGCCCTCTCTTGTGCAGCTTCTCCCTCTTTGTACACACATGTGCAGGGTGGCTGAATGCCCCACACCCTCACTGGCCCCAGAGCTGCTGTGTGAGATGAGCAACTCTGGTCTCAGCTCTTTCCTGCCTTTCTCTTCCCCCCTCCCAGGCAGGATCACACCATTGTGGACACAGTGCTCACTGCTCCTCGCTCAGCCAAGGCAGACATCATCAAAGCAGTGGAAAAACACGTTTCCCACGAGGCTTTCAATGACCTGAAGGTTGCGCCGGGTTATTACACTGTGACCTCAGACCAAGGTGGGGAGCAGAGCCCAGCGCTGCCTCCTGGCCGGGCATGGGGGGGCATTTCCCACCCCTAATCCTTGCCCTTCCCCCAGATGCTCAGGGGATGGTGGAGTTCCAGGAGGCCGTGGAGCTGGTGGATGTCCGTGTCCCGCTCTTTATCAGGGAGGAGGATGATGATGAGAAGCAGCTGCAGGTGGAGGCCATCGAGGTCCCCAACGGCATCGCGAAGATTGGGCGCAGGGTTGTCAACATCACCATCATCAAAGAACAAGGTGAAGGGCTGCGACCGTGGCACGGGGAGGATGTTTGTGTTTGGGTGTCCTGCGTCCAGATGGGCTGATGTGGTTTGTAAGGAAGGCACAGTCTGCGTATTGGAGCACCCCCAGGTCACAGAGCAGAGACTTGCTTGGTGACTCCTCTTTGAAGTCACCTGTTCTAAATGGAGCATCTTACAAAACATTCAAAGGAGAGTTGTCATTCCTGCTGCCAGACACCCAATTATTTGACCATTACAGGTTTAGGTGCTACAGATTCCATGACAGATCCAGAGTTGACCATGTGCCTCTGCTGCTCTAGTTCATAGATTACTGGAGTGAAGTAGAACCTCTTTGCTGTGCTTGGGGCAGGTGAATGTCCCCAACACTTTGTCTCTGCTGCCTTCCTGGCTGTTTTGAGCAGAGAGAACAAATCGGGAGTGGTGAAATCTCCAGCCCATGCAGTAATACTTCATGCACAGTTCATGCCCGTGGGTGATGGGAACTGTTCATGGAGGACACCTGAGCGTTTGTAATGTGATTCTTCATTTATTTGCTTTACACATTCCTTCCCTCCTTCCTCTTCCAGCCAGCAGCCTCATCACCTTCTTGCAGCCAGCCTATTCCCACAGCCGCTTTGACAAGCTGGCCAAGATCCCTGTCCTCCGGGAGATCATAGACAACGGGAAATCCCAAGTCACCTACAGGACCCGGGACCTCACTGCCAAGAATGGCAGGGTAAAGGCAGTGCTTCTGGTCTTGGCAGGCAGGAAGGAGAGGGAATGGAGGGCTGGGAAAGAGCCAACCCATGGATTGCAGAAGAGCTATTTATCAGTCTCAAAGGGGATGTGGCTGGGAGAGGGGGGACCCAAGGCTTGAGGTTAGCACAGGGTAGACATTCCTCTCCATCCCTTGCTCCCTGTGCCTCAGGGATCTTAAAAGGATGCCTGTGCCTGAGGCAGAAGGTACCAGTTGCCCCTGGAGCTGCAGGCAATGTGGGGCAAATGGGGATTGACTGGGAGATGAGGGGAAGCTCTCTGGGAGCCTCCTCATGGACGCTGTGGGTTGTAATCACAGAAGTATAGAATGGTTTGGGTTGCAAGGGTTCCAACCCCCCTGCCCTGGCAGGGACACCTTCCTCTAGACCAGGCTGCTCAGAGCCCCATCCAGCCTTGCCTTGAACAAACCTCTTCCTTCTCCTCCAGGACTATCTCTTCACAGAGGGTGAACTGGTCTTCCAGCCTGGGGAGACCCGAAAGGAGGTGCAGGTGCCCTTGCTGGAGCTGACTGAAATAGATACCCTCCTGAACAACTGCCAGCTCAAGCAATTTGCCATCGACCTCCTCCACCCCAAGTACGGCGCCAAGATCGGCCGATACGCCCAGACCACGGTGACCATCGCCGACCCAGGTAGGGGCCGGCACCGCGGGGTGGGAATGGTAGCCGGGGGTGTTGAAACCCCCACGCCAGCCCAGCCCACCCCGAGGAGAGCTCCAGCGCTGCTCCTCGCTCAAAAAGCGGCAGTGAGGAGGTTCCTCCCGCTCCGACTGGTAGAATTGGGCCTCCCTCTAGAGGCACGACGGGGAATAGACAGTGGGTGGGAAGAAGAAGGCTAATATACCTCGCAGAAGGAAATAGAGCGGATTCTTTATTCCTTTTCCTTGGGAATTTTAATGAAAAGCTACAAAAATAATGGAGAGGTGGTGTCAACTCACTTGCCTGTGGCTGGACGAGGAAAAGTGTAAGGAATATCATCAAATGGATCAAAAAAGTAAATAACATATTTATCACAGCACAGCAGGGCAGTGCTGGGGAGATGCACATTTCCCTGTTTTTCTCCCAAGTTGTGGGGACTGGCACTGATGTGGTCTTTCTTCCTCACGTCTGCAGAGCTGGTGGATGGTGTCCCCTCGATGACTGGCCTGAGCCAGGTCCCCCAGTCCCCCAAGGGCCGCCTGAGTGCACCGCTTAATCCCGATGCCCGTGCCCTCAGCTCCAGGGAAATCAGCTTCAACTGGTTTCCTCCACCGGGAAAACCTCTGGGGTACAAGGTAAGGGCTGAGTGGATCCTAGAGTATAATGTGGGTCCCATCCTGCAGGTGCTTCTCACAGTCATTTGTACTGAAGGGATCCAAGAAGACACCCAAAAGAGGGAGCAAGTTCACTCCTGGTCCCCTCCATCCTTGAGGGACCATTGCTGGGTGGATGTGGGATTTGGAGGAAAGATTCCTGGTGGTTTCATCTTTCTTTTATCACTTCCCATGAAATGCCCAGATTGTTGTGGCCTCCCATTTCAGAGGAATGGCACAACACCCTTTCCAGAGCAGATTTAGTAAGAGGTGGGGAACTTCTCACCCATTATGTGAGGATCTGAAGGAATCACAGCTTGCTCTTGCTTTGCCAGGTGAAATACTGGATCCAAGGGGACCCTGAGTCAGAAGCCCATCTCATTGATGTCAAAACACCATCAGCAGAGCTGAGTAACCTCTACCCCTTCTGTGACTATGAGATGCAAGTCTGTGCCTACAATGCCCTGGGTGAGGGGGCTTACTCTGACATCATCCACTGCCGCACACTGGAGGAGGGTGAGCCACTCTACATCCTTCTTCCCACCATGTAGGGAGGAAGTTTGTGCCTGTGCACCCAACATGGGGTCAGGACTCCAGCCCTGAGCTTCTGATGATCTGGGGTCAAGCACTGAGCATCTCCCACTGCCAACTCAGCTGTGATCTGGGGAACTCTGGGCATCTGCTGGCACTTGACTTGCAGTAACCTGGACCCTTTTCTCTTGCCTTTCCAGTGCCCAGCGAGCCTGGTCGCTTGGCTTTCAATGTCGTGTCTTCCACTGTGACACAGCTGAGCTGGGCTGAGCCTGCAGAAACCAATGGGAACATCACGGCTTATGAAGTCAGTTATGGACTCGTCAATGAGGACAACAGTAAGAGCTCATTTTTGGATGGGTCAGTCCAGCCAGGCTGAGGGGCAGGAGTACACTTTCCACAGGCTGGGCTGGTCCCAAGCAGCAGCAAAACCAGAACAGCTCCAAGCATGTTTCTTGTGAGAACTGGGAGGGGTCGCTTCTTGATGGAAGGAGTGCAGAAAAATCACCAGTCAGGATTTAATCCTGCAAATCCCATAACACTCTCTGTTCCCATTCACTTCCATGGTGTTTTATGTTGTTTTTCGTCTCAAAAACTTAGTTCATAGATCTTGACATAAGGATAGGGTGCCAGGAATGTGCTACTTGTGACACACCAGCAGTAGAAGACCTCTGGTGTAGGTTGACTTCAGCATTCATTTTGGGAATTTCCCCAGGACGACGTCATGCCTGTTGTGAGCAGCCCAAAGAGCTGCTGCACCTTGTCCCAGAGCCGGGCTGTGTCCTGACACCAAACCTCAGCCAGCCAAGGGCAGGGTGCTGTGGGGTCCTCTGTGCCTTGTGGGTGACAGGTGTGCCTGTGTTTGCAGTCCCCATCGGCCCCATGAAGAAGGTGCTGGTTGAGGACCCGAAGAAGCGGATGGTGCTGATTGAAAACCTGCGGGAGTCGCAGCCCTATCGCTACACGGTGAAGGCCAGGAACGGTGCTGGCTGGGGGCCTGAGAGAGAAGCCACCATCAACCTCGCCACGCAGCCCAAGCGCCCCATGTCCAGTGAGTCCCTGCCTGGGTGGGCAGGAGCAGTGCTGGGGAGCGCTCACCACCACCCCCAGCTGCCTCCCTGTCCCAAACATCCCCTGATGTTTGCTCTGCTGCACCAGCCACCCTGGGGAATGCTGAGGGGCCAGCCTGAGCGTGGCAGATGTGGCTCTTTGCTGCTTGTCTAACGGCACTTTCCACTTGTCCTCCAGTCCCCATCATCCCTGATGTCCCCATCGTGGATGCAGAGGGAGGTGAGGACTACGACAGCTACCTGATGTACAGCGCGGATGTGCTGCGCTCCCCGGCCGGCAGCAAGCGCCCCAGTGTCTCTGATGATTCAGGTATGTTGCTCTGAGTTCTGCAAAGGTCACTTTTAACATTCATTTTCCTCAACAACAGCTTTGCTGCACTGCTCCTTTCCTCCTCTCGGACATGGGGAGATCCGATTTGTGGAGATAAACCTTTCCAAAGCTCAGGAGCTACATCCATGGGAACACCTGACTGGTCACAGTCTAAATAAGACCAGTGCTTCCTTGTCTTAGCCATGAGGCAAAGAAAAAAATCTCAGTGTGGGGTGGGAGAGGAGCTTTCCACGACCCTCCCTGCTCATCTTCCCTTCCTGTTGCCATTTGGCTGGATCATGAGTTGGTGTCAGCAAACAAGCACTGGCAAGGCACAGGCCTCTGAGTTCCTTGGATGCTTGGGGTCCTAGCCAAGCCAACAGGAGGGAGCTCAGCAGTGCTGGGAAGGCACTGGCCTCTCTTCCTCCATCACTTCACTCTCTGAATGAGTCTGACTCCCTGGTTTTGTACTGGGATAAGGAGAGGAAAATGGGCCGCAAGGGAGAAGATGAGGCTTGTCAGTAGGATTTTCTCTGGGGGTCTTCTCTGGGAGGGTTCTCAGGGCCTGGGACCCAAGAGCGAGTCCCTGGTCCCTTCAGAGAGCCAGGTGATGGAAACATCAAGAGTTGGACCATCCCGAGTGCACATCGAGGAGTGACGAAACCTCTCCTGAGCAGAGGACAATTGTTGCAGACTCTTCATGACAGGGACAGGCATGTGGTGGGACTTTGACTCTCACCTTTTGTCACGATGGACACAGGGCTGGAAAACAGCCTGGGGGTTGAGGAGCCCCATGCCCGTCATGCTCTCACCATTCTCCACCCACCAGTCCCGCGATGGTTGCGCCGCCTGAACTCATCAGCCAACACTTGGCGGGATGGGCTGTGAATGAACATTTTTCCCACTGGTTCCTGCCCTTTCCCCTCCCCAGCAAGCAGCACGGAGGCAGTGGGTAGCCCACCCTGCCCCTGCCAGGTCATGCCAACACCAGTGCTTGCGTTGTCCCAAAAGGCTCCAGGTGGAAATATGTGCCGCTGCTGGGAGAAGACTTGGACCTTCGCCACATCACCTGGAGGCTCCCACCTGAAACCATTCCCCGCCTCTCTGGCAGCAGCCGCCTCTCCTCGGACGCCGAGGGTCTCCTCCACGAGGAGGACAGCGATGTGGCCACTGGCAGTGTGAGGAGGAGCGGGACACCCCGGCCCCAAGCAGGTGAAGGATGGCTTCGTTATGGCACCGAGTGTCCTGTCTCGTCCTGCTCTGAGCCGAGGGGCCAGCGGATGGGATCTGCCCCAGTCCATGTCCCTGCCCTCCCCTTGTGTGCCCATCCTCGTGTTGGTGTGATGCACTGTTGTGGTCTGCCTCAAAACCTTGTCCTGGTGTGTCTGCTCACAAGAGTGTCAAGGTAACCCCCATCTCGGCATGGACTTGGGAGCCTGCTAGCAAGTTGCTTCTACAAAAGGCTGGACCTTCGAGGCAGGAGCAAACTCAGATGATGGCAGTGCCACTTCCAAAGGCTGCTCTTCACCTTAATTAAGTGCCCTGAGCTTCTGGGGCAGATCTGCTGGACTGTTAAACAGAAATCACTCTTTCATGGGTAGCTGATCTTTCCTGCCCCCCTGGGAGGGGACGGGGGTTTGTCAAGGACCAGAACAATGGAGTGGAGTTTGCTTTTCAGATCCAGCTGAGATGAGATCCAGAACAAGATTTGGAGAAACCATCTCCATAAAGGGCCATTTTCCTTCTTCAGCCTCCTTTTTAAATCTGAAATTTCCAATTTGTTCTTGCGTCTAAGGAGAGATGTGAGAGAACGTGGCGACAACCACAAGGCAGTGCCCCAGCAAGGCCGAGGTCTGGCGTTACCTTGGGCACCAGGGGGGTGTCTGGTGCTGGGTGTTTTTGTTTACCCTTTGTTTCTGCATCGTCACATCGGGTGGCTGTGGCTTGTTCCAGATGTAGCGCCCCAGAACAACCTCCCAGAGTGGCTGAAGCTGGAACACAGCTGAGGCAGGGGGCTTCGTGAGGCCTTCTGCTTCCTCCCCATGGACACTGGAGCAGCAACCCTGCCCACAGCCACGTCCCTCATGGTGTGCCTTCTCCCACAGAGCACTTGCTGAATGGCCGGGTGGACTTCTCCTTCCCCGGCAGTGCCAGTGGCTCACTGACCAGGACAACCAACACCAGCTACCACCAGCTGAGCTCCCACATGCATCAGGAGCACAGGGTGATGGGGAGCTCCTCGCTGACAAGAGACTACTCCACGATGCAGATGGGGCATGGTGAGTACTGCGGCCATGGGACCCGTCCTTCCCTTCCACCCCCATGACTGTCTTTGGATCTGTGCCCTAAAGTCCTTTTGGGGTGAGGACTGTGTTTGCAGCTAAGGGGGCCTGTGAATCAGAGGTCGGGAAGGTCGTGTCCTCACCACTGATGTCTTGGTGCTTTGCTAAGGCCCCTCTGCTCCTTGACCAGTTTGGAAAAGGTTCCCATCCCTAACATGCTGAATGCTCAGGAAAAGGAACTCCATCCTTATCCTCACACCACAAAGCAGTCCAGGAAGAGCTCGTGTCTCTTCTTCTCACTCTGTCTAGCAGCGTGGTTGCCTTTCAGCTCCACGCCTGTATGTCAGCTGTGCTGAGAGAAGGTTGTTAAAAGATTCTTCAAACCTGAGCTTTAAAAAGTCATCTGTGCAGCAACCAGCACCTGGGCTGGACCCACTCTGAAGTGTTTCCAATGGTGTTTTTCTCTTTCTTCTTGCACTGCTTCTGTAGATTACCCAGGGACACTCCTCCCTCCCATCTGTGAAGATGCTGGGAGGACAATCCCACGGCCCCGGGATGTGGGTTTCAGGAGCAGGGCAAAGGTGAAGGGTTACTACCCCAGCATTGGCTTTCGGGACTCTATAATCATGACTGATGGGTCCACAGGGATTTGCAAGTACATAGGTACAGCTTGTCCAGTGTCTCCTCCCAGCCACACATCCCATAACAGCCAAGCCACTGTCCGTCCATGAGCTGTTGCCATCCACTGCTCACCCCAAACCTCCTCTCCATGGCTTGCTGTGTGTGTGATCTTTCTTCTGACCCAGCCTGTGCCTCCATCACACCACCTTTCCATTTGCAGGTGACTTCCACTGTGTTTCAACCCACCTGGACTGATTAACACTCAGCACCACTGCTGCCACCGTGCTCTCATTGTCCCCATCCTCTTCACTCCTAACGATTTTGTTGTTCTCAGTCTTACTCCACAGGCCTTTGGAAAACTCTTGGGGAGAACGTGTGCTCCATATGAGATGTGTCTCTGCAAGCTTCTTGGCCAAAGTGTCTGTCAGTGAGGGTTTTCAGTCCCTGGGTGTCACCTGGGCTTGCCATGAGCCTTTTGTCCCAGTGGGCTGAGCTGAGGAGGAGCCAGAGCACCCAGTCCTGGTCCCAGCTGCCCCTGTCCCCTTGAACAGACCCTGGAGGTGTTGGGCTGCTTTGTCTATAGAAAAGAGCCAGTCTTAGCTGACCTACACCTGAAGAAGTCTGTGGAAGCTGCTGGCAGGCTGGACAGGGTGCTTTGCAGTAGCAGTAGTGAGGAGGGTCACACACAGCACCCAGGCCCCTGCTCTGGTCTCTCTACCACAGGGGCATGAAGCTTACCTTGGCTTGTCCCACCCAAGGTTTGCACCCCAAGGCCACAGGACATCCCTGTAGGTGTGCAGAGCCAGCCAGTCCCCGCTCATGACGGGTCAGCTTGCAGAGATGACATCTCCCCACGTTCTCCCTGAACCATCAGGACCACCCCATGCTTGTGTGTGCCACTCCCTCCTCTCCCCCAGCCCTCTTAGCCACCATTCCCCAAACCTCCCAAACCTGATGTTCCCTTTCTGTCTCAGACTCCAGGAAGCCTCTGGGCATCCCTGACACCCCCACACGCTTGGTGTTCTCTGCCCTGGGACCCACCTCCCTGAAGGTGAGCTGGCAGGAGCCACGCTGCGAGAAGGAGGTGCAGGGCTACAGTGTGCAGTACCAGCTCCTCAGCGGAGGTCAGTGAGCAGGAGCCTGCTGGTGGGGGCAGTTTCGGGGGGTGGAGAGTCTGGTCTGGGTCTTCTCCTGGACAACTGGCTCCGGGTGACCCTGCTCTGAGCAGGGTGGGGTTGGACCAAATGACCTCTCCAGAGGTGCCTTCCAACCTCAGCCATTCTGGGATTCAGGGATTGGTCCCAAATCTGCTTTTTTGGTAGCCTTTTTTTTTGCACAGGAAATGTTTCAGCTGCCCCACAGCTCTCATTCCCCATTTCTCCTGAGAGGGGAACAATTTCTGGGGTTGTTCCAACCCTCCTCCAAAAAAAACCTTTGACTCATTCTCCAGCAGCCCGAACATCTTATTGATGGTTTTATCAACATATGGAACTTGAAGAAAGGACTGAAAATATTTTTACATGAATCTTGGGGCAGTGTCAGTTAAAATGTAATTCTTTTTGTCTGAAAATCCTTGAGTTTTCAAGAAGCTGTTGTTTATCCTAAGCCTTTTTTGGAAAAACCTCTCATCCTGCACTACCTGTTGTTGGTGACAAGGTGTGATGGAGGTGGTCAGGGAGGGGCCCTGGATGGCTTTTCCAGGCAGTTTGTTTGAGATGGAGTTTAGGCAAAAGCCACGGCTCTGTGTTGACATCCCCTTCCCTGTGCATCCCAGGAGAGGTGAACAGAATCACCATCCCCAACCCCAGCCAGAACTCGGTGGTGGTAGAGGACCTGCTGCCCAACCACTCCTACATCTTCAAGGTGAAGGCACAGAGTGAGGAAGGCTGGGGCCCCGAGAGGGAAGGAGTCATCACCATAGAGTCCCAGGTGGACCCGCAGAGCCCGCTCAGTCCTGTACCAGGTGAGGCAGACGTGGACAGAAGGGTGGCACTGATGTCTCTGCTGCTGTCTGCAGTGCTGGCCTGTTTCCTCTCCCCTTACCACATCCTGAGCACTCCTTTCCTTTCTCTCAGTTAGGAACAGGACCTCCTTTCCCACACACTTGCTTCCCACTAGCTGTCTAGATAGAATCGCTCAATCACAGAAATCATTCAGGTTGGGAAAGACTTGTAAGGACACAAAGTCCAACCTGTGAGCAATCACCACTTTGTTAACCAGACCGGAGCACTGAGTGCCACATCCAGTCGTTTCTTAAACACTTCCAGGGATGGTGACTCCACCACCTCCCTGGGCAATACATTCTAATATCTAACAACCCTTTCTGTGAAGAAATTCCTCCCGATGCCCACCCTGAACCTTCCCTTGTGCAGTTTGAGGCTGTGTTCTCTTGTCCTGTTGCTAGTTGCTGGGAGACAGCTGAGACCTTCCAGCTCGTCCCATAAATGCCGAGTGCAGATCCCTCCCAGGCCCCCACCTCATCCCCTCTATGATGTGACCTGTCCCTCATGCCCTTGCAGGTACACCCTTCACACTGAGCACCCCCTGTGCTCCTGGACCACTGGTTTTCACAGCCCTCAGCCCAGACTCCCTTCACCTCAGCTGGGAGAGACCCCGCGAGCCCAACGGGCCCATCTTGGGCTACAGGATCACCTGTGAGATGCTGCATGGAGGAGGTACGGGGCCAGGCTGAGGAAGTCCAGTTTCAGGGGTAGAGCCCAAGATACCTCCAGCAAAAGCTGCAACTTGCTGCGTTTTTGCTAGGACCAGTGACAAAGCTGTCTGCCTACATCAGTGCAGGCAAAATGGGGACAGGAGGCTGATGCCAGGCCTGGGAGCTGCTGGCTCCTGATGCTCTGTGTCCTTGTATGGTCTGACATAATAAATGTGGTGGGAAGTGGAAGGACCTGTTGCTTATTGCAGCCAAAACCCAGTGGAGGTTGCTTGCTGAGGTTCCCCACTGTAATCAAACAGGGTTGTCTTGACCCTTAGTAGAACTGGGTGTGATCCTACAGTCTGTGGGTGCCATAAAGCTCAGGGAAAGCCACAGCAGCACTCAGAGTTGGGGGGAGTGAGTTTGGAGGGACCTTCACTCTTGTCTGTCTTCACCTCTGTCTGTGTGGATTAGGGGAGCCCAGGACAATCTATGTCGAAGGAGACAATCTGGAAACCACCCTGACTGTGCCCCACCTGAGTGAGAACGTCCCATACAAGTTCAAAGTGCAAGCCAACACCACCCAAGGCTTTGGGCCAGAGAGAGAAGGCCTCATCACCATTGAATCTCAGAACAGAGGTACAGTACCGTGTCTCTGTGGAGGTGCAAAGAAACCTCTCAGAGAAGGGAACACAATTCCTGGAGCCCCTTTTCAGCCCCTCCTGAGCTGATTCCTGGTATGTGTGAACTGTGCAAGGTTAAGGGGTTGGAGGCTTCTTGTTGTTTCCTGGCTGGCTCAAGCCTTTTCCTTCTCCCAGGTGCTTTCTCCCAGTTTGGAGGACAGCAGTACATGAGGGAAGAAGTGTACAAATTCCCCACCGAATACACCACCAAAACCAGCATCAGCCATTCCTCTCTGGATCCCCACTTCACAGGTAGGGGCTCAGTGCTGCTTTGAAATCCCCCAGAAAACAAAGGATAACTCTGCTTGTCCAAAGTTCTGAGGGGGTGCTTTTACCTCAAGTGCCAAAGGCAGGGAAGGAAGGTCCATCAGGTGGGATTGCTGAAGATCTTACACCTCTTACTTTCTTACATCGTGTTCCTGCTCTGCCCAGAGGCAGTTGCAGTTGTTTCCATATGTGCTGCCAGTCACAGGGGGGAAAGCTGAGTTCCAAAGTCCTGCAGCCCTATCACCAGAGACCAAACCATAGCTGTTCCTGCGAGGTTTGATCTCTTTAGAGCAGTTAAAAACAGAGCAGTTTGACAAACATCTTTAATCACATCATCGTAGTTTCCCATGTTGTCCCACTTAAACTCCTGGGTTCACACTGCAATAGAGTCTGGGAGGTGTTAAGAAATCCATCTGACTGACTGACATAGCAAAGTACTGAATCACTTGATCTGGAGGGGTTTTCCATCCGTGAAAGTGGTATTTAAGGGCAAACCTCTGCCTGGGATCACCAGGCAGAGCAGATCCCTGTCCCTGGGACCCTGCACTGAGCGCGCTGTCCTTGCAGACGGAATGCTCGTGACGAGCCAGCGAGTGGAGAACACCAGCAGCACCCTCACCCAGGAGTTTGTGAGCCGGACAGTGATGTCCAGTGGGACCCTCACCAAGCAGGTGGAGAGGCAGTTCTACGAGGCTTGAGCCGGGGCAGGCTGAGCACCAGCGGGACATCTGGGATCAGATGGCAGAACTTTGTGGAACGACCCAAGGACGCTTCATCCAAACACTGTGGCGGTGCCTGGGCAGCTCCTGCTGCGGGTACAGACCCTCCCTGGCACTCCAAGCTCTGGACTTCTCCTTTGGAACCCAGTGCAATCACAGCCCTGGCACAGCTGGGTCATCAGCTGTGTGATGATCAAGCTCATCCTTCAGGGTGGAAATCTGTGTGTCTCCATGGCTCCAGCCTCCCCGGGTAAATGGAGCAGAATGCTTTATTCTCAGGTCCTCGGTTTTGAGAGGATCTCGACTGCGAAAATCCTGATTTATAGAGGGTCACAGTTTCCATCTGTGCTCCAGGCTCTCTGGCAACTCACCTGCCCACTGGAGAGGGTTGTTTGTTCTGTTTGGGGTTTTTTTATGAGAGCTGCAAGGTAGGGTTTTGGGGTAATCTGTGCTTTCTTACTGCACCTACTTGTGTCTGTCCTTCACTGCTGACATTTGGTACCACTATAGCAAAGAATAACCTTTTGTTTGGGTAGTGTTACTCATTGATGGCCTCTGAAGCCTTTTTTTTTTTTTTTGGCATACAATATTGTACAGTTTTCATAGTCTATATATATATATAAATGTATTTTATTATTTTATACGAAAAATGGAGGTGGATGAGATCTATGCTGAATGTAGAGGCTACACTGGGACTGTGGCTGCTAAGTATCATGAATAACTGGAAGAAGTAGTTAAGGGCTTGATTCAAAAGCCACTTGAACCCCATCACGAGCCTGTTTATGAGCTGGTGGGCTCTGCCTTGGACTTCATATCCTCCAGCACCAGAGACTCCTGCAGAAGCGTGCAAGTGGCCAAACCTGTTTGCTGCACAGCATCCACCAGCCAAGTGCTCTCCAGCCATGGCACATGGGCACAGGAGGGGCTGGGAGCTGCCCAGAGGTGAGGGATGGGGATGGCCCCAGTGGTGGAGATGGGAACAGTGCTGGGATTTCTTACATGGCTGATGTGGACAGTGTGAAATTTCAGGGCAGATGATGCTGGGTATCTTTTAAAAGACTTGTCCAGCAGCAACATCCATAAAGGGACCTGTCATCCACTAGTAAGCACAAGGGGAAGAGCAAACTTGGGAACGGGAGGTGCTCCCTTCATTCTGAGACTCCTTCAGTCCCAGCTTCAGCTCTCCTTGCACAGTGCTGGGCTGAGCTGAGACCTTGCTGGGCTTCATTTCCTAGCTCTGGGCACACTGCCCACCATCTCCCTGCCCTGTGCCAGTGAGAACAATTGAGCAGTGCGTTTCCCTGGCGTGTTCCAGCCGCACGGGAGCAGGCGAGGAGCCTGCAGAGACCCAGGAGCCTGCCCAGAGCTGCAGCTGCCACTGCCCTGGGCTAGAGCTTCCAACCAAAACAGCAGCTGCCTGGTCACCCTGGCAGCATCACTGGCCTGGTTTCATCTGACAATGGACCTTGGCTTTCCTTTTTTTAATTCTTTTTTTTTTTTTTTTTCCTTTCGGTTGTTGTTTTTTGGGGGTTTTTTTTGTTTCTTTTTTTTTCTTTTGGAATCTGAAGAACTCCCCACCGAGGAGGCTTTTCATTTCACTGGGAAGGGTTGTACATCTTTAAGCCAAAGATGCATGTGGGTGAGTAAAAGTCCACAGGAGTCTCCAAGATTGCAGCCGGAGCTGGGTCAGTTTTGAATGTGGCTCAAGAGATCCTTCACCAACCCTGTGGTTTTACTGTGCCTTCAAGAAGCACTTATTTCTCCTGATCAAGAGCCAGTGGCATTAACCTGCCTGTCTCCCTGTTCCCATCTCCCCTCTGTGGTTGGGGTTTCCTCTCCAGCTGACATGTCTCCTCCTGCACAAGCACTTCTGTGCCCCTTTTTCCCTGTGCTTTTTGGTCCAGGGTAAAACACTGGAAACTGCCTAAAAAGGGAGCTCCACTTCCAAGCATTTTAACCAAAGATTATCCCCTTATCCAAGAGCAGAGCCTGGCCATCAGCTGCTCTCCAGGGAATCATGCCTTCCCCCTGCACACTGTGGCTTGTGCACTAACCCATGGCTGTCTTTTTAAATTCCATCTGGTCATTAGGGCTGGTGCTGTTTCGGCCTTACCAAGGCAGATTCAGAGCAGGTCTTTGATCAGATGGCTTCCTATTGCACTTAATAAATGTTTTCTCTACAGTCTGCCTCTTCCTTTTTCTTTAAAAAAAAAATCTAAAATTAAAAAAATCCCCCCCAATAGTCACCATCTGCAGCAGATGAAGGACATGTGCCAGAGGCAGATTCCCAAAGAGGAACTTCTGCCAAAGGCCAGTGCCTGCTGCTCCTCCACTGCCATCCCCTCCTGCAACTGCAGCTCCAGAGGCACTACTGGACCCCAGAGCCCTGGTAATGGCTTGTTACACCAGTTCAAACTGGAGTTAAACCAGTCTCCTCTGAGGAACGGTCCCCAATGACTTTGGATCAAGTGAGTGCAGAACTGTGCAAATGTTTTGCATTTATTGAGCAAATGATGCAGATGGACAAACCCATCCCCTTGGGAAGCAGGGAAAGCACCTGTCTCTCTGAGGGAGGCAATTCCAGACCAGGGATACCAGGTGAGGTGGTTGTCCTCTACAGGGGCAGCCCCTTTGCCCCTTCAGAGGGCTTGGTGAGGTAGAAGGTGGCTGTGCCGCTGTATTTCTCCTAAGAGACAAGAGGAGCAGTCAGTGCTGGGGCTCTGGGGCTGGGCTGGGGGATTCCAGAGACAGGGAGAAAGGCCCTGCTGGTTGGCCCAGCACCCATCTGACCCTGTCACCACCATTCCAACAGCAGCCACATCAGATGCTCTTTGGGGACAGCATCCTGCCCCAGCCACTGCCTGGGGTCCCATGGTCCATTCACAGCCTGGGGCAGGGAGGATACCAACACACCCCTCAGCTGACCCTCCAGCAGCACCTTAGGGACTGTTGTCCATGATTTTTTCCAACCTCTTTTTGACCCTGATGATGCTTCATGGCCTCTGCAAATTCCTCCACCCCAGCCCTTCCTCGGCTCTGATCTATTCCTAACTCACCCAGTGGTCCCCGGTTCTTATTTTGGAGGATTTGAGGGTCAGTTCCACACTCACTCCATCTATCCCCTTCACTGGTTTGTAACTCCTGGTCACATTCCCTCTCTCCCAGCTTTGGCAGAGGCACAGTCCTTTTGGTCCCTCCTCATTTCAGACCTTCCTCTGTCCCTTCTTTATCACCCCGGTTATTTTCAGGGCGCACCATGATCTCATAGAGCAGCAAAATGAAGCTTCACAGTCCCCACATACTGACCCTCCCCATTTTGCTGGTGTTTTCAGCTACCAGTACACTCTGAGGTGCTGATTTAGAGAACATTGGTGATGGCACTGAGGTTGCTCCTGGTCTGTAACTGCCTGTGTTGAGCTCAGCATTGCCCAAGCTCAGCTCAGATCACTTTTCCCTAGATAAATTTGGCCTTCCTGAAGCTCACCCAGCACCTTTTTTCTCACTTCCTCAATGCAGTGAGGTCCTTGGGAAGGGTTCTGTGATCAGCATGGTGCTGAACTGCCTGCAAGAGCTTTGTGGTACCAGCAGACCTGGGCCCTTCATGGCCCTGGATGGGCTCCACCACCTCTAAGTGCCTCAGGAGCACCATCTCAACCACCAGGTCTTTTCAAGCTGTGCCTGAGTGTTCCCTTGGGATCTTTAAGTCAGTCTCCAGGCACTTTTCTGCTGCATACCTGGATGTGTTGCTGGGCTCTCTCTGCAGCTGCAGCTTCCAGCAGTGTCACCGTGCAGCCTCCAAAGCCTCCCCCGGTCATCCTGCTGCCATAAACCCCATCAACTTCCAGAGCTGCTGCTACCAGCTCGTCCAGCTCGGGGCAGCTCACTTCATAATCATCCCTGGAGAGAGGAGACCCACAGTCAGCCCTGCCCTGCACCCTGCCCATAACCACTGCACCACGAACAGCTGAAACCTGTGTCTCGGTGCAGCCACTGCAGCCATGCTGGTAAGTGCATGTATATGTGAGGAAGGCTGCGAGCATCCTCGGTGCATCCTCACCTGAGGGAGTTGTGGCTCTCCACCATCAGCCTCCCGAACATCCTGTAGTCCCTGTCCTGCAGTGCCTGTGCTGCCTGGACTGTCCGTGCTATCTCGCCGATGACGTGCCTGGCGCGCCGATAAACCTCCTCGCCCAGCCGGCTCCTGGCCGCTGTGGAGACACGTGTGTCCCTGCAGCAAAGCCACCCAGGGATGCTGCTGGAAGCAAGCACAGCTACATCCTGCAACCATCCTCTCCTCTATGTGTGGCAGGCTCCCATCCTGGTGCATGCACCCAGCCACCTGTCCCTGGTGCTACCCCATGGTCTCAGATGCCGTTAGGAGCTCCTGATGTCCCAAGGAGCTGCCAGAGCCAAGGGAGGGACTGTCCCCACCTTCCAGCTCGGCCATGGTGGCATCCCTCAGGCTGGCCTTGCCGAGTGCTGCCGCTGCCTCCTCGCAGTGCCGCCGGCGCGTGGGGTACTCGCTGCCCGTCAGCGTGTGCCGCACGTTGGAGTTGGTGATGAGCACGGCCAGCCTGGCATCGGTCAGTGGGACAGGGACAGTCTCCAGTGACCTGCAGTGAGAGCTCAGCATGGGCCATGTGCCCGTCCCCCTGCCCGCTCCAGCCCTGTGTGTGAGGCCACGTGGCAGACAGGCCACAGAGGCAAAGTCCAGGATTTCGCTCGAGCATTTCTCTCTCTTCCTGATTATTAGTTTCATAACAGTCCCCTAAAGAAAGTGGCAAAGTGACAGGCAAGTGGGAGAAAGGCTGCAGGAGGAGGAATCAAGCCGAGGAGGAATCAAGGCAAGGAGGAATTAAATGATGAGATTTTGGGCTGGGTTTGGGGGTTAACCCTTCCCTACACTCCCACACTTATTTCATGGCCGCAGGACCAGCTCATCCCCAGCTATCCGAGGAGGTGGGCACAGCACCGTGAGCTCAGCGCTCAGCCCTGACCTGCAGTCGATGAGCAGAGCGTGGCCTTCCTTGCCCATCACGGATATGAACTGGTCCATGATCCCACAGGGCATGTCAGCAAACGTGTGCTCTGCTTTCTGGCACGCCAGCGCCTTGGCTACCAAATCACCATCGTCTGTGCCGGAGTGGAGACACACAGGTTAGCAGCTCCAGGACCCTGGCCCCTTGCCCTGGAGCAGGGAGAGCCAACATGGAGGTAAAGGGTTGTTTTCCCATGGAATGAGGTTTTGCAGCTGCAGGTGCTTGCTCCTGCACCACTGCATGCCATCCATGCCAGTGTGGGTCCCCAGATCTAGCTGGATGTGGTAATTTAACATTGGTGTCTCAGATCTCTCGATTTTTGGGGACATCAGGGTGGGGAGATGTTCCAAGGGGAACATCCTCTCATTCCCCTGGCCTGTCCCAGGAGTGGTCCATGGATTTTAGAGATCTGGGCAGCTCAGGCTGGATGAGCCAGAGGAAACATATAGTCACAGCAGTGCCAGCTCTGGCTGCAGTGGGGAGCTGTGACCTGCTCCACAGTGGCGTTTCCCCAAGGGCTGTGGGATCTTGCTAAGGGCATCCCCCTCATCCCAGCTCCCACCTGGAAACAGAGACACCAGGGGCCAGGACTGCCTTACCAGGGCAGAGCTGCTGGAGGAAGGTGTAAGTAGCCACCTCCAGAGAGGCCGAGCTGGAGAGGCCCCCGCCCAGGGGGATGTCACTGGCGACCACGGCGCTGAACCCCGGCACGGCACCACCTGTGAGAAGAGAAGGGAAGAGGGGGGCTGTGAGCCCCTGCAGGGCTGGGGGTGCCCCACAGCTCACGGGGAACAAGAGCAAGGAGCCCCTGTCCAACATCCCACTTTAAAACACAGGGTGACCCATGGCAGAGTGTGACCCAGGCACCTGCTCCCAAACACAGGGGGTTTTGGAGCTGAGAGCATCTCTGCTGGAGCCTGGTCCTGGCAGAGCTGCAGGATTGCACCGGCGCTGGAAGAGCCCCTGGAGCACACCCAAAACTGGGAGCTGAACACCAGCCCCTGTGGGGGGGGGGTCTCTGACCCACCCCTCAGCCTGGGCCTTACCCCGGTAGTGCTGGATGACGCCCTTGACGTAGTTGGCCCAGCGAGGCCGCCCTGGGCTCAGGGAGCTGCCGTGGTGGGGAGCTGGGAACTGCACCCTGTGTGGCTCGTCCGCCTCCGCCGAGGTGGTGAGGATGGAGATGGTCCCGTCCTGCGTGGGGGATCCCACCAGCACCGTCCCCAGCTGCAGAGCCTGGGAGTGGGGAAGGTGGGCTCAGAACCCTTGACATCCCTTGGAGTAACCCCATGAGTGGCAGGGGACAGTGGTGGCTGCTTCAACTCACAGCTGGAGCACCCAACACATGTTCCCCTTAACTCTGTCTCCACAAAGCCCCCACTGTATGGTCTGGCTCGGCACAGAATTAAACTTTCTGGCTATTTATCGCCACATGGGAACAGTCTTCCTGCTGAATGTTGTGATGGACCCCCCCCGCTCAGTGCCAGGGTGCTGGTTGTCAGGCTCCGGGGGAGTAGTAACCACTACAAGCATGGGAGAGGCTCTGGGAAGTTTTCTTGCCTGCCAGGGAATTCAGCTGACCTGCTCCCACGCTCTTCGGCCTCACAATAATTAGCTGTATGTTTGATTTAGGACTGAGCCGAAGGGAGCTTGAAGGAGCTCGGAAAGAGCAGGAAGCTCCTGCTGCTCCGAACCACCTCCACCACCAAAACATAGCTCTCCGTGAACAGGAAATTGTTTGACGGGGTTGCAGAAAGGAGGTGGTTGGGAAGGGGGAAATCACATTCCCCCTGCAGTGAGCGAGGAGCTGCTCTGCGTGCTCCGGATCCTGCTGCGAGCTCCGGACTCGGCGGGGGGATCCCGCAGGGTCCTCGATTGAGGGACACATCCCCGAGGTAGGGGACATCCTGGGGCAGGGGACCCCCCGAGGGCTTTCAGAGGGGACCCGGAAGGGTGACACGGCGGGATCCCGGGGCCGGGGATCCCGGGCCCTTACCATGGGCAGCACGAAGCCGCCGTTGTAGTCGGTGTGCTCGCCGATGAGGTTGACCCGGCCGGGGGCCCATGCCGCCAGCACCGCCGGCCCCCCGAAAGCCGCTTCGTGCACCCGGCGGGCAGCCGCCAGCAGCGGGGACGGACCGGGACCCACCGGCTCTGCCATGGCCGCACCGCACCGCCCACGACCGGCCCGCACCGCCCACGAGCGTCCCGCACCTCCCCCGGATTCCGCACCGCCCCTGGATCCCACACAGCCCCTGGATCCCGCACCGCTCCGGGATCTGCACCGCCCCCGGATCCCGCACCGCCCCCGGGATCCGCGCCCCCCCAAGCCTTGCACCGCCCCCGTGGTCCCGCACCGCCCCTGAGCGCCCCGCACCCTTCCCAGGGTTCTCGGAAAGGCTGGTCGTGCGTGGGCAGCCCGATGGGCAAGGCGAGAGCTCGCCCGTGCACACCCCGTGTGTACCTACGGCGGGGCCAGCACCGGCGCTTTTTAACACGTATATCTAAATCCGTATCGCAGAGCCTGTCCTAATATATGTACAGATAAATATGTGTCTGTTTGCACAGGTGCTTATCTTACATATGGGGCTTTTGCCGATACAACGTATGTAACATATATA
>JAWWLV010000046.1:6886829-6899522 GCA_035041135.1 Platyrinchus mystaceus
ATAAATATGTGTCTGTTTGCACAGGTGCTTATCTTACATATGGGGCTTTTGCCGATACAACGTATGTAACATATATATATATATATATAGGTATAGATAGATGTCTGTGCCACTGTCTGTGTTGTACCTGTACACGTCAACGTCTGTGCTTTTGCTCTGTGCACAGGTACACACACCTGTGTGTGAAGTTTCCCCCGCGGCCGCTCCCGGGGCGGGGCCCGTTACCGGTTCTCGTTCAGCCGCCGCCGCGGGACCGCCCGGCCCGGGAGGACGAACCCATGGCCGGGAAGGAGCCGCTGCTGAGCGCCCTTAAAGGTGAGCGTGGCCCCCCCCGGGACTGTTCCTGCTTCTTCCAGCAGCGCTTTCCGGGGACCGGCCCTTGGCCGCGCACCGGTCTGACCGGACGGACGGCGGGGCCGGGCTGGGGCTCCCCGGGCCGGGCAGGGGCTCCCTGGACCAGGGACTTTGAGGAAGTTTACCCGAGTTCCTGCCCAGTGTGGCAGCCGCAGCCGGGGAGGGTCGAGCGCTGCCTGGGTGTTAGGCACCCTCCCACAGCCAGCCACCCCACCGGGAGCTGTGCAGAGCTGCTCCCGTGGGTGCCCCCCCTGCCCTTCCCCCGGCTGGGGCACCCACGGGCGCTGCCTTTGCCCTCACTAAAGGTGCGGTGCTGCAGCTGCGGGAGGTCGGGGGACCCTGCACGGACACCTCGCCGCACCTCGTGTCCCTGTGCCAGCGGCTGGAGAGCATCCTGCGCAAGGGGCTCCGACGTAAGTGACCCTTCGTGCCCGGGAGGGGGGTGGCAGCGCCGCGGGGCCCGCGGCGAGGGGCCTCGCGTTCCCTTTCTCCCTCAGAACCGGCTTGGGGCTTCCGGAGACGGGATTACTGGCACTGGCTGGAGCAGCTTCCCACGGGGACCAGCGGCAGGTGAGCGTCTCCGAGCTGGGCTGGGATGGAAACCTGAGCTGTGGGGGTGTCTGTTGTGACATACTCCTCCCAAAGAGCCGCGGTGCAGGGAGGATGCTCCCAGCCTCTGCCAAAGGTGCTTACCCGCTCCCCGAACAGGCTGACCCCTCTCTCCATGAGCATCCAGAGAGCCGGGGGCTGTGAGCGGACACGGACGCCCCAGGGCCGCGGGCGGTACTTCCTGCGGTTGGCCTTACAAGGGAAGGTGCTGGCAGTGGCTGTGAGGGAGCTGGCACAGACCCCCGGACTCCTGGAGGTGCAGCACGTGGTGCGGTGAAACGGGCCCACATGGGCAGTGAAATGGCAGAGTAACGGTGGCGTTTCACTGTGTTTCAGTTTTATGATCCAGAGAGCTCCATCCTCGGCAGTGAAGGTCTCCGGGGTAAGATGGTGGTGCATCTGAGGTGGGATGTAACCTGTGTTATGACGGTGCACTGCTGCAGGGGAGGGGGAATAGTCCACTGTGATTTTTCTAGTCCAAATTTAGTACTGGAATCTAAATATGCTGCTGCAGCGATGGAAAAAAAGGTGTAAATATTTAAACAGAGTTTGAATCCGTCTCGGGTTGGCTTTAGTGTCATGGGATAGGGAAATGGCTCCTGAAGGGTATTCCACTGTTATTCCTTTGTATGTTTAAGCAGACCCAGTGGTCTGGCTTAAGGGGAGACCATCACGGCTGGGCCTGGGCTGAGGGGTCGCATAGGGGTTTTAAATGGCTGTATTGCCTTGGCAGGCTGCAGCACTCCATCCATCTGCAGCCATGCTTCTTGGGGGGGCCAGGCCAGGGTGGAAGCCTTTAATCTTTTGATTATGATAAATAACCCCATGTTAAACCTGTACATCGATGGTTTATAAATCACCCGTGCTGCTGGTGCACGAGCAGATTGCAGAACCAGCAGTGTGATTGCAAGGCTTGTGCAGGAGAGCCTGGGCAGCTTTGCTTTGCTTCCAGGGTGAGAAATGGAGGGAGAGTCACTCATCAGCAGCATTTGCTGCAAGCCTTGGTCTGAATTTGGGCAAAACAGGTGCCAAGCCACACCTGTGCTGGCAGTGGGAGCCTGGGATGAGCCTTCAGCAGCAGCCTGGGTGCTGTGGTGCCAGGATGCTCTCAAGGCCTCACTCCCGGGGCTCATTAGTTACATGGAAAACAGCTTTATTCTGTCCTCTGCCACGTCTCTGTGAGGCTGTGGCTGCCAGAAACCCTGCAGTGACACTGCTTCTCCATCCCCATCCCTCTGCAGAGCCTTTCCTCTCGCTGCTGCTGGTGCTGACAGAGATGGATTTCTCCCTGGACCTGCAGGTGTGGTGATGAATCAGGGGGGTGGTGGCTCCCCATGCAGGGCCCTGGCCCTTTCCTATCCGGGACCGATGGCACCGGCACTCCTTTGTTTACAGAACTGCAGCTTCTTGGATGAGAGCTGGCTGCTGCCGGTAAGGACTCATCGCTCCCTGGAGCCGTCCTCCCACCACCTGGCCCTGGCTGAGAACTCAAATGAGGGAGATAAGGAATGGTTTGGTGGGGAGGGACTGCCACTCACCTGGGGTGAACGGGCTCAGGTTCACCAGCACGAGCAGAGCCGCCTCTGACACCGAGGTGGGATCCTGCCAGGTGCCTGGCTGTCACCAGGAGCACATCCCAGCATTCCTGGGAGTAAAACCAAGCAAGAGTAGTACCCAGGCCTAAATTGCCGCCGTAAGTGAAGTTTTCCCATGCTCCCTTCCCTGATTTCTTGCCCAAAAAAATCCCCATTTCCCTGGGCTGACACAGATTACGCATCAGTTGGTTTTGCTCTCGGTTTGCTCGGTGAAACATCAGTGTGTTACTGAGAACAGCGGGGATGCCTTTATGTCTATTAAAGATTAAGAGCATCCCTCCACCGCCCTTTTAACCCAAAAGAATCCCCAGGAAGCTCAAGGCGGGTTTGGGGGTGCTCACAGTGTGCTCTGAGCCGTGGTGCTGCTGCAGAGCCCGGGATCCTGCTGGCTTTTGGGCATTTCTGACAGCAAGTGCCCCCGGCCGAGCTGGCCATGTTTCGGGTCCTTGGCTAATGCGATGTGACAGTAAGTGCTGCTGCAAACAGCAGAGGCTGTGGGGAGGGGCAGCCACGCTCCCCTGGCTGTGTGGGGACATGTGGGGTGAGAGAGGAGGGCTCTTGGCTAAGGGTTCACCTGCTGCTTTGCCCTCCCATCCATGGAGCAGGTTTGTCCCTTCAGGGTCTGGGCACAGAGTGCTGAAAGAGGGCAGGGACAAGCAGCCACTTGATGGTCCCAGCTCAGCCTGGGGCACTGTGGGCCAGCCTCTTCCTGGGCTCCCAAAGCCCTGGTTTGGCATCAGTGCCAGAAATGATCCAGGGCATGGGGTCCCAATTCTCCCCCTTGTCCTGGTCATGCTCCTTGGATGTCCCATGGCCATTGCCAAGGCCACTGTCACCGGCCACTCTCTTCCAGGTGTGCAGCACTTACGAGACCGTCCCATGCCGAGCGCTGGGGATGGTGCTCAGGTAGGAGCCCTTGATCCTCCTCTCCAATCTCCAGAGGGATCTGGTCACCACAGCCCTCAAACTCCCCCGAAAAGGGAGATAAACACCCTGTGAGGGTCTCCCTGGTATCTGCTGTCCATGAGGTGGCTTTTCCCTGCTTCTTTGCATGGGTGAAATGTTATGGATGGTACAAAAGGGCTGGGGGAGCCAGGCAGGGTCCCTGGGGCTGAGCCAGGGCTCGGCCACACCCCCAGGTATGTGGAGGGCCGAGTCTTTGTCACCAAGGTGCTCCCTGAGAGCCAGGCGGAGGTGGACGAGGTGGTGCTGGCCGGCGACATCCTGGATGAGATCAACGGCTGCTCGCTGAGATACGCCCACAGCGGGCAGGTGGGTGGGCAGGGAGGGCCAGGGTGGCTCACCCTCCTCTGCCCCCCATCCTACCCTTTGCTTCCGCTCTCTCCCTCCAGGCTGGGGACATCCTGCAGAAGCTGAAGGGACAGCCGCTCATCTTCCGCCTGCTCCGGTGGCGGTGGCACGATGGGCAGGTCTATGAGCCACTGCTGCCCTACCTGAAGGTCCTGAAGGAGAAGGAGCCCCACTTCCAGCTCCAGCACAGCCCCCGGCACAGGGGCGAGGGGGAGCCACGGCAGCTGTGGGGGGGCAGGTGGGTCTGGTGCTATGGGGAGCCCCCAGGCTGGGCTGGGGGTCCTGCCAGCGGGGTATCCCTGTGCCCACACTATCCCTGATCTCTGCTCAAGGCTGTGGGGCCAAAGCTGCCCCCATGGCCTTGGGGTGGTGGTCGGCTGGGAGCATCTTCCCTTGCAAAGAACAGCAGGAGGGATGTGTGGTGTTCCTCACCTGAGCCCTTTTCTCCCCAGGCTGCTCTACAACCTGCAGTACTTGGGCCAGACCAGCATTGGGACGGTGAGGCTGTGGGGCACAGAGAGGTGCCATGGGCAAATCATCTCCTCTGGGTTTTTTTTTCCATGAGCCTGTGGGTTATTCCTTCCTTCCCATTTCATTCCAGTATGGTGGCAAAGAGGTGCTGGAGCAGGCCATCCCTGCAGTGCTGGAGGGGCACTTGGCAGTGCAGGTGAGTGATGGGGCTGGCGACATCCTGTGAAGGGCTCTGTGAGAGAATGCAGGGAAACAGGGTCTCTGCCATGGATATTTTTTTTCCTGCCACCTCCAGGTTTGCTTGGCCTGGCTGAATATTTGCCTCCCTGCCACCCTTGTGGGTTTTTTGCAGGTCAGAAACATCTCTGCAGCCAGGATAGGAAAGGGCATAAAGAAAAAAACATACAAGCATCTGTGGGAAAGCACTTGGAAAACTGTGGGGAGGCTGAGCCTGGTTCCAGGGGTGCTTTAGGGCTCAGGTCACTTTGTTGGAGCCTTTGGTGGGTTATCTGTGAAAAAATGGAAGTGTGAGAGCACTGGGTGATAAAAAAAGGCAGTGCAGGGAAAACATCTTGAAACAGCTGAGCTTGACTGTGTTTCATCACCTCTGCATTTGGATAATCTCTGTGGGTGAGTGTCTTATTAAAAACAGAGCTCAGGGCTGTGCCCATCGGGGCTTCTTCCCCCTCACCCCCCCTTCAGGAGGTTTTATTGGATGTGAAGGAGGCAGAAGTCCTGGTGCAGGAGAAAGCATCTTCCAAGGTAAGCAGGTGACACCCACGGTCTGTGTGAGTCCCAAGGATGGCAGTGTGGGGTCCTGGGGCCAGTTCAAACCAGGAATGGAGCTGGCAGGGACTGCCCCCAGCCCCATCCCCCTGCTGTCCCCTGCGCAGCTCCTGTGCCGCCATCCCTACCCCACCATCTCCTGCGTGGGACGCTGCACGTGGAGCAGCAGGATCTTCGCCTTCTGCGTGGCGTGAGTGCTGCCTGTGGGCCCTGGGAGGCGGATTCGGAGGGATGTGGGTCGTGGAAACCAGACCAGCGGGGTGCAGAGCAGCCATGGGGTACCCGGAGCGGCTGCAGGGCCGGGCTGGGCTGGGGCCGCGCGCTCTGCCGGCTAATGGACGTGTTTCCATTTTTAGCTCTTCCCCGGAGAGCCCTGACGGGAGCACGTTCCACTGCCTGGTGTTTGCATCGAGTTCTGAGCAAGAATGCGAGGAAATCGTCGGGAGAATCGGTAAGGGAAGGTTTGTGCCTTCAGAAACCATCACAGCGAGACCGTGGAATACCGGGAATTGCTGTTTTCGGTCCACCACATGCAGGATCTGACTTAATTCTTTTTGTTGAGGTTACCGAGATGAAGAGATATTCCGATAGCCTTTTTTTTTTTTTTTAAGGACTGCTAGACAATGATTTTATTTTAAGAAACAGCTTCTAGGCATACCCAGATGGTTCATTGTTTCCACCAAGAACTTGGATGAAATATTGTTTTCGAGGGATGTTATTTTAAACATACTTTTCCTGCAGGAGCCCAGCCTGCTACTGCAGTTCAGCACCAAACCAGGCATTCATAAATCCCATCGCTTGGCATTTTTTTTTCATTTGGCCTAAATGCAAGCTGCGTGGTGCTTCCTGAATTCCATGGGCTACTGAGGATCCTCAGATTTCCCGTGGAGAAATTGTCCGTGGGGATATCCCTGCCAGCTGTCCCCTCAACAGACTGTGCCCCCAAAGACCTGCCCAGATGATTGACCTGAGATCACTGAGCCTCACCTAAAGGTTGAGCTGGTGCTTAACTTTGATTCAAAGCAGTTAAGTTTACAATTTAGATGCAAAGGAATCTTTTTCCCTACAGGTTTAGCAATTAAGAAAATACTTGTTTAAAGCCTTGGATCATTTTAGAACTGGTTTTTAGTGGGTTAATGCTGTTAACCAGGGCCTGGGTTTGCTTGGAGCCATGTAGGACAAGGAGGCGAGGAGGAAGTTGTGTAGGAGTGTGGGGTGAGCAGTGTCTGTTCCTCCAGCTGCAGGATTTAAGCACACGGAGTGGTTTGTCTGAGGAGGGAGAATCTCATGATGAGACACCGGTGTTGCAGCCTCCCCCAGCAGCACGAGGGATGCAGGCCCCGACTCCCAGAGCTGGATTTGGGATGGTTTTCACACTGGTATCACACCATCCTGGAGGGACAGTCACGGATGGCCACCGCTGACTTACAGCAGATGCCGGCAGGAACTGCTGCTGCTCTTCCCTCTGAAGTGCCACTGCTGCCACAGCACTTTAACTTCATTGGAATAAATCAAGCCAAGCTGGCTCAACTGCTTCCCTGTGCTGCTGTTCCACGACAACTCCAGCCCTACTTGTGCAGCCTGTTCTGTGAGGGCCTTGCCATCCAATTTAAGTGTTAATTACCCACCGTTCAGGTGCAGTCTGAGCCCTTTCCTCCACCACAGCCCAACCGTGTCCTGCTGCTGAGGAACCTGCCTGAACCAAGCTCCCAGTGAGTATAATCCCATTGCATCCAAAAATCTGGAAATGAGACTCTCGGAGCGCCCACCCCTTTGCTCAGCAGTCCATCTGCTCCCAGGGTGTATAATTAGCTGTTCCCCTCACACACCATCCCACTGTGATTATCCGGGACTGTCATGCAGCGCAATCCCACAGGAACTCTCACACCCCCCACCCTCGGCACCGACAGTGCTTGTGGGAACAAGCAGGTGGTTTTGCTTCAACTCCAAAATAAATTTCCCTGCAGCCACCAGAAAGGAGGAAAAGCATTTTAATGGAGTTGTGTTCTGATAAGCTTTAAAGACTCCCCCCAAAGAAACCTGCTGCCAGCCTTAGCCAGTCCTCCTGGACCCCACAGCCGCTCTCACCGGCCCACTTCATGACTCCAGCTATGGAAAAAATTCCAAAATCCTCCAAAAATGTCCAAAAATTCTCCATTCTGTTGCCAGACGAGGTTAACTTGCCACAGCAGCAATCCAGGATTACAGGGATCTACTGCTGACCTCAGGAGCCAAGAGGAAGCTTCTTCCAGCCCATTCAAAGCAAATGACAAAAAGACTCCTCACATGTGAATGTAAAACATTTAATTTAAAAATGTTGACACTACAATATATAAAATAGCTATTATAAATGCACATAGTGTATTCTATAGCTGCCAGGTTTACGTTTTTAGGAAACTGTAAGTTACACTGTGGTTAAGACTTGTAGTTTCACCCTCTGAAGGAAGTCCACATTTGATCACAGTGATGCATGGTCAGACTAACAGCCCCAATTGTTAAACACTTGGATCAAGTCATAACCAGTTTTATTGCAAAAGGACCCTGTACACATTTATATCAATTCTAGTACCTTACAAGTTTAGCTACCCAACAAGTCATTAACATACAGAAACATGCATGAGAAGCAAGAAAGAACACCCATCCCTTCTGCATATTAGCAACTTGTCACTCCTGAGCCCGAGGCTCAACATCACTGAGGTTTATGTGAACAGTCACTTTTAGCATTCATCCTGAGTGAAAGATGGAATGACTTAAGTACAAATGCAACATATTATAAACAATTTCTTACAAAAAAAGTCACAAATTAAAACCAAAGTATTTTACAGAATTAACTACAAAACACCATAAAAACAGCCTTCACTTAAGCTCTCTCTCCCCGTATCCTGCGAGCCAACTGGATATCTTTGGGCATGATGGTGACTCTCTTGGCATGGATGGCACACAGGTTTGTGTCTTCAAACAGACCCACCAGATATGCCTCGCTGGCCTCCTGTTTTAAGAGCACAAGAAGAAATGTCGTTAGAACCCCTCAGCGCAGCTCCCCCGCGCCACGGCCCGGCCGGCCCTCAGCAGTACCTGCAGCGCACCGATGGCTGCACTCTGGAACCTCAAGTCCGTTTTGAAATCCTGGGCGATTTCCCTGACCAGCCGCTGGAAGGGCAGCTTGCGGATCAGCAGCTCCGTGGATTTCTGGTAGCGACGAATCTCACGGAGCGCGACAGTCCCCGGCCTGGGTGGAGAAGGAGGGGGGGCGGGTGAGGCGGGGCCGGGGCTGCGGCAGCCGGGGCCGAGCCGCGGGCCTTACCTGTAGCGGTGAGGCTTCTTGACGCCGCCGGTAGAGGGGGCGCTTTTCCGGGCCGCCTTCGTGGCCAGCTGCTTGCGCGGCGCCTTCCCCCCGGTGGACTTGCGGGCAGTCTGCTTTGTACGGGCCATTTTTTCTCACTTACCTACGGGAGACACGCAACGCGTGACATGGGGCCCGGCTGTTCCCATCCACCTCCCCCCCCCAGCCTCAAGGCCCGGCGACACAGCGGCCAATCCCCTCAAGCTCCAGATGCCGGCGAGCTGCCCCCCTTCCCCCGCGGCGGGCAGGCGGCCAGCGGCCTCCCCCGGGGACGGGAAGGAGGAGTCACGGTTACCCCGCCGCCCCCGCCTCGCGGCCTGGCCGCTCCCCTCCCCGGGGGGAAGCGCAACTGACTCATGGCCGCCTCCTCCTTCCTCCCGGGGCCGCCCCGGGAGAGGGGAGGGGGGTGGGGGGGGAGCGGGTGGGGGGATGGGAACCAGCCGTGACTCAGGGCACGTAGGCAAGGCCCGCTCCGCCGGCCGCGCTCCGGGAGGAACGAAGGCCGCGGAAACCCCGCAGCACCACCGCCCGCCTCGGGGACGCGCCCGCCGCCCGACACTCACCGCTGGGAGGAGAAGGAAGCGCCGCTGTCCGGTAGCGCTGCGCGCCGAAGCCGCTGATGTCGCTGGGCTCGACCCGCTCCGCAGCCGCCGCGACGCTCACTGCGCCCTCCCCGCCGCGGGGACACGGATTTTATATGGGGGGCGCGCGCGCGGCGTGGTGGCGTCACAATGCCCGGGAGCAACGCGTCACGCCATTGGCCGGGACCCCCGCCGGCGCCGTCGCGTCACCGCACACAAAGGCCGTGCTCCGGTTCCCCCGCGCTGATTGGGCGCGCTGCGGGGCGCTGATTGGTTGTTAAAGTAGGCGTCCGATTGGGTGTTGCGAAGGGGGAAGGAGCCAATCGGCGGAGGGCGGGCGCTCTGCGCGCTGATTGGCCGAAACTGGGCAGGGTTTGGATCCTACCCTTTGTTGCGAAGCTCCACAATGGGAAGTCAATTGGAGCGGGGCGAGCGGCGGCCGCGCCGCGGGATCCTCCGGGCAACCCCCGGCCGGGCCCGGCCGACCCCGCCGCCAACCGCTCTCCCCGTGGGCGGACCTGCGGAGCCGCCCGGCGGGGGCTGCGAGTGGCCGCGGGGTCCCCCCCGCCTCCGCCCGCGCTCCCCCGGGAGCCGCCGGTGGTGCGGCCGCTCGACCCCCGCGCTCGGGGGTGTCGCTGGGAAGCCCCTGGCAGGGGAGGAGGGTCTGGCGGCGCCTCCGGTGTTTCTAGCCCGGGCTTGTCATTCCAGCGGCCAGGGAAGGGTTATCACGGGACTTGGGTTCAGCACTGCTGGGCTGTGACCCCCCTGCCAAGAGTCATAGCCTGACCCCCGGCCTTGGGAAGGGAACGTTTGGGGGTTGGGGCTGGGTCTCTCTGAGCTTCAGTTACCTAAATCCCACTAACTCTGGGGATCTCCCCCATCCCTAATGCAAATCACAAAGTTTCCTTGCAAGTAGAAAACCACAATCCATATTTCCTGTTGGTACCATCTTAGCACTTATCTCCCTAAGATAAATAACAATTCAATGGGAAAAAAAATTGTCTTTTGGGGCAAATTGCTGCCTTTAAGTTACACCTTGATTTATATAACTATTTTTCTGTATTTGTAGAGGCTCTGGAGGCAGGTCCCTGCCCCCCATGGGAAGGGTTCCAGGATCAGGAAGAACAGGTCCCAAATGCCCTGCAGTCGTAGCACGTAGAGAACATACAGGGAACACAAACAGACGCTCCCAAAGGCGTCTGTGAGCTTCCCAAACTGGAGCACAGCTGGAATCACCCAGGTTTTGCATCCTCGGGCTCTGGGGTCAGTGCTGGCGTGGTGGGCAGAGCCGGGATTGCTGGGAAAACGTGTTGGGAACGTGTTGGGAGCATGTCCTGCTCCTCCACCCGCTCGGTCGCTCGGGCAAACACACCAATATGGTGCGACAGGACCACCACGTGAGCCCAGGCTGTCAGCTCCCACCCGTCTCCTCCTGTCCTCATTTTCCAGGTTAATTTTCTCTCTCAGAAAGGGAAAAGGTTAATTATTTATCGAGACACAAAAAGCTGTGTACCCACGGAATGGCTTGGGAGGCTGTGGGTAAACACTCGCTGTGTTGGTTTGGAAAACAAAAAGTGGAGGATTTCCCTTTCATCTGGGTTGTTTCACACTTAGGAAGAAGAAATTTAGGAACCGGTTCTGACGGTGACAGCTCTTAATACTTTTAATTTGTTCCTTTTAAGAACTCCCTGCACTGTCACTAATGCCAAGAGGCCAGGTGGAATGTTTGTTATTCCTTACATATTTCCTTTTCCATGTTTTCAGAGCAATGGCGGCTTAAACTTCTCATTTTGGAAATATTTTAGATTTTTCTGCTCTTGTAAAGCCTGGAGAAAAGCCATGTGTCCTCTGGGATGGAAAAGGAAGGCTGAGGGACAGGTGTGAACAGCAAAGGTGAGGAGAGCAAACCAGCACATGTCCCGACTGTGAAACGAGGGAGAACTGGGAGAGGAAACGGTGTCAGCATCAGATTGTAGAGCAAACATCAGCTACGAGGGATTGGGAGCCTGTGGTTCCCAAGTCCCTGTGGACAAAGTGCAGGCTGGTGGTGTTTTCAGCGTGATTCTGGATAATTGAAGGGTTTTCCTGCAGGTTCGTGGCTGACAGTGATTCTGGGTCAGGTGTGTGTGGAGATATTCACGCATATTGACTTTTAAAAAAAGTCCTGCTTGACCAGGAGCCGTGTCATCCCAGTGCTCCAGCCTCCCGTGGAGGATGGTTGGATGAATAACAAGGTACTGGTATCCTGTGACTTAATTCCTGCAAATGCCTGGGAATGAGCTACTAAACCACCCCAGCACAAGCCTGCCCGCAGCAGATGCAGAATGAGAATAAATAAGAATTAAAAAAGGCGATTTGCCTCCCCAAACAGCCACAGAGGCCCCAAAGTTTATTATTAACATGTCCACCCTGTGTGTGCTGGCACAAAAAAAGGTGTTTGCCCGATAAATCCCGTGTGCCCTTTCCCACAGCGCTGGAGATCCCGGTGCCAGAAGCGGTCCTGTGTGGAGCCCAAGAGATCAAAGTCCTATTAAAAGAAACCCGTATCATTTCCTCTCCTGGGGGAGAAGTTAATTGGCGGGGGAAGCGCTGCTCCGCACGGGGAATTTCGGCCGATTCCTTGGACACGGCTCCTTCGGGTGGGGGTTTTCCCCCCAGGGGGGCGCAGGCAGGTGTGATCTGCCATGACCCAGCTGCCAGGTGACACTGGTGTCACCTGCTCCGAGGTAGGTTCTCGCTGGGCCTTCCTCCTCCTCCTCCTCCTCCTCCTCCTCCTCCTCCTCCTCGCAGTGCTGTTCCCAGGCGCTTCCTGCGCGGCGTTGTCCCGTGGGTGGGGAGGGCCGTGGAGGAGCGACGAGAGGATGCCAACACTAAAATAACCCTCCCCGCGTCCACGCTCGGCCCCTGAGGCAGAGGAAAAGGGGGGGGAGGAAGGAAGTGAGGCCGCCGGCCACAAATAACTCCCGATCCACCCCTTCCCCGGCCCCCCGGCGGTGCCTCCCCCGCTGCCTGCAGGGGCCGGGCCGGGCGGGCTGGGCCACCCGCGGGGCTCGGTGGCGTCCCAGGGGCTGGGTGTCCCCCCAGGGCTCGCTGCAGCCCCCGGGGGTCGGTGTTATCCCAGGATTTCGGGTCCCGGTGCCACCCCCGGCCCGATCCCGCCCCACCACCGGGGGGCGCCCCAGCGCTCCGCCCCCGCCTCCCCGCCCCTCCTCGCACTACAAATCCCGCCTCGCCCCGCGCGGCAGGAAGCGCGGGGGCGGCGCCGCCGCGGGGCGCCTCTGGGAGTTGTAGTCCCGCCGGCCGGAAGCCGCCGGCCAGACGCGCCCCGTGCCGGCGGGCGGCGCGCGCGCGGCGGGACTACAAGTCCCACCCCGCCCCGCGCGCCCCGGCCGGGGCGGCAATGGCGGCGGCGGCGCCTGCGCGCGGCGCCCTCCGTGCGGACCGCGCAGAGTGAATAATAAAGGTCTCCTCGGCGGCGGCGGCGGCGGAAGGCGGCGAGAGGGGCGGGGGAGGCAATGTCCAAGGGCCCCGTGGCGGGCGGCCCCGCCGCGGCCGGGCCGGCGAGCGCCGCCAGCGCGCTGCAGGCGCAGCCCGAGAAGCCGCAGCACTACACGTACGTAGAGCCGGGAGCTGCCCCGCCGCC
>JAWWLV010000046.1:6899601-6921848 GCA_035041135.1 Platyrinchus mystaceus
GGAGGGGGGTGTGAGGGGGGGGGGGGGAGCACGGAGGAGGGAGGGAGGGGCGGGGGATGAGCGACAACCCCCCCCCACCGCCGCCGTCCTCACACACCTCCCCCGTGATGCACCGGGGCGGCCGCGCCTCCCCCGGGGGGCGAGGGGACCCCCCCGGTGACAGCCCTGTGCGGGGGTGGGGGTCCGTCCCCTGCAGTGCGAGGGGAGCGCCGGACCCTCAGCTGTCACCCTCGCCGGGGGGCGATGGGACCCCTGGAGCCTCGGGTGACACCCCTGTGCGGGGGTGGGGATCCCTTCTCCCGGTGCGAGAGGACCCCCCGCACCCTCAGCTGTCACCTCTGCCCGAGGGTGGGGGTCCCTCTTCCTGGTGTGAGAGAACCCTGGGACTCTCAGCTGTCACCCTCAGACCCTTGAGTGACACCCCCATCTGGGGTGGGGGTCCCTCCCCTAGGCTGTGAAGGGACCCTCGGCTGTCACTCCCACATCCTTGGTTCTCACCCCCTCCCTGGGTGCCTCCCGTGTGCCACCTCGTACGGTGCTGTGGTCCGGGGGGTTGGGGTCCTGGTGAGCTGTCACCAGGGCTGTCACCTCCATCCTCCACCCCCTGAGGGGTCCCGGGGGCTCCTGGGCACCTGTGGAGGGAGGTGTGAGGTGACTGGATGTCCCTGGTGGGCGGTGAGGGAGCGCTGGAGCGGGTCCCTCTCAGGGCAGGTGTCTTTGGGAAGTGCACACGTGAGGAACATCCCCACTGGAAGTGTTACACAGAAATCACGAGAAGTGTTTGCCCCATTCTCCTTGCACCGCTCGGGTGTGATCCCGCTGTGTGTGTGTCACCTCCATCCCTGGGGATATTCCATCAGTGAAGGCTTATTGCTGGAATGTGTTCCCTAACCAAAGAATAGCATTTCATTGTGTTGTCCCGAGGGTGTAGAACCCCTTGGAGCTGTGTGGAGTTGGCCAGTGTGTGATAAGTTGTTTGGGTTGGAAGTTGTGGTGATGATATTCCCTTCTCCTTGTGCAATAGGTATAACGGGGCAGATGGGAGCGAGCGATGTCTTTGTGACATGGGCTGGCAATGGAGATGTATGGATGGAAATAGTTTAGGTGTTCCCTGCCCTTAAAAGAAGAAAAGTTTGGGGCTGTTCCTCGTGAACAAAATTCGTGTGTTGAGCTGTTTGCCCTTATCATTTTAGGGTGTTGTCTGAAAATTGTCCTGCAAATACCCGTATCTCTGGCTTATGTCGATGCCCCCACCCAAAGTGAGACGTGTATTTTGTTAGCTTTTAATTCCCATTTTCACAAAGTTGGTGATGGACTTCTTCCCTGCATCCACACTGGGACATATGGAATAAAAAGAGCTTCAAGAAATTCGTAGACACCGATCCCTGCAACCTGTATGCTGGGATCACAGGCTGTTTGCCATCCCTTTCCTTCAGGCCGTTTGGAATTCCAGGTTATGTCAGAATGAGGGCTCCTGGGTTTTATCTCTGTTGTGAAGATCCTGTTGTGATCTTAGGGAGATGGCAAGTCACAGCCTCGTAGGTTATGTTATTTCTGGTGGGATCTGCAAGGTTGACAGCCTTATAGGAGAAATGGGCATGGAGGGTTCTGCTGGGAATGTTGCTGTGGAGGTAAAAGAGGGAACAGGAGCTGGCTGTAGAGGTGGAGTGACACCAGTGATGGAGGAAGAATCAATCAAAAGTGAGAGGGAAAACAGGGAGATGAGTTAGAGAGTGTAAACACACTGGGTGCGGGAAGATGAAGGTGATAACCTGGCTGATCATGACCACAGAAACGAGGATATCGAGGATCAGGAAAAATAGAGGAAGAAAGAGTTCTAGAAATGGGAGGGGATTGGGACAGAGGAGGGAAATGGGACAGTGTGCAGCAAAGCTGGTGGTGCAATTAGCTTATTTCCAGGGGGCAAAACTTGTGCTTTTCAGATGGATGCTAAAAATACTTCAGTGAAAACAGTTGCAGAGGAGCTGAATAACCATAAGTGAAGGATGGGTTTGGGGCTGCCGAGTGCTGACAGCGGGATGTGAGCCATCCTTTGGAAGCCTTGGATTTGTGCACTGGGTCACATCATACTGTAAACCCCCCTCCGATAACATATGGGAACTTATTTGGTGGTCGTTCATGTGAACAAGTTGTATGTTGTCAAAATGTAAATATTTTCTTCCTTTTTTTTTTTCCCTTAAATACAGTTTGTTTCCATAAAATGACATGAAGGTTACAAGTTGTAAACTTGAGTAAGCTTAATTATCTGCATACTTTGCTGTTCCCTGGGGACAGGCAATCTGGTGCTGGGGATCTCTCGGAAAGTTTTTGGTTGTATACGTGAGGAAATGTTCCAATTTCTCTATTAGTGTTGATTTCTAAGCTCTTGGTGTTACTTGCATGAGATTTTAGTTACTTTGGACTGCAGTTCTTCTGTCAGGGAGCCTTTGTGTTTGTTTGGATGTTCAGCAGGGGGAAATGTGGGGAAAAAATAGAGCGGGTGATGCTCTCTCACACCTTTGGCACTGTTTGTTAGCGGAAGAAGAGCCTGAACTGCCATGATTTGTGTCCTTTGGTGGCAGTTGTAGCCTGAAGCTGGATACTCCTGGAGACAAGTCCCTGGTATATGCCAAACTTTGCTGTTTAATTATGGATGGCATGTTTCTCATCTGGGGATCTGGTATTCCATGTGGAGAACCCGAGTGAGTAATGGAACACCCCACGGCTGCTGTTGTGCTCTCTCTGGGTTGCTGGATTAGGAGTCTGTTCATGGGGCTGCTTCTTGTAATCCCGCAGCTCCCGTGGCAGGATGAGCCCAGCACCTTCCTGGGAACAAAGGGGTGAGACAGGCTCGTCCCTGGGGTACCTGAAGGCTTTGATGTGCTCTGCAGGGCTTGGATGGCAGTGAGAAGTGGATTTGGTTTGGGTAGGCTCTGTCAAACCTCAGCTGAGGGTTGGCTCTGCACCGTTTCTCAGCTCCGACTGGCACATTATTTCTGCAGGTATCTCTGTCTTTAATGTGTGTCTACAAATGTGGGTGAGAGGCTGAGTTCAAAGAAACTGAAAGCAAGTGATCAGTCACTGGAGTTGTAGATACGGGGTGCTCTGCTGTAGTTTTGTTTTGGTACAGTCTGTCCATTCTCCGCCGCTGCCTCGGTTGGTTTCAGTCAGACTGGATGCCTTAATTGTGAATTGTAAAGATTGTTTCCACTGCTTGGGTATTTATTGATCTGGCAGAATTTAGATAAGTGAAAGTGGAGCAGTCCTTTGTTCACTGTGCATTCACCTGAAAGTCAGACAGTTTAATAACTCTGCAGGAAAGCAAACGTTCGGGTGGAGATAAATTAACCCATTTAATAAAAAAAACAAAGACTCCCTTCAGTCGAGCCCGTTCAGAGCACACACGCTCAGCAGCAGGGCTGAAAATATCCTGATTTAGGTGATAAACTCTGGGACACAGATTTATTGGGCATAACCCGGGTCATTCCTGCTCAAGACAGTTCTCTTGAGTGTCTTAAATATGAGCAGCCATCCTGGAAGTGAACTTCAGGATTCCACATCGCCACCGGCTGTGCCCTCGCTTGGGTTCTGGACGAGATGCCTGGGAGCACATCCTGTCCTCCTTTGCACTGCAGCAAGATAAGCTTTGTGATTATGCCTTTGTGGCATAAAAGGCAAAAAACTTGTCTTTCCTTTTGCACCAGGGGAGGGATTGTGGGAAATTCCTGAAGGATTAGTATCCTGTAAGTTGTGCTGGAGCTGCATCCACATGGCTGGTCGGGCTGTCATGCAGTGACTGCTGGCTTGTGCTCACCCCAGCTTTGTCTTGCAGCTATTTCAGTGCCATTTAGAGGTGCAAGGAGCAGAGCACTCGAGTGAAGGACGTTATAAATGGGGATGAAAATCGGTCTGCTGCGATGCTTTGGTTATAGCTGAAATCAAAGACGCTCTTGTGTCTGTGTCGTGCCTTGTCCGGTGCTTTCTCAGCCTTAAATAGGAACTCAGATTAGGGCAGTGATGGAAATAAGGGTGAAGAAGAAATAAAACTAGCAAGATCATAGGTGTGCTTGTATTCCAGTGAAGAGCTTGCATGCAAAGCCTTATTTATCTCAAAACCTTATGTTTAAATTCTCCCTCCAAACCAACGGCACACAAAAACACACCTCAAAGCATTTGTAGTTGCACAGAGTAATCCTCATCTTCTTAGCAGTGGTTGGTGTCTTACCACTGGCAGGGCAAACACAGGGTGTCTGATCTCAAGTGTGCAGACTGAGTGTCTGTGAAAGAAAACCAAAAACCAGATGTGTAGCTAACAAGTTCTCAGAATCACTGCTCGCTCTTCCAGGGCCTGTAGCGTTTGTGTGCACAGTCTGTGCAGAATTGGGTGGTCCTCACAACCTCGTGGATGGGTTGAGGCTTTTAGAATTGTTTTTAGAAACCTTTTGTGCTCTTTTCAAACTGCCAGAACTCTTAAAATAACAAACTGTTGCCTTAATTCTGCTTTGGTTTTGCTGGTGATAACCCTTAGATCAATAAGCTGATGTGGACTTATGCAAAAACAGAAACTAGTCCATTTGTTTCAATTAAAAAACCCAACAAAAAAACCAAACATGAAACAAAAACCCCCAAACAACCCAGAAAACAGAAACAACAAAAAGAAACCTGTCTATTTGTAGGTTTCAGATTTGGTAATGCCCTTAGGAGAAAACACAGAATATATATAATATATTATTATTGTATTATATGTAATATGAGGTAATACCTTTAGGAAAGCACAGAATAAGTCTATACTTATAAACCTGGGACTTACCAGTCCTACATCATTACCTGCAAAGTCAGCTTGTCAGGGAAGTATAAGCTGGTTATTATTGCTATTTTTTAAGTCTGGGTGAACTTCACTGAATCCAAGTCCACTGCCAGCTGTTATTAGGAAGTGTGAATAGTTGCACAGGAAGCTGGAAATATATAAAGTACTGGAGTGTGAACAGGAAGAGCTGCCTTCACAATATGTGCTCACCACCGAATACATGTGCTGAAAATAACATTTTAGACTTCATGGTTCTTCAGAGGCCGAGTGTTGAAAGGCTCCAGCTCGAGAGAGGGGCTGGTGAGGGGCATTTGAGCCCAGTCTGTGCAGGACTGGGCTGTTCTGCTGATAAATTCACGTGTTGGGGCAAAAAGGTGCTTTTCCCTTGTGTGGAAGCGGGGCTGGAGCTGTGGTTTGCTTGCTGCATTTCCACTTCATAAGTGAGTACTTTTGGATATCAATCTGACAGATATCAACACTTACAGATAACTGCTTTATAGGCAGCATATCAATATTTTGCAGAATGAAAAGCCTCACGTGCTGCTGTGACGTTTTCAGAATTAGTTTTGGGCTGGCAAGGCTTGGTGTTTCAAAACCCCAAAGCTCTGTGAAAGAGGGGAGGGATTCAGTCATGTAGAGTTTTTTCCAATGTGGAAAATGGTTCTTTAATTTTTAATTTAATAAAAATTATAATCTTGGTGCTTATACGTTGCTGACATTAACGTATAGGATGGGGAGGTTTGTGGCATGGGAGACAAAATTAAAATTAATAATTGTTTTAGAGAACCTAAGACTCGATGATCCTTGTGGGTCCCTTCCATCTCAGGTTATTGTATGACTCTAAAAACCTTGGAGCTTAGAGTTTCCCATTGTACCAATTTTTCTCACTTTTTAGGTTTATGTATTGGTAATATTTTTTATATCACGTGGCTTTATTTTAAGGAAAATTCTGTTGGAATTCAGTATTTTGTTGTCTTTAGACCTATTCTTTCCACCAGAATAAGGTTTTAATAACTTCTAGGAGGGGCTGAAACGTGCAGCCTCCTGGTTACAAAGGATCTGACCAACGTCCTCTGGACTATCTTCCCGCAGTGCATTCCAGCTTCCCTGCCTGGCTGTGATGTTCCTGCCCCTGTGACAGCGTGGCAGGAGGGAATGTGTCAGGACATCAGTTAATCACACTTTTTGTGTGGCACATTAGCATGAGCTGTCACTGGGGGGACTGTGTTAGTGCACCGGGCTGTCAGCCGGGGCAGCACTTTCCCTTCTGCCATCCCTGTCAAAGGAGCCTCGATTTCCGAGAGAGGAGCAACACAAAGAGGCAACAATGTCTTCAATTGCTGCATCCAGGCTCATGAGCACCTGCTTGTCGGGACACGAAGAGCTGCCTTCACTTTCACAGGGTGCTGACGTGGTGTTTTGTTCCTTCCATTAAAACTTCATCAGTGTTCTTGAAAGCACCAAAAATGGGCTGAAAGAGGTGGTGAGAAGCTACCTGGTCATCCCTTTGCCCAACAGAATCACCTACAACCGTTTAGCTAAGAATTTTCTTTGTTTAATCATCATTGATTTTTAATATTGCGTCAGCTTCCTCTTTAAAAAGTCCATAAATTAGATTTTGGTGAAATCACGAATTATAAGAGGGAGTAAATCACAGCGGTTTCTATCTTATAAAGAATTCATGTACTCTATAAACTTCCTGTAAGCTTCAGCACATCACTTGCAAATCAGGTGCAAAGTTGTTTCTGAAAGCTGTGTGTGCACAGAGCCAGCCAGCAATTCCCCCTGTGTCCTAAATTAATGAGTGGTCACGTGCCACAGGCTGTGGAGCAATTGCAATTTCCGAGCTACCTTTTTTCTCTAATTTATTGAGAGATACTTTGTCTTTTATATCAGGGCAATCAAAAATACGAAGCCTCAGCAGGAGGGTACAAAGGGAGATGCTGAAGGCTTGTACCTTCTCAGACTCCTCCTAGTGATGACAACCAATTTAGATGCTTGTGATGATTTTCTCAGCAATCTCTTGTCTTGTGTATTTTGATCAGTGCTTGATGCAGTTAATGCCAGTTTGACATTTGAAATATCAGCTGGAATGAATGTTCCTTTGAGATGAATACCAACAATTTCTTCTCTCCTCGGCTTTGGTGCAAGCTGCCTTCTGACTCAGACCCTCACCCTGCTGTAGTGTTCATTCAGATTTTGAAGGTGACTGTTAAAACAAGAAAAGTTCTGGGGTTTATTTGAAAGAAATACTTAAAGCAGTTTTAGGCACTAAAGTGCAGTGATGGCATTAAAAGAGCCATGGCCTGTTTCTTATGTCTTATTAAAAGTCAGAGACATTTAATTGAATGGAGTTGTCAGAACACTCATAGGAGAGAAACTTGCTCCAAATTTGGGGTCAGACAAGAAAAATCTTAGACTATCCCTACCTATCTGTTGGTCAGAAATTGCAAATACGTTTCAACAGAGCATACTGGCTTACTAAGACTGAAGGCACTGTCAAGTGCAGCTGAGAAATTAATGTTGGATTGCTTTTTATAATTGTATGCCTCAAATTTCTTTTGATGAATGTGCAGCCATGCCCATGTGGAAAGGGAAATAGCTTTTTGAAACTATACCTGATGAACTTGGGAGTTGGAACTAGATGATCTTTCAGGTCCCTTCCAACCCAGGCCATTCTGTGATTCTGTGAATATCTGCAAAAATCTGAACCAAAGTCATTAATGTTTTACTTGTTATCCTTTGTTTTCAGCAAGTCACCACAGTTCAGAAAGAAGCTCTAAGTATGCTCAGAGGTGATTTTTTCTCCTCTAAAGTTTTCAATAGACTGTGAGTTTTCATTGATGGCGCTTGACTGTCACAGCAGAAATACAAACAGCAGATGCCTCAGGACAACTGTGCAGCTTTACAGCAACAAAAAAAATATTGTTTGCACAGTTAAAATATCATGAAAGTGCCAGTAGATTTATTCATGTATTGATTAGTCAAAGTGGGAAATGAGAAGCTGTGGTACAGCCTGGGGTTGGGCTGCTTTCCCCTTGAGAGCTGGGGTGCATCTTGATGTCAGTGTGCAGTGGTGTTTCTTTGGACACCAGGGTGTGTAGGACTTTTATTTGGAGGTGTTCCTGCCTTGTGGAGTGTCTAAAGAGTCCACGGGGCTGTAGCAGATACAGATGAAGTCTGATTTGAGTGCTGAACGGAAAAGAAAATCGATTGAATGGTTGACATTGATTCTTCAAAATCAACCAGTAAGAGTTGGCTTTTATCTTTGTGCTGGCACATGTGTTATGGATGCAGGTTCGTGCTTGTTAGATAATCACTGTGTTTTGTTTCAAACTCATAACAGAAAATGTCTGTTCACAAAGGAAAGTCTTTGCAAAGAGGCTGCTGAATCTGGTTGGTGTTTAACCTGAGAAGAGGCAGATGCCATTTCGTTTTCAAGTGTAGCCCGGGCAAGGTGAGAGCCCTGCGGAGCTGTCATGTCTGTGGAGTTTTGGTTGTCTGGTTTTGGTCCTGTCTAAGTACAGCCCTTCAAACAGCTCATGTTCTGTCCTAAAACTGTTGTGAGTGTGGGGCTGCAGTTGATCTACGAGCTGTGTGTTAAATCATGAGGGTCTTGGCGTGGCCAGGAGAAGGAAGGCTACTGTGCTGTACTTCCAAAGCACCTCTTGTGAGACAAGATGCTGAGGCTTAGCTGCCTAAAAGTGCTCATAACAATCTGTAACTGAAACCCTGACCTATGGAATGGCTTGTATGGAAATAACATTTTTTTGAATTAGCCATTACGAATTCTTGCATGTGGGATGTTTTGTTTTAGGGAACTAGCAGAGTGAGTAACACAAGTTTTAAAACAGCCCAGCCCTGTTCCCAGCCTTCACTGCTGTTTCTGCAGTTGCTAGCCCTGGGTAGGATTTGTTAGTGCTTGATTGATGGTGAGAGAAGTACAGTGTGAGGAAAAAACTTCACTGGAAGCTGGAACTTTAATTTTTACAGCACAGGACATTGGGGTGTTATTCAGACTTTGAATTCATTGTAGCAAACAATGTGTGTTAACCCCAGTTGAGCTCCACCTTTCTGGAGAGACATTTCCGTGTGTCTGAGACTACAGACACTAATGCTGGGATAAAAAGCATTGTCTATCCCATCTAGTTAAAATAGGAGGGAAGATTTATCTGGATACAGAATAGATAAGTCTGTGGATGGATGGTTTTGTGAAGTAATTAGCAGTAAAGTATTTAATTGCACATGTTGATATGTTGTGCTAACAATTAAAGCAGGTATAAACCATCAGCAGTGTGCAGCTGTCAGGATGCAGTGAACTCCACTGCTTTCCCTGAAAAAGTTCGGCTCAACCCACATATTACTGAAAAATAATCATTTCCATATGATCCTGTTCTCGTAGACTCAGCACTTACACAGGTGCTGTAGGGAAGGATTAATGGCAGCTAAATAATTTGTGGAGCAGAAACCAATCCAGAGAGGGATGAGGGCTGTCTCAGTCGGGGTGATCCATGTTTGAAAACAGGGAGGTGTGCTTTAGGCAGAGTTTACATAAACTCACGGTGTCAAGTTGCAAATATGCCATTTAGACCTGGAAAAATGGGCTGTGTGTTTAAAATACTGCATGAACTGCCTAAATGTTGAGTTAATTTTGAGGTCATGTCAAGTAATACATATTCATGGCCAACTAATTTTGGAAAAAGGAGAACAAACACAAGGAAATGTAAATGTAGGCTCAAGGCTTTATGTAGAATTCTAAGTCTCGCTGAGTGGCTTTTAAGGAAATGCCTCTGAAATGTAGTGCCATTAAGTGTTTGCTTATACCCAGGCTTGGATTGTTTTAATTAAGAAGGTGAAAGCTCTGTGTAAACAAACACTTCTGTTTGAAAAGGATTTTATTGGTATGGCTGGGTTATATACATTTCATGGTCTGCTGATGCAACAAGTGCTTTCTAAAGAGAGCAACGCTGTCAAAAAATGACTCAAATTGTTTTTTTCCTCGGGTTTGAGTGACACAACTTGATGGATGCCGAGCTGAAGGGATGCACAGCTCCAGGGAAGCCTGAGCAAGCACCTCTTCCCCAACACCTGCAGACGGGAATGCAGTTGTAACTTGTGGAGCTCACGCCTTGACTGCTCACAAATGTGATAAATGTTCATTTTATTGAGTTAACTCCCAGCTGAAAGCCTTGATTTTCTCTCCTCATCAGGACAGAGCATTGGTGAGCTACTTAGCTGCAGCATTTCTCTTAAAACAAAGCCATTTTTGCTATAGCTGTGGAAACCAAGCAGTGTTTTGCCTGAGTCTGGTGCAAAGCTGTGTTCCTGTGATGGGCTGGCACCACACTGTAGTGTCTCTGTTTTCCCTTAGTTTTTCAGTGCAGACAAGGCACAACTGTTTGCTTGACATTTTTCTTCTAATTGAGAAGTGTCCTGATAGTTTCTGATAGTTGCCAAAACGTGTTATTTTTAGCATGAACTTTTGCAGTCTCTCAGTTAACATCCTTATCTATGAAGTTTTGGTGGTATAGAATTCATTCGTCACGGCTGAAATGAATTAGTTGTGTTCTTGTCCACCCCGTGATCTCCTTTGAAATCCAGAACTGGAGTTACAGTAGGGATCAGGTTACTGTAGAATGTGACTGTTGTGCATTTTGGTGTGTAATCCCTACTTTTCTGTAATTCAGCAGTTTGTGTTGTACTTTCTGCAATACATACTCTCCTTTTCCATTTATTTGGAAGCATCCAGCTCGACTTTACTTGCTAAATCATTCAGATGCCTAGGAAAAGGAAAACTTGAGTGCTGCCTTCCTATTTCTACAACAAAAACTGGTGGAGCCTCGGGCTATGGATGTGAGCAGTTGTCATTTTGACCACTAAGGTACACAGTGAGTTATATGAAGTCTTAAAACAAAAAACCTTCACAAGCAAACAAGCCCAACTCCATGCATCTGTAATAAGTCTCTTCAACTCTCACTTTCTTGATTTGCCCTTAGACTGACATTATTGTCAAGCTCTAATGGAGAAGGGGAAATCTTAACAGCTTTAAAATCACACACTGCTGTCTGCTGTGTGACCTTTTTCCAGTTGATGGTTCAATTTATTTAGGTGATAAAGAAAACACTGAGGCATGTGAAGTCTATCTTCTTGACAGATGTGAGCTTACTGAAACTTTTCCCTCATCCTTTTCTCCTTCCCCACATTCACGGTCAGCCTTTTGTTTTTATAAAGTGATCCATATATTTTTCTTTGAGATTTAAATGCTTTCTAATCTTTTCAAGGTTTTCAGAACTGCATCTGGCTGTTGAGTGTGTGGAAAGGCAGATGGACTGATGGTTGTGGAGATGTCCTGAGTGAGAGATGTTTTGCATTTTGTGTGAAGTGATGCATGGCTTGGTGAGTGTGAGGGCTTGGTCAGGTCTGTGAGGTTATTTTTCTAAATGCCATTAAATATGGAAAAAGGGGAAATAGCCCATATTGGTGAGCCACAGTAGCTGAGAAACCTGATCTAGTGGGTGGCATCCCTGCCCATGGCAGAGGGGATGGAACTAGATGATGTTTAAGGTCCCTTCCACCCTAAGCCATCCTGTGATAAAGATTACTGGTAAAACATGCTCAGAATTTTTCCTGAAATTATGATTAAAACCTTCAAGATCACCGCTAAAAGTGTTTGTTATTGCTTGACGTTCAGCAGTGATTGGTGTGAGGCTCTGTTGCAATATTAGTTTACATCTGCCAGTCAGTAAAAAATATTGTTTATTGAAAGAGACTCGCCTTAACTTCTGCTCTTACTAGAAGGACACCAAACATCTCACAGAGGTTCAGGCTGTAAACCAAGCTGCTGGTGGTCTGCAGCTGCTGCCTGAGGGATGTGGTTGACTTGTGCCACCCCTGGGAACAAGGAACTGCAACTCCTGTGAAGTTAAATCGTTCATTTCAATTTTTCCTCTCAAATTCCAAGAAATCTTGAGTCGAAGTTTATGTAAGGCATTGTGGGAGTGCTGGTATCAGACTTTCCAAATCATTTTGGACTGATGCTGTTCTTCAAATCTCCATTTTTTCCCCTTTATTCTCGAATAGTCCTTTGCCCCAAGAGCAAAAAATCCCAGGCAATGTCAGAGCTGCATATCATGGGTTTTCTCTGTCAGTAATATGTTAAACGAAAGGTGCATTAGTAGGATTTTTATTGAGTATCCTGTTGGAATAAGTAGGTTCTGTCATGCACTACTGACTCATTTCAATTGGAATACCACAGTTCAGTAAAAGAAAATAATTGAGTCATGGGTTTCTTACTTAAAGTGTGTCTGATATCATCTTTTGCAATAAAATTTTATGAGGGTGAAATGAAGTTAGAAAGCTGATTTAATATGGACAGCTCTTTTCCTCTTGTGTTGGGGTGGCTCTTTGAGCTTGAGAAGAAAATGGCAGTTTTGAAAATATTTCCAATAGACAGGCATTATTGGATTAGAAATATCAATATCTATAGTTAGATATTTTCTCCTGGGTTTTGCCATGCTGTCTCCTGTGCAGACAGTCTGTTGGGTAAGCACACCCCAGTTTGTTTCAGATAATTTTATCTGTGTTAGCTCAAACCACTAATTTAAAATTTTAAGTGAAGCTGGTAGGTTTTTACATATATATATATATTTATATATTTATTTTTTTTTTCTTTTTTCCCTGAACTGAATTATCTTTCTCCATCCTGGTGTCTGAACAGATCAGTGCCAACAGGAGCTTCCAGAGAAGGAAGGCTGATGAGCAGACGAGAGCAGTGACCTCTGTCAGTCAGGCTGCATTTTTCAGGAAGGATGTGAACTGAGACCCCCTGAAACTTTATGAAGAGGTCCATGGCCTCCTGCAGTCCTGTCTGAAGCAGCAGGACATCACTGATATAAAAATGCCAGCGTTCCCATGTACTTTTGTGCTGATGAAATGACATCTTTGCCAGTGTGATACTTTGCTGAGAGAAGGCAGACGGGGCTAAAATAAATGGTAATGGCAGAAGAACATTTTCTTCCTGATACCTTGAATTTTGTCAGGAACTTAAGCCTTGGTTTGAAGGAAAAAAAACCAAACCCAAACAAAGCAAAGCCCAAGACAAAACACACAACCAAACAGTTTATTTGTATATTTTTTGGTTAAATTTGCCTCTGTGGGCCCTTTTGGACAGTGCCAACTACTAAAAATCTTTATACAAGCCTGAACTAGTGATTTCTTATATAAATGCTGCTGGTATAAAAGCTGTGTGTATTTGACACTGGGCTGACACCAGACAGGCAGTGCTGGTACCAACCACTCAGCAGGGCCCTTTACTGAGGTGCTGTAGCAGTTCCATGGGTGTAAACACACACCCACACCTTTGTGAAATCTCCATGCCGGTGGTGTTAGATCTCACTATTGCCCTACATTTACTGACAGTGTCCCAGTCTGGATTAGCCAAACAATTATCTCATGGTTTTGTCTCTGGTGTTGTATTGATGCAGAAAGTTCGGAGCCTCTGTGCTCACTTTGGTCCTTCCTCGCTTCCTGGGAGGGATTTTGGCAGAAAGGGGATTGACCAGGAGGAACAAGAAGGGCTGCAAAGGAGAGGAGCTTGTTTTGGGACCTCCGTAAAGATTTCAAACAGGGCGTTGGAAGCAAAGGACAGCCTGGCTTTGCATTACGGAAGCAACAGGAGTTTGGAAGAGTTGGTTTTAATCCTTTCATTTCCTTGCGCCTCGGAATTGTTTCTCTCCCCAGTCTTCCCGATTCCTTTGTTACAAAGCAGAGACTCTCTCTTGGCATCAGTGTGCGTCTTCCAGTGATTTCTGGGAGCTTTGGGTAAGGCTTTTGTCAGGAATTTGGAGCTCAGCTGTCTTCGTGCAGGACCAGCACATTTTCCTGAACTGAGCTCACTCCCCTGCACGTGTGACTTATGTCAGGGTTGGCAGGAAGTTGCAGCCCTGGAAGCGGGTTGGATGCAGGTATCCTGTCCCACTGAGCTGCTTGAGTGCACCAGTGTGCACCAGTAAATCTGCAGAGAAATAAGAGATCTCTGCAGTGGCAGGTGATGAACGTGGCCAGGACACGGCTGCAGTTGTGGCATGTAGAAATGAAACTTCTGGGTTAGAGTTTCTTCTTGGTTTCACTCTTTTTGTTGTTTGGTGGTTTTTTTGTTTTTTGGGGGGGTTTCTCCTTCTTTCTAGGTTTAGGGTTTTTTTTCCTTGCAGAGTAATCACTGCCCCTTCCCACATCCCACCCCAGAGGAAGGGGAGTTTCAGCAGAGTAGCATTGGGGTTTTTCCAATACTTTGCCGCTCCTGTTGGTCTCTGGAAGTTCCCAAAACTACCCCAAGAACCTCTCCTCTTGTCTTCCTAGTGAAAAAAACTTTGATATCCAGTAGCATCCGTCCTGTTCAGCAGCAAGTTCAGTTCAGCCTGGGGACTTTGATCTGCATTGTTCTAGCCAGTCTTGTCCCATTTGTTTAGAATTGCATTCATCTTTGTTTACTAAGGCTCATAAATGGTAACATTTCCTCCAGGAATGTGGGTGTTGCTGTTGATATTCATGTAGTGTCAGAGGAAGACAGTGCTATGTGCTTTCTACTTTTTTCAAAAAATTATATTAGTTTGAAAATATTACATATATTTTTAAAAAAAACTAAATATAGAAGTAAACATAGAAGACAGGGGTAATAATTCTTCTGCCCCTCATGTAGGGGCAGAGTTTCCTGAGAGGAGTTGAGAAATGCAAGTTATCATTGCTGGATTTCCTCTTCCTGTACAGACACAGCGTTTGGCTGACACGCTGCGAAATGTGTACCGGTTATCAACATGTTTCAAGGGTCGTTCAAAAATTCCTTTTCTCAGCTGTTCTGGGGGGGGAAAAAAAAATTCATAGAGACCATTGACACCAGAAGGATCTGTCATGACAGTTCTCTACGTTTTTGTTTAGAGCCTTTGCAAGGAGGCTACTGAAATATTAATGGCTTTCTGCTTTGTGAGACAGCACATTGCGGTAGTGAGAGCTGCGTATCCTTTCTGTGTTCCCAAAACACGTGTGGTTTAGATGCCTTTCATATATTTTAATACAAAGTGGCTGGTTGAGTGGTCCGTGTTCTCCCAGAGGAGCCAAAACTCACTTCATGGATCAAGAAAATAAAGGGCTATAAGGCAATTTACGATTCAGGCTATTGTGGAGGAGGGTGATTTAAAATGCTGTAGTGGCTTGGAAAAAAGAAAAACCCAGAGCAGTGATTGAAAGGCTTGAAATGAGCGAGTTAATGTGACAACTCTCCTTTTCCTGCAGTCTGTTGCAGAGGTGATCATGCACAGTTAATGTCTCATGTGGAGCTCTGGTACCTGTTTGCAGGACTTGCTTTGAAATTAAGAGTAAGACATCATTTATTTAATAGACAGCATTAAAGAATGACTTTCTGATGAAGCAAGTTAGGTGTTAAACACTTTTCAGGTGAACCATTTACTTATGTAATTATCTCTCATTTACATTATAATAAATGTTTCTCCAGGGAGTTTAGCCAATCATGAAATGCAATTAATTTTCAAATGCTCTTCAGCAACAATTGAGACACTAGAGACCTAAATCCCTTGTCAGTGTGTACATTTTTAAACTTCCCTGCTAAAGGGAAGCGGTTTCAACTCAGCTGATAGTGCAGTTGTTAAATTCTAGGGTTTTTAAGTGTTTTATACATGCCTGTCACTACAAGTCTGGAGTGCTGTGCTCGATACCCGGCTTGTGTAAGCCTGGTATCTCCCCTTAGTTTCCAGAGCATTGAGTAGGCTCAGGATGCTGTTCCTGAACTTAATCCTGGGACTTGGTGAAGATGGAGGGGTTTAAATGCTCTTGGTTTCTGTCATAGATTTACCAATTGCTGTATGATACCAGCTGGAGCACGTAGCCAGCTGTTCTGTAGCTTGTCGATATATAAAATGGAAGTAACACAAATCTCATGTCTCTAAGGTGTACGTGGAGATGTGGGGGTGGAAGCAACTGGTTGGTGATTGTGGACAGCAGTCTAAACATCCTGCTGCTTACGGTTACTTAATTGACTTTCTAACAAAAACGTTACAGTCGCTTTTGAGCACTTGGTGTACTAACAAGATAAAATAATCTGTGGAATTCCACCTTCTACAGCTGTATTTGGTCCAACAGCTTAGAAAGCTTTTCAAGAATGGATGACTTTTCTGCAGCCTTCAGTTTTCAGACCAATAGCTGCCGTGGCTGGAGTAGGGATCTCCATTTGAATGGAGCTGCATTTTTACAAGTGAACAGCAGCAGAGTGGGGTTTTTAGCTCTCACCTCTGCTGAGCAGAGCTTTTTCTGCAGCTGGCTCTGGTTTTCCTGCTGTTAAGCCTTGGGCCCCAGTGCAGATACTGCTCCAGCCAGGCTGGATTGCAGGAGGCAGATGGGCTTGAGTAGGGATGGGCTTACAGCCACTGCGGAGGCTTCCAGCCCCAGGCGTCTGCAGATCCGAAGCTGTGGAACCTGCAAATCTCACGTATTTAGAGGCTGAAGAGGAGGAAGAGCTTTTATCCTTTCATGCTTGTACAATCCAATGTAGGAAAGCTCTTGCCAGTGATACTCTCTTCATAGCAAACAAATAAAACCACTTTGGTTGAATTTGTGCATTTTCCCGAGGCTTTCTCTTCAGCCGGAGTAAAGAGGAAAGGAGGCTTTATTTAGAGACGTTGCTTTCAGAATGAGCCTGGCATGATGATATTATCTGTAAATACATCTTTGGGCATCAGACATCTTTCCATTTATTTAGAAATACGAGATAAAGATTGTCTGACATGGGAATGAATGCTAGAGAAAGTCCTGTCCTCCGTTTTGTTGCCTCGGAGTACATACGCAGTTTCAAATGAGTCCGTATCTGCTGTTATATCACCCTGTTGCTTCCAGCAGAATACTCGCATTTTGATTTTGACCTACAAATTTTGGTACTCGCTGTTTACACTGACCTCTATATGTAGGAGACCAGAATGCTCCTGCCTTGTTTGTGGATGTGTCTCTGACGCCGAACCTGGTGGGATTTGGGTCCGAGCTCCATCCTGTTGGGATGTTCTCTGTAAAAATACAGGGCAGCCTGTGTGTTTCAGCAGCGTGGATTTTGTAAGCACCTACACACAGATCACAGTCAGATCATTATGTTGATCTAAACCATTTTGTAATCCTCTACAATCTGGGTTTAGAGACTGTTATTAGTGTCACAAATAAAAGCTTGTGGCTTCTTTAGTTCTCAGGATAAAACAAGATGTGTACTATCAGAGAATTACATATTCAAATTAAAGCAACATAAACATGTGGGAGTTTGAGGATAGTTATCCCACTTTTCAAGGCCAAGCCCTGAACTGACACTGTTGCAAGAGAGAAATTGATTAATTTTAATTTCATAGTTGACCATGTACTGAAGAAGCTGAGTTAAACCACGAGGATAAGACAAGAAAGAGTTTTAAAAATCTTTCTTTCTCAATCACTTGAAGCTTTAAACATGGCTCAAAGAAGTGTATTTTATTTGTTTGCTTGGTTTTTTTTAACTGAATGTACAGGAAGGAAACCCCTTTTTGCCCTGGTGGGTCATGGGTTTGGAGATAGAAATGCATAGAAAGGTACTTAAGAGTTCTGTTTTCTCACAAACTATTTTCTAAGCTCATGAAAAGCCTCTTCAAAGTGATCCCGATAGAAAGTGATTTCAGCTCTTATTACATTCCTGTGTGTAATGGATATCTTGCCATTACAGATGCGAGCAGCTCCCAGCCTCCACCGCTGGGAGAGCCAGCAGGGAGGGTGTGGGAAGCACAGCTGGCATCTGTGCTGGATGCAGCGCGCTTTGGCCTGGACCCTGTGGGGTGATGGGACATTGCTCCTGATCCGCTGCTGCTGGGTGTGTGCCCGCAGGTACCTGAAGGAGTTCCGCACAGAGCAGTGCCCCCTGTTCGTGCAGCACAAGTGCACTCAGCACCGGCCCTACACCTGCTTCCACTGGCACTTCGTGAACCAGCGCCGCCGCCGCTCCATCCGCCGCCGCGACGGCACCTTCAACTACAGCCCCGACATCTACTGCACCAAGTATGACGAGACCACGGGGATCTGCCCAGAAGGAGATGAGTAAGTGGAGGACTGCACCCTGCTTTTCAGGCATTAGGCTTTTGGGATCAGTCCAGGTGATGATTCCAGCCAGTTCTTGTGGAGATGAGGCAAGTCAGCAGTAAAGCAGCTTTGTCACAGACGTAACATGAGATGTAAAAGCTGTAACAGCAGTCTGTGTGCTCCAGGCCTGCTAAGGGTGACTTAGATGGGAGTTTGGCTCTTGGGAATTCACTGACCTTGGCATCTTCAGCAAAACTCAGGTGGGAAAAACAGCTCAGTGACAAAAAGCTTTGTTCCTCTGAATCCCTGACTCTCAAGTAACAGCTCTTGCTCACTAGCAGGGTAACTTAGTTTTTCACAGATGGAAGAAAAAAAGGAAGAGCTTTGTCTTCTCGTCTGCCCCCTGAGTTATCTGTCCCCAGCTTTTAAAAACATACCAGTTTATTTTGTCTTCTGGAATTTTAAAGAGGGCAGTAGGGAAATGACAAGTACCCAGAATAAGGCAACATGAGGAAGAGTTTGGTTTTTTGGGTGCTCTCTTCTTGTGACTATGATAAGTTTAACTGGGGCAGAGTTGCAAGTGTTTCTGCTGTGCATGTGGCAGACCCCAGCAATGAAGGGGTTAACCCAGTAATATAACCAGCCACATGACAGATATGGAAGAATAAATAGTGTAGCCAAACTGTGGTCAAATATGGGGAGTGTTTTATGTAGAGATGTTGTAAAAAGATGGAATTTCAGTTCCCTTTCATGGTGCCAGTATAAACACACAAAAATGCTATTTATTGGGAAAACAGTATTTTTTTTTTTACCCAATTAAGTAAAGTTTTTGTGACTAGAGCAGAATGGAATAGTCCCTCAGCCTGAAGCTTCAATTTCAATACTTTCTTCCTTGTTAGAAGAGATCTGGAAAGAACTGGAAATGGGATATTTGTGGGCTTTGGCTTCTAGATCACTGGTTGATATCTGGCTCACTCAGTGAATGAAAGCTGTTGTCATCTCAGAACTCTTGCTGATTTATATTTTTAGCTTGATGCTGCAATATCTAAACTTTGCCTGTTCCATTTTATTTTTTTTTTAAATTTTCAGGATAGCTTGTTCCTTCTCTGCCTAAGAGGGGAAACAAAACACAAGTTAAAATGATAGTGTTGTAATTCTCCTTTCTTGTCCCATGCTCTGCATAAAGGCTGCATCTGTAGCTGCATCAGCAGGAAACAGTAACAGCACCAAGTCTAGATGGGCTGCTGAGGAAATGGTATGTGAGGTCCCTTCAATCCCAGCCAGTACATCAGGACACCTTGGCAGTGTCCTTACTCTTTTCCAGTCCCTGGCAGTCACTAGACCAGAATCATAAGGATCTGCTGGCTTAATAATCCAGTTGTCTTTTTGGGAGGGAAACTACATCCTGTGTAGTGACAGGTTTGGGGGCTCTCTGTAGCACTGGAACACCATTAAAGAAGGGGCAGAGTTAGCAAAGGTGTTGCCAGCTGCAGTGTCCTGTATCAGCTGTGTGTCTTCTGGTGGTGTTGAATCCATCACCTGAGTGAGTAAACTTTGTCTGTTCTTCCCTTCCTTCCCTCCCTCAGGTGTCCCTTCTTGCATAGAACTACTGGAGACACAGAGAGGAGGTATCACCTACGCTACTACAAAACTGGAATCTGCATCCATGAGACAGACTCCAAGGGAAACTGCACGAAGAACGGAGTCCACTGCGCGTTCGCTCACGGGCCCCATGACCTGCGCTCGCCCGTGTACGACATCAGGTGAGGGCAGGAAGTGAATTGTTATGGAAATGAACTGTTAAATCATGTTACAACTCTGATTTTATAGCAAACAGACCCGTGTCTGCCTTGTCCTTACCACATAAACTCATGCTTTGGAAAGCAGCGCAGGGAAAAGAGGGAGTGGAGGGTGGGGCTCTGTATGGAAAAGGTAATTTCTGTACCCAAATGAAAAGCGAGGTGACTGAAGGACAGTACTGCTTCAGCATGAAATGGAGTAATGATGGGATATCCCTCCCTAATAAGGCAAATCTACAAAACCTCCAGGGAGGATTCTCTAAAATGGGGGAAGGGATCACACTTTGGAATTTCACGGAGGTGTCAAAATAGTGCATCTGGAATTCTCAGGGAATAAAGGTTTTTTTTATTGCAGTTGCTATTCAGCTAACGATGTTCTGACAGAAAATGCATGACTGAAATGCACCCACTTAGGAAATGCTCTAGTATGTCAGTTTTTATGCACACTTACCTGACTCTTCGTCTGCTCATTCTGTTCATTTAACTCTGTCCCCAAAGGGAGCTTCAGGCCATGGAGGCTTTGCAGAATGGTCAGACAACATCTGAAGGAGGCATAGAGGGTCAGTCTGCGGTCGCTGCCAGCCATGCCATGATAGAGAAAATACTCAGTGAGGAGCCAAGGTGGCAAGGTGAGTATCACTTAGGATCTGTGGGGCTGGCAAAGTCTGGTTTCTCTGGGGTGCTTGCTCCTATCAAAAGCTTTTGTGTAGTAAATACAGACTGTGGTCATCTCCCACTGACTGGTTGCTTGTTTTGCAGATACAACATATGTGTTGGGCAATTACAAGACAGAGCAATGTAAGAAACCCCCCCGGCTCTGTCGCCAGGGTTATGCCTGTCCCTACTACCACAATAGCAAAGACAGAAGAAGAAGTCCAAGAAAACACAAATACAGGTACTGTGGTCCTGGATATTCTACTTCCCAGCCTAGTGGTGCAGTGTATTGAAAATCTATGATGAAGGAGCCAGGATTTTGGCCACTAGATAGTTGTTTTTAGCATATCTCCAAGGCAGGAGATGTCATGGACCCTTATTTCTCCCTAGGAGAATGATAACAAACTAAACAAGGAGTTTTCCTGTATATAGGAACCAGTATCTCTAATAAATAAATTGTTAATCATGTTACAGCTCTGATTTTATAGCCAACAGACCTGTGTCTGGCTTCCCCTTGCTGCATAAACTTCTGCTTTAGAAAGCAGTGCAGGGAAAAAAAAAGCAAAAGGAAGTTTTAATCCCCGTCTAGAAACAAACTCACACAGCAGTGTTTTCATGGTAAAGGATTCAGAATCATCAGGCTGCTTGTTGTGTGTGCCTGGTGATGGGGATCATGAGGCACAGGGTGAGCAGGACTGTAGCTGGACATGCATTCCTAACCAGCTGCTGAAGGCTCTGCTTTTGAGGCACCAGGGTGTTCTGTCACTCAGCTGTCGCTGGATTTTTCAGCGTGCTGTGTCTCCCTGAACGCATTTCATCCAAATTATAGGCCCTCATTTCCTCCAACACAACAGAGCTTTTGTTGTGGTCTCAGTGGGGCTTTTCCTTAGTTCCTTTTTGAAAAACATAGGAGCAGACCAGAAAGGCAGGAGAGAAAATGCCATGGGTGTTCTCGCTTCCCTTCCCCACCCCCAGCATTCACAGAAATTTTTTGAATTGGCACTGAAATTCTGTATTAAAAAAAATTAAACAAGCAGAGACCAAAGAAACGTTAATCCTGACACTTTCAGGAGGAACAGGAACACTAAGACAGTCTTCAGGCAGCAGCTATGTGCTTTCTGCCCCTGCCTGGGCCCTTTGGGAGGGGAAGAGGTGAAACCTTCTCCCCTCCCGATCTCCACTCACTCCTGTGTTTTCCCCACCCCCAGCTGATGTGGCTCCTCTCATGCCGGCTGTGCTGGTGCTGCTATCTGCTTCCCTCTGCTGTTGTTTGAGGGAATGGTTAAGAGCATAAAGAGCAGGGGAAGTAGGTCACGGCAGAAATTCAGATCTAGAAAAAAAAAAGAACTGTTCCTGTCTGGGAGAAAGAAAACGGACTTGCCTTTTCCCCAGTGACCTGACTCAGCCTCTTTTCCTCATGGCCACACTATAAACCTGGAAACATACTGCTGTAAGGGTATTATGTGTTTTAGGATTAGCCAATTAACTTCTTAGCTTTCTATGAAGGTGCAGTTCCAAAACAGAAACCAGACCCAGCGTCTCTGACACTAATCACATCAGCTGCTAATATTGTTGTGTGTGTTGGTTCAAGTTGTATTCTGTTTCAGAGAATTAAGCCATGTTTCTTTCAGTGGGAAACTGGAAGAAGGGGAAGAAGATGCAGTAGCAGCTGGGTGGGGGCTGGGGAAGCAGCAGCCAAGCAGATTGTACAGCTGAGGGTGGGCAGCCAAATCTGCCCCCTGATCAAGGAATTGTAACATCATAGGATGGTTTGGCTTGGAAGATGACCTTAATGATCATCTAGTTCCAAGCCCCGTCCAGCCTGGCCTTGGACACTTCCAGGGATGAGGCAGCCACAGCTTCTCTGGGCAACCTGTGCCAGGGCCTCCCCACCCTCA
>JAWWLV010000046.1:6921948-6961783 GCA_035041135.1 Platyrinchus mystaceus
GGCCTTGAACACTTCCAGGGATGAGGCAGCCACAGCTTCTCTGGGCAACCTGTGCCAGGGCCTCACCACCCTCACAGAGAAGAATTTTTTCCTTGTATCTAATCCAAATCTACTCTGTTTCAGTTTAAAGCCATTACTCTCAGTCTTGTCCAAAGTCCCACTCCAGCTCTCTTGGAGCCCCTTTAGGCACTGGAAGGGACTCTTAAGGTCTCTGCAGAGCCTTCCCTTCTCCAGGCTGAACAACCCCAACTCTCTCAGCCTATCTCCAGAGCAGAGGGGCTCCAGCCCTTGGAGCATCTTCGTGGCTTCCTCTGGACTTGCTCCAGCAGGTCCATGTCCTTCCTGTGCTGGGGACCCCAGAGCTGGATGCAGCTCCAGGTGGGGTCTCAGGGCAGCGGAGCAGAGCGGGACTCACCTCCCTCCACCTGCTCAAGGTAACGAAAGCACAAAGCACATCTCTGAGTCTGATGCATTCTTCTGCTGCCTTATTTACACAGATCTTCACCATGTCCCAGTGTGAAACATGGAGACGAGTGGGGAGATCCCAGTAAGTGTGAAAACGGAGACTCCTGCCAGTACTGCCACACTCGCACAGAACAGCAGTTCCATCCAGAGGTACAGTAACCTCCTCACTCCGTTTGGTAGTTGATAGGAGAGCCAAAAGCTTTCCAGTCTTACGAAGTAAATTAGTCTGCCAGGTGGGAGAACATGTGGGCTGTTTGTAGTGTAGTCCTGGGATACAGAGAAACTGCATGTTGGGAGTAAGCTGAAATTCAGCTGCTTGACAGATTTTTGTTAGGTAGATCACATGGGAGGAGGTAAGAAAAGTGGGGGAAAAACTCAAGTGTAAGAGCAGTTTCATGTAGGGGGCCGTTAGGAAAGCACGATGTGGGTCTGCACATGAGTGTATGGCATCTGTTTCCTTGAATAAAAGCTTGTGGTTGATGATGATAGCACTAAACACCACTGAGCTCTTGGTTGTGAGCATGCCCAGAGCTTTCCATTATCCTCACAGAAAGTGTAATTAAGACCTTTTCGTAGTCTGCTTCATGTTACAGTGTTGAAAAGCTTTGTTGGGCCCCTATCGGCAAAGTAACCATTGTCACCGCCTGTCAAACTGGGGGGAAAGGGAATAATCCATTTGCTACAATCATTGTCAATGGTTTGTTATTTTCCTTGCAAACATGTGGCTGGAACTTTCTGTGCTGTCATCTGTCAACTGTTTCCTACCTTATGCCATTGTTATATCCCTGGAGCTTCCAATAAGACTGGGGAAGTTCATGGCAGTTGGTGACCTTTGGGTGAGCTGGTGTGTGGTGGGTTGGTCTTTGGCTGAGCTCTAGCTGTGATGGGCATATTTTGGTGTTTCCAGAACTACAGTGGGTTTTCCTTTCTTTGAAGCAAAGCACTGAAATGCTCACCCTGAGCTCTGCTGGCCTTTGCACCTTTTATCTCTGTCCCTACTTTGCTGTTGAGTTTCTTCATAGAACTTTTGTACCTGGGCTGGTGGTCACTGTTATTTTCTGTTCATGTCAGTTGTCAGGTTCTTTTTGTTTTTTCCCATCCTTAGATCTACAAATCCACCAAATGCAATGACATGCAGCAGTCTGGCAGCTGTCCCCGAGGACCCTTCTGTGCCTTTGCACATGTAGAACGTACGTGGACTACTTCTCTCATCTTTCATGGGTATTTGAGCTATGGAGAGCTTCTGACCAAAACAGTTTAAGATATAGGACTGCAAAACCAGAACTTTTGTGAAGGTTTTTCAAAACCAAAGTGTTAACTTTGATAATTTCTATAAAACTGTGCTAGTGTAAAGGTGTTGGCAGAGCTGGAGGCAGTAGGTACTCTGTAGGACTTGACCCTTAGCTCACTGTCCCTTGGAGGATCTCCCTCTGTTCCCTCTCACCTCCTCAGTTCTCTGTGTCAGTTCAGGAGGATGGAAATGGACAAGGCTGTGCATGGATGAACTGTACCTAGATAAGCTGCAAACTATTGTTTAAAAGCTGAGGATAAAGTTGCTAATTTTAGATAATATATTGATACATTTAAAAAAATTAAATGCTGTTTTACTATTGATGAAGTTTATTTAGAGTTTAAATCTTTAAGTCAGGTTGAAGAAGAAAAATATGCAGCTTTTTTCCAGCTTTTCCTTAAATCCTCTTTTCTCAGTAGCTCCCTGATTTATAGGGCATTATTTCAATCCTCACTTTAATCATCTAGTGATTTGGTTGTGGGAGTTCTATGTACAGGTGGGTACTAACATTCATAAATAATGGTTAGTTCCTGTCCTATGGCTTCTACTCGGTTTCTACACTCCAGTCTCACTGCTGACTTTGCAGCAATTAGAGCAGGTTACTCAGAACTCAATAGATTGGCTCTGATATACTGACTCACTACATGGCCTTGAGAAAATCTCTTTGTTATTTGATTATCCTTTGTAAATGAGGGAATTAGTAATTGCTGCCTTTGTCAAGGAACGGGGAGAGTAAATTCCCTACAGGTTATGCAGTTCCTTTTATAGGAGGCCTTGTTGACAAGCAGTAATTATAGCTGGAGCTGTAGGCTGTAATGGCCCAAAACACAGCAGTGCAACTACACAGTGTGGTCCTGCAAGCTTTACAGAATGAAATCTTCATAAAGGAACAGTGTTTTGCAAACTTCCTTGGGTATAATGTATTTTTGATTAGGGATGCTTTACTCCTAACAGGATTGCTGCACTTGATATTATACTACTTATAGGGAGAGTAACATTCTGTGGCACTTGGGTCATTCCAAACTGGTTATTTCTTGTGCTGTCTTATGGAGTTACATCTTTCAGTCCTTCCTTAGCCAGCTGAACACTGAGGGCCTAGTTCAATTAAAATATCTGCTCTAGGCATGACTTTTGCTGATTATTAGCAAGAAATGTGTTGAAACCACCACTTCAAAGTTACTGCAGTACAGGTGTAGTGTCGGTTCTATAGTTTTTGTAAAGATGCTGACTTGTGTTAGATGTAAATACTACAAGTCTACAGCATCTTTACCTTCTAAGCCACTGACACTTTTTCTTTTTTGGTAATGGTTTGTACTGAGCTCAGATGGAAACTTAACTCCCTCAGCTAATTATAATGCACCCATCAACTTTGTGCCTATCAATGAAGGAAGCTCTGCTTAGTTCAAGAGAGCTGAATGAATAATGCACAATTCATGGAGGGAAGAAAATTTTGGAGCAGCATTAATGGACTAAAGAGCAGCACAGTATATATGTGATGGCAGCAGTAATGTAAGGAGTGTCAGATGAGTGGTAGCCGTTTGCCAAATAAGGTTTCCCTTTGCTTCTACACTTACAAGCAGGTGCTTGTAGAATACTTTTTCCTCTGAGGAGTATCTAGGTATTCTTGTTCCTAAATGTCTTGTGCTCCACTGCAGTTTTACAGCTTTGGGTAATGTTGCCTGTGCTTTTATCCCTTGCAGAGCCTGCCCTCAGTGAAGATCTGCAGCAATCCTCGGCCGTGTCCAGCCCCACACAGCCAGGACCAGTGATGTACATGCCGTCGGCAGCTGGGGATTCTGTTCCAGTCAGCCCTTCCAGTCCACATGCCCCAGACCTTAGCAATGTATGTAGCCCTGTGGAGAGGCCTTGCCCATAGCCTGGGTTTCTCTGAGTCACTGTTCTTGTCTCCCAAGAAGACAAATCTTAACTATCCAAAAGCCCAAAGGATATGAGATTTTTCTTCTAGTTCTCAGCTCCATGCTTTTTAGAGAGATCTGTTTTTTTCTTTGGAACATACATTCAGTGGCTTTAGTATTATCCTCTCACCTCTAAAGTTTCTAAGCCTTCTTTCTGTGCAGAGTTTGTTGATGTATTTTCAGGAAAGTGGAATACATCCGCACATGAAGCCCAACTCCTTCCTGTCTGGAGGTGCATATTGGGCTTAGTTTCCAAGTCCTCTAATTAAAGGCTGTGAGCCAACAACCTCCAAAGTACATAACTACAATTGAGTTTGTTTACATATGGAATCTCAGAGGCTTAGCCTGTGCATATTGTGTGTTGCATTATAGGATATCCTTAGTTCCCTTCCTCTCCTACTGCTGGGGATAGCTAAACCCTGAAATAAGTTTAAGTAGTGCCCCAGACTGTTGGTAATACTTTTATTTTACTTGTCCATGCAAGAAGCAAGATGTTTAAATGCTGATCAGATACTCACAGTCAGATAAGAAGCCCATGGAATGCAAGACTACATTTTTATTTAGTTTTTTTTGTTTGTTAAGTCTCTCCTGTTTGCACTGCTCTTGATAAGGTGTGTAACCTTTTCAAATGGTTGGTTGAGGTTTTGAGGAGGTAAAATGACACGAGTTTAACTCATTTGAAACTGGTCAGAATAAGGTGAACTCATTTAGGACCTCTATTTTATCTTTTTCCCTCTCTTTCAAAAGAGAAGCTGAGCTTGATTTTATTGGTGCCAAAGCCAACATAACAGTTCACAGTTATCTTAAATTTGATTGCAGCTAGAATTCCAAACAGATCTTGAAAAGTCTGGATGTAATATTGTCTTTTACTAAATAACACTGTGGAAAGCAGTAAAAACCAAAACCCCTTCATCTTATGAACGTATCATCTAAATTCTCTGAAAGCTGCAGAGAAGTTGAAAATATCTCCTACTTATTAGACCGTTTAGGTCTTTTCTATCTCAGGCTCTTAGTCTTTTAAACAGTCTTTCCTAATCCTTGGATATGTGCCAAATGGCAACACATGTCTGTCTGTGACTTCATCACTCCACAGGGCATCTGCATGTAGCTTGCAAACAAATATGGCTTTGCTGGTGATCATTTTACGTGATGAATTAGTCAGAGAAAAAAAGGTCCCTGTAGCCGCCAGCCTCACGTGGCCTGTTCTGTTTTGTATTTGTACTGTAGGTGTGGAATAAATCAGGAACTCTGCCAACTAGCCCCACCTCCACCACAGTGAGTAGTATCTTTGCGACTGTAGGGAAGCGTGGACAGCAGAATGTCGGGATAAAAAAAAAACCAAAACATTGTAGGCTGCGCCTTCTTTTTTTTTTTTTTTTTTTTTCCTTTTTTCCTTCCCCTAATGCCAGCCCAGACTGTGGCACATTTGAATCTGTGATGTCTGGAGCACAGTCATGCTTGTCAGTGCAGGTGAATAGTTTTTTGTCCCATAGAAATGGGATAATTTGCATTGATCCAGGTGGACACATTCTCTAAAGCTCATCTTACTGCTGTCTGTGGCTTCATCTACAGTGCAAAACTAGCCTTGTTGCATGTGATTGTGGTCCCTGGTATTAGTCCAAAGAATGGAACTGTTGGAAATCATTGAGGTTTTTTTAATGCAGCTGTTGATACAGCTTTAATGTCTGCATTAAAGCTTTCAGATTTCCAACTGGAAAGCAAAAAATACAGTATTACACAATAGCTCAGATATGTTTGGTTGTTCTGACTGCCAAAACACCTTTCCAGGTTCCACACTACTGCCCAGAGTCAGACAGGATCCACTATAGTCTAAGGAAAGAGAAGAGAGTTACAGTCAGGTTGGAAACTTGGATCAGTCACATCTGAGGCTTCAAAAAAGGATAAATGTCACTAGAGCTGTAGGTTGGATTTTACAAGACTGCACTCCAAAGCAGCGGCAGTAAAACCATAATTGTGGGACTGTAAAAATCCAGTGGAGCTTTTCCCTGTTTTTTTTTTTAATTACTGTTTACTGAAAGCTTGTGTAGTTTTGTTGACTGTCAGTGTAATCGATCTACAAACAGTGAATTGACCCCTTCCATGGGGTACCTCTCCCCTTCATGTCATTGCTCCTGGCTGGCTGTACTTTCCTGACACTTGTTCCTTCTGTTAGATTCTTTGTAGGAACAGCAGTCTTGGAAGCCCATCTAATATATGTGGGTCTCCTCCCGGTGCCATTGGAAAGCCCCACAGCTTGGAGACCATTGGTTTTCCTCCAGACTCAGTAACAGCAGCCGGCAGCTACAAGAAGGCACCGGGGTTTGAGCGAGAAGATCAGGTGGGGGCCGAGTATTTGAAGAGTTTCAAATGCCAGGTTAGTAGGGAATATTGGCTGGAAGAGCTGGGGGGATGAGGAAGAATGAGAGATTGCCCAGTCTAGCTTGATTGTGTTTTTATTTTCAATGGAACAGAAGTGGGAAAGCACTGTTCTCATGTGCATTTCCAGATCTCTGCTGTTGCTTTCAGCCTCCCAGCCCCTTTCATCTTACATCTGTTCTTGTCTGCCTTGCTGCCATCACACACTCTGTTTGTGGAAGTGGAGCTGCTGCTTGTTTTCCCTGCTCCTCACAACTCCTGTCCTGTATTGACCCTCGGTAGCTTCCCACATCACTTCTTGGTCTTTCTTTTTCCATATTTAGATCCTTGCCAAGAGTTGCTGTTTCTTTTGCTGTATTGTCTCATTGTCTCTTCCTTACTTCTCTGTTCCCACTCTAGACTCTTACCTTGACCTCTATGACTCGGTTTGTCTTCTGTTTTCACCGTTCATTTCTCTGGTGTATTAAAAATGTCACTTTAGTTGTGTCTTGCCTCTCTGGCCCTATCATTCTGATCCTTGACTCTCTCCTGTGGCTTCTGTATTAAATTTCAATTCCTCATTCTCATTTGAAGAATCCTCTGAATCTTACACAACCCATATCTTTTAATGACATTCCCTCTTACCCTTTTGGATATCCCAGTCTCGCCTTGCTGTTTCCCCAGTCTTCTTCCTGGTGTCATGCCTTATTCATAGTGCTCCCTAGGCCTGGAACAGTCTCTTCCATCTCTTTGCCACACATGAGCTTTTCCACAGTCAGCTTCTTACTGTGAATTTCCTTTCTTGATGTTACAATGAATAGTTTCTCTGCACCATCCCTTCCAACCTGAGCCCAACCCCGAGCTTCGGTCTCAGTTTTTATTTCTCACTGGGTCTGTAATTGTAATAGAACAACATCTAGATTTAGGGGGAAGGGAATAGCTACTTGCATGAGGAGGTGCCTGAAAAAATATCTCCAAGTTCTTTTGAAAAAAAAATTAAAAGGAATAAGAATACGAGGTCTATGTTGCCTCGTAACAGAGAGAAGAGCTGCTTTCAGCCTGGCTACGTTTAAGCTCTTGTCTGTGACATTAAAGAAGTCAACCTTAATGAGCCTGTACTGCTGCCTCTGTATTGCACTGCTGTGAGAAAACAGTGGAAATATCCCATCCAGACAAGGTCTTGCATAAAGTAGTTGAATTTAGAAGCAGACTCCATGGGGTTTGTTTTATTTATTTTTACAGCTTTGGGAAAATATGACCAAGCTTTGCAGTTGGACCAAGTCTTGAACACTGTTTAGTCTAATTAAAATGATGCAGTGACAAATCCAGATTAAGCTATATGCATGTGTGCTCTCTTATAAATGCTTCCATTGTCTGGTTTAACGGGGATGTGGCTTAGGAAACTGCAAATTGATGCAACACGTCTTTGGGGGTAAAGAGCAGACCATGCTGTGATCCTGGCACTTCTCGTGGGCACAGCAGCTTGTAACAGTTGTTTAGAAACAAAAGAAAAAGCATGTCCTCGTTCTCTGTGGCCTTTGCTGCAAAGGAGGAGTGAACCCAGAGCTGAAGGACTGAGAGAACCCCTGTCTGCTGCCAGCAGAGGCAGAGTGCCAGGGAGGCCCTGCTTTGGAGAAAATGGGCAGCAAGCCTAAGCCAAGGAGAAAGGGGATGGAGCATGAATAGGACTTTTAAAAGGAGGGCCAGAGGATGAGCGTTTATATCTGAAGTTGGATCTGTGCTACAAAGATACTGTATTCACATAGCTTCTTAATTATGTGGCTTTAATTAAGCAAAACCTGTGTTAAATGACTGGAATAAATAGCTACTAAGGTACAGACAGAAGTAATCACAATTGCCTTATGCTAGGCTTCTACAGACAAAATTAGGTGTCTCATAAGTGTCCTGATTTAATTTTATTTTAATCTGTAATTACTTACTTTTTAAAATCTTCTGTAATTCCCTTTGGCTGCAGTGGGCACCAGAGATTCTCATATACCCTGTAAATTGGACCACTAATTAGGCATTTAACTTTGTCAACTCCTATATAAAAACATTGGAGTCACTCTGGCTCAGCTCTGCAATGGGCTTGTCATTTTTCCTCTGTAGAATTAGTACAAATAGTTTCTATCTTATTAGAATGAAAAATGCACCTTCTGTCTTAATATATTCCACATAGTTTGTGGTAAGGCTGAGCCAGCAGTTAAAGCTAAAAATACTTTTCCTGAGTCCCAAAAGATTTAGCAAGCTGGAAAAATGCTGGCTGCACTGGAAGGACTTGAATGCCACGACCAGGAGGTGTTCCCAAGTCCTGACACACAGCACAGTAGGTTTGTTCCATGCTGGTCAGAAAACATTTAGTTTCACTTATAATTTATGTCCCTTGTTCTCTTCCCTGACTGCAGCAGAGTGAGCTGGAGAATTTCAGCCTTTGAATTTTTGTCTTGATATGTGCCCTTTCTAATGTTATTCAGGAGCTAAAGGAGACTGGCTTAGTGGTGACATTTGGTTTGCTTGTGTTTTGTGAATTCAAGGCAGTGGGAATTGGGACTAACATGGAAATGGGTTCACTTTTCTCCTCCTTAAAGGAAAAAAAACCCTCCCAGTCAGACTTAACTGCAGCAGAGCAAACTCCCGACGTTGGCAGGAAGCCTCTCAGTGGGGGCACGGCTGTGTATGTGCCTTCCCTTCAGCTGTGACGTCTGTGATAGCACATTTTGTGTTCAGAGGAGTGTCGGGGGGGGCAGGGATGTGTTGGATAATGTAGCAGGCGTGTTATCAGACACACACAGATGCACTCACCTAACGCAGCTCCCGCTCACAAAGGAGAACAAGCCCGTGATGGGTTCAGTGGCAGTTCTGCTGTGTGTAAACACACTGCGTGTTGTTCAGGGAAGTGTGAGAGAGTGGTACCCACTGCAGAAGGATCTTTGTGTCCATATCTCAACTGCCTGGCTGCCAGGCTTTGACCTCCCCATCTGCCCACAGGCGTACAGCTGAGCAGGGAAAATGATTTAATGAAGTAAAACCAAGGGATGAATTCTTCCGCTGCTCTTTCGCCTGTCTGGTTATGTCATCCCTCTCCAGCAATCATTTATCTTTGTCATGAGGCTGTTTAAACCAAGAAGTCAAGGCATATCACTTCAGGTCAGCGTGGTGTCTTGTGTGCTGCTGTTGCACATCTCCCTGCAGAGATGGTGCCTTGCCTGCATTTGGGATAAAAACCATCCTGTGCACTTTATGCCTGGAATATGTCTGTGTTTCAGACTGGGGAGGCTGGAGAGGGAGTAAACAAGCAGCACTGACTCTCAGTACTTTTTTTTGCTCCCTCTCTGTGCCCAGAGGCTGTGATTGATCTCCCTGTGCCATGTCACAGCATGGGAGGAAGGGAGCAAGGTCTGCAGACAGACCATTACACACTGACAGGCTCCCGAGGCCACTTCCTTCCCAACTGAGTTCCATCAGAATTGACTGATGTTGCAAGGCAAGAGAGTTGATATCCGTTAAGGATATAGTGCTGGAAGGTCCTTAAGCTGAATTTTTAGGCTGGATAGTGGAATTCTAAATGTATGTTGGCATTGTGAACTTTTTGCAATTCCAGACAGTCTTAACCTCACTTATGTTTTATAGCTTTGAGCTCTCATGTTAATGGATGGGGGAAGGATTTTTTATAAAATCAGTTTTGATGATGTTGTTTTGAAAGTTGATTAGTTATCACTGTATTTTACTTTGCAGTCCTAGCTGGGAGCTGAAAGAATTTGAGAGAAAACATAATCTACAGACTTTATTTTCCCCAAACTGAAAAATATTTACATAATTTAAAAATGTAGTATGCCTCCCAACATTTCTGGCCCTTTCTGGTTTTTAGATGCTAGTAGGGCTGATGAGTTAGTTATAGCAAGGCAAAATAATTCATTTTTTATCTTGGTTCTTGGGTTGTGCTTTGTGGCAGCAGAGGACTTAGAGCAGCACTGAAGGCAAATGTCAGTGTGACAAGTCTTTGCATAACTCTAGGGGTGATGTCTTGGTGTATAGAAAGCATAAATTATTTGGAGTGTTTTCAGTTTGCTGTGCTTTCCCTCTCTCCAAATTCTCTAGTGCCTTGAGCAGACCCAGAGAGGAGTGGACTGTGCTTCCCATTTTAAATTTTGCTAAATAATCCCTCTGCTTACCTTTTTGTTTTGTTTCTTTACTGCAGCAAGCAAAAATGAAGTCCCACTCACTGGAACACAGGAGCCAGGAGCAACCTTTGTTACAGCCCAAACAGGTACGGTACTGCCAGCAGGGCTCTGAACCCAGCTCAGTGCTTCCACCACCACTGAGAAATCTCTGTGGATCCAGACAGCTCTGCAGGGAGTAAATAACAGTCCAGACACCATTAGGGATGCTCAGCTGGAGGGATTACTTTATGAGGATGGGATGATTTGCTGGAGGTGTTATTTGTGAGTAGTTAGACCTGAATGAATTCAGGATGGATTCATTTAGGGCTGGACTGCGCTGGAGAGAGTCTTCAAATTACAGAAAATTGAGCTGGAATGGATCTCTGGAGTCATCTAAGTTCAAGGATTTGGCAAAGGGAATTTAATATCAGGTTCTAAGTCGTGTGCTGAACTGAGTGAGTGGTTGTGTGGCCCTTGGCTGTGATTGCATGCAACCTGTGGGTCATAGGAGTTAATTCTGGGGCAGCCTGAAAGATGTTTAGAATACTGGGGGAGGGACATGGAATGGAGAACAGTCAACAGAAATTAAAAAAAAAGCTGTTAATCTCTCCCCACCCCCAGCCCAATAGTGGCCATCTGTCAGGTTGGAAGCAGGCAGCAAACAGGTTTGCTGCTGATCTTTGGCTCATTCCTGCGTGTTTCTGAAGGGGTTCTCCTACAAAGATGTTTTATTTCCTTCCTCTTTCCCTTTTCAAACTCTTGTTTCAGGACATTCTGGGTATTCTCCCAGTGGGGAGCCCGCTGACATCCAGCATCTCCTCTAGTATCACCTCCAGTCTGGCTGCAACACCCCCGAGCCCTGCTGGCACCAGCAGCATTCCAGGCATGAATGCCAATGCCCTTCCCTTCTACCCAACCAGTGACACCGTTGAGTCTGTCATAGGTAATTTTGCTTTTTTTCACTCGTGCTGGTAGGGCTTCCTCAGGCATGGATCGCCAGGTATGAGAGTTGGAATATCATGGGTGTTCCAGTGACCTCCAGTTTTCCGTCTCTGTCAGTGCTGGCAGATTCTTCTGAGGCTTGTTCTGTGACTGTGACACATCTGATGTTTTCTGCAGGTCATTATGGATGAAATTCACCCACGGGACCAACTGAAGGCCTCTGAGCCACTTACTCAGAATGTCACATGGTTGTAAAGGGCCTCAGTTTTAGGTTTTGTCAAAGTGACAAAGAGGTCTTGGACTAGGCAGGAAGTCACAGGGGCATTTTTCCACAGTTACAATCCCTTATGTTCTAAATGACAATTTTATAGCCAGGGCTGCCACCACGTAGATTGTAAGGACTTGCCCTTCATAGACTGTAGGACAGAGGCTGAAAGAAAAAGGAAAATATGAGAATCCAAGAGAGTGGAGTCACTCTTAGATAGGTACAGGCTTTTTGGTCACCTGTTTTTCTTTTTTCTTTTTTTCATTTTTTTTAATTAAATGCAACATTTCTGAGGTGATCTCACTAGTTTGATAAAAATAATAATAGAAATGAGTGGGCATGTGTGGGATGGAATTATATTGATCATCATTAGTGATGAGGCATGTTCAAACAGATATAACACTTGCAGGCATTAATAAGCTTTATTTTACCCTATCTTTGAACCTCAGAGATGTTTTTCAGTGTTCCCTTCTACTTTTTGGGAAGGTAGGGACAAAGCACAAGCCAGACCCAGACATGCCATAAGCCAGCGTTCCTGCATATTAGAGACAGATTTAAGAGAGCAGTTTGGGGAAGGCTTATGGGATCTGCTGTTATTTCATGAGATTTTTGTTTTCATAAAACATCCGGGAATACTTTGAGACAAAAAGAAATCAGATCAGGTAAAAGAACCTGAATTGAAAAGCCGCCCATGACTCTTCTGCCAAACAGTCTCGGAACAGGGCATAGAGTAGGGCCCTGACAAATAGAGAGTGCAGGCTCCTCTGCATGTAGGCTCTTTGGGCCATCCTATCTCTTGAAGTTGTTGGTCCTTTATAACATAATTGGTACCTCTGTGTCTGGCAGAGTCTGCCTTGGATGACCTGGACCTGAATGAATTCGGAGTGGCTGCCCTGGAGAAGACATTTGACAGCAGCACAGTGCCCCACACGAGTGGCATCATGATAGGTACATGAAAGCAACAGAGCTTTCTTTATCTTCTGCCAAGCAGTGTTGCCCAGTCACCTCAGTGGAGCCAGCCCAACCAAGCTCTAAAACCAGTCCCAAAATAACATTGGTTAAAACAGCAATTATAACAAACTCTGGCAACCCCTGAGCATCTTTGAAGTGAGAGCTTGCCCTTATTGACTAGCAGAGCTGAGTTGTTGCCATTGGGCCCAGATGTCTTGGGGATGTTTCTTGAGACTGAATGGGACTTGCTTGATTTTTTTTTCCTTTTTTATTTTTTTCTTTTATTTTTCCTTTTTTTTTTTTTCCTTTTTTTTTTTTGAGTGTGTAAGTGGACTCTAGAAGGCATCTGATACATTTAAAAACCAAAGCATAACAATTTGCATCTTAAGCAGAAAGCTCTCCCTAGCTGTAAGAGGAAACTCACTGACCTGGTAATGCCATCCATCTGTCACAGAGTGTCATCATGGTCTGCTGATTTGATTCCTGTAATGTCTGTCTCATTTTGATACGTGAGGTAGGCTAAGGCCTCTTCTGCCTGTCTCTGATGGGTGTCCAGGGAAAAATGAAATGTAACTTTTTGGCAGTGGTTGTAGTTTCTGGCCGCCCTTGCTGTGTAAAGCAGGTGTTGTAATGGGAGCTGACTCTGGTTGTCAGAAGGTTTCCAAGGGAACTGTGCTGCCTGGAGCTGTAGAGGTAGGAAGGGAGCTGTGGAAAGAGCCCTAAAGAATATCACTTCCACTTCCCTGCTGAGGGTTAGAGGCTGGTGGGAGAGTTTACTGTACCTGTCTGCTGCCAGCCCTGCTTCTGCTGCTCCCCATCTGCTGTGCCTTAGGAATCCTCCTCCTCCTCTTCCCATCAGGGCTGGTGTTACCTAGTGATCTTCTGAGAAGGGAGATGAGGAGGGAGCAGGGCTGAGACCTCCGTTAATCTGTGTGGCAGGCATAATAACCTCCTGTGTGAGGAAAGTTGATGTCTTTTGAGCTTAGGCTTTTGTTTATTTGGGTATTTTATTACTTATAGATCCAGGCACTCAAGTATGTCTGAACTAACTAAAGCTAGTCACTGATTTTTAGTGGTTAAGATCATTACCCTACCCAGCATGATAGTCTTCTCATTACAGGTTGTTTGGAAGTATTAGAGGCAGAGACACATGTTTTAGCAGTGAATTTTTCGTGATAGAGTATTTTACCAAATTCATCTTCTGTAGACTGACAGGGACTGAACTCTGCTCACAAAACCTGCTGTTGCCTTGGCCAGTGAAAGAATGATCCACTGAATTCTGGAGGGTCTTAACCTACATGGGTCATGGGATGGCAGCTTCAGTGCTCCTCTTAAAGTCCGAGAGGAGAACGAAACATGAGGAGAAGTGGAGGGAATCCCGAGGGGCTTAGGGAGGAGAAAGGGAACCTACTGCCTTCTGCTCTGAACTCCTGCTCTGTGCCCACACCTCATGGTCATACATAGCCATCCTCTCTGTGTGTTCTTTGTCCAGGTGGGAGTTTGCTGCAAAGTTCTGCTCCTGTAAATATCCCCGGGTCCCTTGGAAGCTCTGCCTCCTTTCACTCTGCCTCTCCTTCTCCACCGGTCAGCCTCTCATCGCATTTCCTCCATCAGCCCCAGGGACACTTAAGCCAATCAGAAAACACGTTCCTGGGGACATCAGCTTCTCATGGATCATTAGGTAAATGCACAGTGTGTGTGTCCCCATGTACATGCCTGTCTGTGCCATGTAAGTATTTTCTTTTAAGTTAGCTTTAATTTTAGTGTGTTATTTCACTGCTGTCATTTGTATCTCTTCTTCCCAGCAACAGTACTAAAAGCTGGTTTTCCAAAAATCAGCTAATACCCTGTGAGCAAGGGAGCAATTCCCTCTACTTTCTCTGTTTCTAGGCTGAGGAAAAGGGGCAGATAGGTTAATTGACCTGCTCTGATGATGCCTTTCAGGGAAAAGAGCTCTGCCTTTTCCTGCCAACAGTTCTGTGCTGAGACTTCATATAAAACTCAGAGCTGGGTCCCCAGCTTTGCTTATTTAAGGTAGGGATTGCAGTTTGCCTTTGGGGCTGCTTGTGGATCAGGTTGGCTTCTGGGGAGCTGTAGAGCAGGCTTGGGACATTGTAATTTTTCTCCTATTTGATGCTCTGCACCAGTTTTGCAGTAATTTTCCAGCTTTGTCCCCTTGGCTCCTTCTCCTCCTTGAGAATCTCTTTCCTGTATGAGGGAGTGAAGGGAGGAGAAACTGCTTTGGAGCTTCAGCTGTATCAGGAAGAACTGGGAACTGAGGGGACAAACTATTTTGTTATCAAGACACAGGGTTGCCATGAGAAATAAAACTGTTTGGGCTCCAGGCTACAGTGACACCAGTTCTGCTCATTTCTGTTAATAACAGTAAATATTAATTCTCTCTATTGATGCTAGACATAAATGCCTCTTCAAATTTGAGATACACTTTAATCTTTAATATTCAGCTTAACCTAATAAAAGAATTACATGCTTTTGTAATCTATTTCTGCATGCACTTATCTGTGTAACTGCATCCCTTGTTTGCACAGCCCAAACCCATGTTTCCATGCTTGTCATTGCTGTTTGTTTGGCTTTAGCAGCTTTTACAATTACTGTAATAAGAGACATCAGAGGGCATCTCAGCTATTTATTAGGGTTGAGGCTGGCTGTTTGTCCCCGTTTTAGTCAGGAATCGAAAAATTGCTGATAAGGCCTGCTTTTAACTTCAGAAGAAATAAGATTTATATTTTATCTTGACTGTGTATTTATGCAAATAAAAAGCCAAAAAAATGCAAGAGATTCACAAACGCATTTTAATAATTTATTAATAAGAAAAAGGTTAGATATTTTCCTGAAATACCGGTTGGTGAGGTTTTGAGAAGATATATAAATAGTTGCCTAGCAGTTGGCAGTCTGGAATCTGTCTGTTCCATGTAAATTACTGAATGCACATAAGTAATGTGTAGAATGTGTAGTTACTACTTTTTTTGTGTTGCAATTGAGTTAAAAATATCTAATCCTGGGCTGGTTTCCACTGTGCTGATACAAAATGTGCAGAGAAGGCATTCCTGACCAAAGAGGCTTGAGACTTCAGATGTGAAATGAGAACAGCAGGTGGAAAGAGGGAGTAAAACAAATTGCAAGATCAGCTTGATCAGCATTATGGCAGCATTTGTGGCTTGCCAGCATCCCACTTAGTGCTAGATTCCCATTCAAGAAAACTGAAGTTTAAAAAACAGAATGTGAGTCGGGATTCCATTAAAACTTCTTGCTTTCAACTGAGCACCCTTCAGAGCAGCTGAAATGATCTCTGGTAAGTGGCCTGAGCCAGCAAAGATCCTTTGCTGCTGTGCTAAATGAGTTGTTAATGTGCCATGAGCCCCTGGTGAAGACCAGTTACTGTTTTTCAACTGTATTTTTGTAACTATTTATGTCTTGGCTGGTACTAAATGGGAAGTCAGTGGTGCTGGGTTAGACCTTGGTGAGAGGCTGTTGGCTCCAGGGTTCACTTGCAGACACAGTTCAGCTGCTCTAAGATCAGAATTATCACTTGCAGCTTGATTTAGGAATGTTCACAGCCAGTGGTGAGCACCATAACATGAAAATAATTCCCACATCAAACTGGAGCAAACTGTGTGGGTAAGAGTCCACACTCTGTCTCAATATTACCTTTTCCTACTAGTTCTCCCCTGAGTACAAAGTGTGGGTAATTGTTTTAAGTGAAAATATTTTTGTTATTAAGAGAGTACAAACATTGGACTCAGTGGAAAAATAGCTAGTTTTGTCTACAACTGATTTCCCACTGCTTTGTCTCCTAAGCCTTGAATTTCTTCCTGAAAAGAGAATTCATTTGAACAAGCTAAAATAGGGAGGTGGTTAGTTAGCCTTCTCTGATGCTGTTCACTAGCTCTGGGCTAGAACTCTGCTGAGGATGAAGCTGATGTAGATACTGTTGTCTCTCTACCTTTTTATAAACAGGATTTTCCAGTTCTGTTTTTTGCACGTGGAAACAGTGATGACTTGGAGCATTTTGATGTCACTGTTTGCAAGTGGGACTCCTTTTCTAAGCCCCGAGCTGAGGAGCCAAAAGCAGAAGTTTCTTAGGGTGCAGGGTGAGAGGAAGCACCGCCTGGGCTGTGTGAACCAACTGTGGTGGCTGTGCTGCATGGAAAAGTGGGAATGTAGTAGCAGGTCAGGGAGTCTCCTGTGAGAAGGGGGATTCCAGCTGATCATCAGCTCTGCTGTAAAACTGATGCTTCTAAAAGCAGTCTGATTCAAGAGTTGCCTTCACTCAGTATCATGGGTCCTCCACTAAAGATGAGGCTTAATGGTGTGAAATTTCCCTTTAAATTCTTCTGATGGACTCTGGGGTCCTGGGGATGAAACTGATTCTAAAGATGAACTTTTTATCCTGTTGACACGTTTTTGAATCCTGGATTTCACAGGGGTAGGGAGGAAATGGGGAAATTGCCAGCACCTGTGACATAACCCTCTCTATTTCCCTGTGAAACAGGTTTAAATGGGATGAACAGCAGCATATGGGAACACTTTGCTTCGGGGAGTTTTTCGCCCAGTACCTCACCTGCATTTCTGTCAGGTCCAGGTGCTGCGGAGCTGGCACGGCTACGACAAGAACTGGATGAGGCCAACAGCACAATAAAGCAGTGGGAAGAGTCTTGGAAACAAGCCAAACAGGTACTTGGGCAACTCCTGGAAACAGGGATTAGGGAGTGTAGAGTAGGAGGGTGTCAGCCTTTCAACGGGAATTCTCCAGACATTGAGGTGATGAATAGAGCTGTAGATTTTACAGATTCTCTTCAGCATTCTCATTCTTTCCCCTGCCTTGGAGAGGGGCTGAATCACCGTGCCTGATGTGTTCAGGTGCTGGGAGTGCAAGGCCAGGTGTCATAACAGATGCACTGAGGCACTTGACAGTGTCCCAGATCTGCCAGTTGACTTTGATCCACGGTATTTTGTCAGCATGCAAAGTTCTTCCCCTTTAACGGTGTGAGCCAGATGTGTAGAACCACAGCCCAGCCAGATGGGATGTCTGCAATGAGCAGTGCCTTGAAGCAAAGCTCCAGACATGTTTCAGAATTTGGGAGCAGGGCAGATTGGAAAGAACTGGTGAGGAGTGTTTGGAAATGGATACTTTTGCCTGGAATTCTCTTGGGAGTCTGAGTTTTCAGGATGCTTCTTTTACCCTCTTTGTTGGAACTTGTAGGCTTGTGATGCTTGGAAAAAGGAGGCAGAGGAAGCAAATGATCGCGCCAACACAGCTAACATGGAATGTGAACTGGCCCGGGAGCAGAGGGAAGCCTTGGAGCTGCAAGTGAAGAAACTGCAGGAGGAGCTGGAGAGGATCCACACAGGCCAGGACCCGCAGTTCCTGCGCTCCTTCTCTGACCTGGAGACGCTCTCGCTCTCGTCGCTTTACACCCTTCAGAAGCAGCTGCGGGCAAACCTGGAGAAGGTCGACAAGGTGAGTGCCAGGGGTTTGCAGGGCTCTGCTCCCTGTGCTCCTACAGATCTCAGCTTTTCCCTTCAGACAGAAATCAGGAGCCTATCAGAGCGCTTCCAGCTTATGTAACCACAGTGAGTTTTAGCCAGCTTACAGGAAAACACCTCCATCTTTATGCCTGAAGTACAGAGTTTGAGTCAATCTAAGTTCCTCTGCTGATCCTAAAGGTCCTAAAAGGCATCGTGCCGTGCTGCTTCGCTTTTCCTTCAGGAGATGGACAGCTGCAAGTCCTTCCCTGCTGCCCCCCAAACCGTGCAGCCCCCCTTTGCTGACGCTGTGCCCTGTCCCCCTCTCTTGCAGGCGGTATTTCAGATGCAGTCAGTGAAATGCCTTAAGTGTCAGGAGGAGAACCGGGTGGTGTTACCGTGCCAACACGCAGTGCTGTGTGAAACCTGCGCCGAGGAGGGCGAGTGCCCCATCTGCCATCCCAACAGGCCCCACTCTCTCCAGTCGTGACCTTCCAAGGACGCTTGTTCTAATCATATCGTATAGAACTTTTTAACTTTATACATACGTACATATATATGTATGTGTATATATATATATGTATATATGTGTGTGTATGTGCATGTTTGTGCATGTGTAGGGATATGCACACACAGGCACATACACACATGAAACAAAAAATTAGTTGCAGAGCACTTTTTAATATTTTACATCCCGTATCTAAACTGCCCCTCACCCGTGCCCCACTAATTCTAACTCTTGATGAACTTTGAGAGCTGTTTTTAATACAGATCAAAGGGCCATTTGCAAAGAGTCTGTGTTTCTCCTCTTTTCTATTTAGGTGATAACAAATTTTTGACTATTTCCAGAAGGACTTAGAGTGGGCAAGAGGGGCTTCCATGTGCTTTCCAGAGGAAGAGTTGAGATCACGGGGAGGATCGAGGTGGATTGAAATGACTTGTTCATGCCTTCGGTCCCCCTGCTCTTTCACTGACCCAGCTTGGTTAAAGCCGTCCTCCCTGATGGAAGCTCTGCCTGGTGGGCCTCATGTTGCCCATCTCTGAATGTGCAGGAACTTTGTCTGTCATTTAAGCAGCGAAGTTCACTTTTTAAATTTTTTTACGCTCTTTGTATATTTGTATGAAAAGAAGAAAAGAGGGAAAAAAAAAATAAATTCTATTGGACCTAGAGCAAGCCAAGCCCCAAAATTCAATGACTGGTGTTCATTGCTGATACAGCCAACATGTTCCAGGTCTGAGCAGCCTTAAAAGTATTGCCCTTGGGTCAGCTAAAGCCCTTTATGAAGGAAATTTGGATGCAGAGGTTAGTTCTCTCCAGGCACCCCTTTGTCTGGTGGCTGTCTAGAGGTTTTTTACTGTTTCAGACCAGATCAGTTTTGTTTTAGCCACAGGGACCTGATTTGTAGTCACTGCTGAAGTGCATGAACCAATTCCAGGTAGGCTGAGTTTTGTTAAATGGAGTTGATGTTGCCTGTGTCAGCAGCTCGAGGTTGGTTTGTGGACTGCTGGCTCCAGAAAGCCTCGTGTTAGAGGGGTGTGTGTGGTGACAGAAAGTCCAGCGGGCCAGGGAAATGCCACCACCTTTTCCTGTCCAGAAGCTGAGCTTTCCTGTGACTTTTTCCTTACTGGTGTGTCCGTTGGATTTTCACATCAGGTGGATTGCAGTAACCTGCTGGGATCTCAACCAAAAGGCCACTCAGTTGGACTAAACTTTTTTATTTTGCACAGGGATGCTCCTGTGCTGCCCCTCCCTGACCTGGAAAAGCACTGGAACCTCCAGCAGCCCACTATTGTAGGAAAACTGAATTTTTACCAGAGCCTCTCAGAAAGCTTCATATTTAATACAAACACATAATTAGGTTTGCTTCCATAATTCCACCTTTCCTCTCCATGGAAGGGGTTAATATGCATTCCCAGATGATCTCTTAAGTGCAGCTCTGTGTAGTTCTTTTTTATGTTTTCCCATTAACTTGTTTTTGGGTTTTTTGGTAAAAATGCTTTTTTTTTTCCATGTGTATTTTATTGTAACTAGCATCAGTTTTTTTAATTTTTTTTTAATGGAGAGACACTGTTGAGTGACTATTGTGGCTATGTTGTTTGGTTATAGCCTTTGAATGTCTGTGCCATGGGGCAGCACATCTGCCTTGGTCTGATCTTAAGGAAAGACCTTTTATTAAAATACGTGAACATTTCTCTTTTTTTTAGGAAAAATAAAAAATAATAAAAAAAAAATTAAAAGCTGGGGGGGAGGAGGAAAAAAGCCCAATTAAGATAAAAAATATACTAAAAAGTTTTTTTTTTGTAACTAACTTAAATCATAGGAAATAAACTCTTGAATCAGGACTTTAATATTTATAAGCAGCAGAGCTGATCAGCCCATTTTGGCTATGGTTTGTAAAACTTTTTATGAGCGTGGGGGTTTATCTGCTCCTCTGCCTCCCCGTGGGCTGCTCAGGGTGATGCTGCCTTTTGCCAGTCCTTTGTTTTCAGATCTGTCCAGCATCAGCCCTGTGACTGCAGCAATTCCCACAGGGGCTCTTCACTTGTCCCTTTAGCTGGAATTTGTCCCCTGGAGGCACCTCGGGGCTGTGTCCATGGGAATTCCAGTCACGGGGTGATGCAGGGCTGGGGGGTTGAGGGGGAAGAGCTGTTTGCCCCCAGTTTCCAATGGGGTGCATTTGCTTAGGCAGGGAGGGGGTACAAGGAAAATTCCAGGCCAGAGAAAATATGTTTTTCCCTTTTGAGTAAAACAGTTTCTCTGTTTTAAAACTTATACTGAAGGACCAAAGAATTCAAAATTTCACCTGTTTGTGGCCCTTAAATTTTGACTTTCCATTGCCACACTGCACTCATGGCAGAACAGCCTGAAGGAATTAGCACTTGACCCTTCCCTTGCCCCCACCCCAACCTCCCTCAGCACTCTCTTTGCACAAGCACATAGACTGTTTCTCACTTTCCTCTGGTTCTTGAAGAAACACTTCCTAAATTTAGGTTTTTATTAATTTGTTTGCTGCTTTAAAAAAAAAAAAAAAGAAAAAGGAATATCTGAAATGTGAATTTATTTTCTTAAGCATCAGATGGAAAAGAGAACTTCATCTTTGCATATTTTGTGAATGTTCTGGGGGGCCACTTTTATGACAATTTCTAAACCAAATGAGGTGAGAGCAGGGGAAAGGGGCAGAATTCCTGACCCACTCCAGCAGATTTTGCTGCCTGCCCTAGGCAGGAAGGACAAACCATAATCACAGCACTGCAGTTAAGGCTTAAGAGTCTGTGATCAGCTTCTGTATAGTGTGAAAAGAGCTGAAATAAACCTGGTGCTAATACAAGTGCAGCCCCTGTCACGTACTGTCAGGCTTCCTTCTGAAGCAGGAACTCCCTTTACAGGACACACAGTAACACGTCAGAACTGAGGGGGCTTAAATACGAAGTTTGGGTCCACGATGCTCCCCGAGGAGCAGCCCAGCCCTGACCACGTCTGGGTCCTGCCTCCTCACACAGACTCCTTATTGGACAATGACATTTTCCTCCCCCGATTTTTGGGAGCTTCAGAAGTGTTGAACCTCGGTGACTAATTGTGCAGGTCAGGCACTTCTGAATGAAGAGCTGGGGGAAGGGAGTTGTGGTTGTATTGTGAAACCACAGTATCCTAAAGGTCAGTAAATTTTTACATTATTATGGAAAACCAATCTAGAAGCAGCTGGCTTAGGACAACACTGTGCTGGGTAGATGGAGAGCAAAAAAGCAAGGCTGGAGCTGTAGATGAGAGCCAGGAGCTGAAGGATTTTATCATTTTGGGCTAACAGGAGCACTTTGAGCTCATCTCCAGCCTTAGATGCTGTAGCCATGTGCCAGCAGTGGCAAAGACCCGGTGACACAGGAGGGACCTGGGAAAGGTCTCGGAGCTGGAGCACATTTCCTTAAGCAGATCCCCACCCCTGGGGGGTCAGTGCAGCTGATCCCCTGCTGAAGGGTTTTACACTTTCTGTACATCTCTGAAGCTGAACCTGAGCCACTTGCAAGGCTTGTGCAGCTGAGACAATGAAGAGAATTCCTTACCCTGGGAGGAAGCCCATAACACTGAATGGACTCAGTCATCCATTGCTGTTCCACCAGCCTCCAAACCTCCTCTCTTCCTCCTTTTCCCCCATCTGAGAAGGAAGAATATTACCAGTGTTTTCCTCCAGAGTTATAATAATCCTTGGAGTGATGGCCAACAGCAAAATAGATGTTACTGATGTAAAACCTAGTATTTTAAAGGTGAAGTATTCCTGCAAAGTAGTGACTGCATCGGAGAGATTTCTGGGGCTTCCCCACTCCGTAGCTTCCAATGTTAAAACAAAATAAATACAGTATACGTTTTAAAAGAAATAATAATAATACACACTGCAGTATTTCTGGTGGCAATTCTTGCCCAGTCCCTTCCCTGCTTTCCCCAGGAGGAAGGGCACTGGGCAGAAGCGCCCCTAGTCCGTGTAGAAGTTGGCAGAATGGTGATCAGTGGTGTAAAACGTGTTGTTGATTCCATGTATAGAACTGTGATTTCAGCTGTCGTTCTCTCGTACTCTGTAAATATGTGTTTTGGCTGTCGGAAACCTGGTTTAGACTCTTTTCTTGGCAGAGTGAATTTGCATGTGGGGCTGGAAAGAACTCAATCTGTGTCACAGTTTCCAAGGGCAGGATGGTTCGTTTGGTTTTTTGTTTTGTTTTGTTTTTTTTTTTAGAGGACAATAAATTTTTATTTTTTTGCTAAGAAAAAAAAAATTATAAACCAAAGCGGTGTGTGTGTGCATGTGTGTGCCTGGGTGGATGTGGGGAGGTCTGGGCTCTGGAGGCCTCAAAACAGCAGATCCATGGCCAGTTTTGCCTTTTCCCTTTCACACAATCAAGAATAATTTCTCCCTTCTGGATCAAGCTCCTTTTTTCAAGAGGTTGCCTTTCACCTTTCTCTTGAGGTGTTGTGGAAAAGGGGGAATATTGGTGGGGTGCAGTTAGGTTGGTCAGAGACCCCTTTTTGAAATGGCAAAGCCACAAAAAAAGGGTGGTTTTGTCACCCAAATTCTTGGACTGGACATGGATTTCTGTCCTGGAAGAGCCAGGCTGGGCAGAGGTGAGCCAGTACCTCTGTGCCTGCGCAGCAGATACAAACAAGAGTTTCATGTGGTGGCACCAAAAAGAACATGCCTTACCTATGGATCCGAGAACTACCTTTTAATTTAGGTCTAATAAATGCTTCAAAGATCTGTCAACCATTTCCCATCAGTCCAATCACAAAAATTATCTGATCACGCAGTTTATATTAGAGACTATTAGTAACACAATGAAAATCAGTAAATGTGAGTGCCAGTCCCCTTCCCTCTCACGTTCCAGCAATCTGCCTGTGTGAGGTTCTTTACCAGGATGAGGAGGATGATGATGATTTCTTCCTCCTCCTCAGTCTTGCATTTACTTGGAGCTGGTTTTTTGTGCTGCAAGCCATATCTTTCAATGCTTGGGCTGTTCTCTGGTCCATGGGGTTAGTTACACCCTGATTAAGTTTAATTAGTCCTTCTCTGTAAAAAAGATATGATTTCTTTTGGGGTGGGAAAAGACCCACCCAACTGCCTGGAGCTAAGCAGAAAATTAAGCTGAAACACCTTGAATAATGCAGCAGTGCAAACAACCTCAAAACAGAGGTCAGCCCGTGCCACCCGCTCACTGGGACACACCTGGGTGGTGGCAGCCCCGGGCAAGTTAGAGCATAGTGATTTTCAAACAAAGAGCTAAAAAATAAGCTAAAAACACTTTCAAACCTACAGCCTCGTGTAGTTAAGCCTCGTAATGAAGCGTGAGGTTGGTTGTTAACATGTACCAACTCCAAATGAGCTGCAGAGCTCAGGCTTGGGGTGCTGAGCCCCACTGAAATGACACCCCCCCCCCCCCCCGGGACAGCATCTCCGCAATCCCAGACCTGTCTCTGGAATATTATTTCTCTGCATTGAAACGAGTGATCTAAGCCAGGAAATGGCTTCCCTGGGAGCCTTAATCCCTCCTGCTGTGGGCTCTGTCACACAGATACCAAAGAAGCTTTTTTTTTTTCCCCACCCCCGCATCCAGGATTTGACCTGAACTGACCCAGCGGCTGCTCTGCCCACCGAGGGAGCAGCTGCTGCTCAGGCACCCGCAGGGGTGATGCTTTTAATGCCCTGGGCAGGTCCCATGGACCCCCTGCAGCTCAAACACAGCCACCCCATTGCAGAGGCGTGGGGATAGAGGGAGCTCCAGGTGTGTAATTAGAACTCATTGCAGCTAAAACGAGCGCCAAAAAAACCCCAACAAATAGTACCAACCACCTGTCCTGCCAGGCATTTTTGTTGTCACACTGGTCCGCCCCACATGGAGGCACCCTGCAGAGCTTCCCAGCCCTTCCAGAGGGACCCCGGCCCCTGGCAGAGGTTGGGAGTGACACTGGGGACCTGTCCTTCTGTGTCTGGGCTCTGGCAGCCCCAAGTGCCTCCTGGTTTGGCTGCCAGCACTGTGATGCTCTTTATTGCTGCCCAGGCTCCCTCAGCTCCAGCAGGTTGATACAATTGGTGGTAAAATAAAAAAATTAACCCCCCCCCACACACACACACACAAAAAACAACAGACACAGGAGCTGTGCACATTTTGAAAAAGGAGCAATTCAGCAGCTCCCACCACATCCCAAATGCCTCGTCCCACCCTGCCGTGCTGCTGCCACAGCTGCCCCCGGCACAGGGCCACTGCACAGACTCAGCCCACGCATCAGCTTTGTGGCTTTTCATTTAAAATAAGAGGCTTATCCACAAGAAAAAGAGGGGGGAAAAAGATTTAAAACAGTAAAAAAAAATAATAAAAATAAGGCAGCTTTGGACACGGTTGCGCCCAGACTGAATCAACTGGGATGTGTTTGCGTTGCCCTGACTCCTGTTGCAGGCAGGAGGGTTGGGGACAGGGCCAGGAGATGTGGCACAAGCTCCTGAGGAACAGGCAGGGACAGTCACAGTCTTTCACATCCCTTGTGTAGTGTTCCTAGTCCAGGCAGGTGAAGAAATCCCCCGAAATCCCTGTGCCCACCCTCCCCAGGCTCACGGGAGCGTTGCTTCCCGAAGGTGGGGCTGAGATGGGTGCTGGGAGGTGATAGGGGGCACAGGGATCCTCTCTGTCCCCTCAGTCCCTGCGGATGGCTCTTGCTCCAGCACCACAAATCTCCTGGGATCCACTGGCCAGATCCCTCATTTCAGGACCCTCTTCCTCCACCTCCCTCACTCCGCCTCCTTGGACTGTGTCTCCTTGGACTGCTTGGCTCGTTGCTTACGGAGCTTAACGAAGGCCTGAGCCTCTTTGTCCCCTTTCCTGGACTCCAGCAGCCGGAGGATCTCATCCCCTGCCAGAGAAGAGGGGAATGATGGTGAGAGGTGCTCACCATAGCCCCTTCCTCATGCCACAGGGCCTGCAGTGGCTTGGCAGGGCACCACTTACTTACCGGTGGGTTTGGGGTGGGTGAGGGGGAGGCGGGTCTGGGGCACCCGTCCCATGTCAGCCTCATCCTCGTTGTCATTGAGGCCGGGCAGGTGGCAGAGGGGGAAGAAGGCTTCGCCCTCCAGGTCGTTGGACCCCAGCGTGTCGTAGTCGAACACGGTCAGCAGCAGACAGGCCCCCTCCTGCCGGCACTTCTCCGGGGGGATCAAGCTGCAGGGGAACGGGGTGCTGGTGATCGTCACATCCCACCCCCTCCATCCTGAAATGTAAACCTTCTGTGCTCCATGGGAAGCCACCCCCCCTGCACTGATCCCAGCACCTCGAAGCAAGGGCCCCAGCTCAGCCTCGCACCCACCAACAGTACCCAGTGTTTGGGGTCACCCCCAGCCCAGCTCCCACTGTGGGACCCACGGCTGAGCCCCCACTGGGGTGCAAGGGAGTGAAATCTCCGGACAGGACTCAGTTCCTGGAGCAGCAGCCCCATGGCAGGAGCTCAGTTGAAGCCGGAGGGGCTGCAGGGACTGGGTGGGGGGGCAGTGAGTGTCAGCCCCTACGTACAAGTCAAAGGCTTCGTCGAAGAGGGGGTGCAGCTCGTTCCTCTTGCACTGGGTGGTCCGGGCCACCACCTCGGGGAACTCGTGCCGGGGCTCCAGGGTGAGCTGGACAAAGGGGTCGCTGGAGCCTGGTGGGGTGCAAACATCAGCCCTGCCCACAACCCCTCTGCCCCAGCAGAGTAGGATGAACCCAGATGGGGTGACTTGGACACACTGGGGTGGTTGGGGGCAGGGGGAAGGTGGGGTCAGGGCACCCTCACCACAACCCCCAGCCGAGCCCATGCTCCTGGGAAGACGTGGGAACATCCCTAACGCTGCCCACACGTCGATCGGCCACGGGTGGCTGCAGGAGGAGTGACCTCTCCTGGAGAGCTCCCCAAACAACAGCCAGCCCGGGAGAATGTCCCTTGTCACCCTGGCATAATTTTTTTTTGTCTGCCACTGGGTTGCACAATGAAGAAATGCCACCTGCCCCGGCTGCTGCCTTCTGCTTCAAGGTGAAGGCAGTGGGGTGTGGGCAGTGTCCTGCCTGGTCCTGCCTGCCACATTCCAGACCACCCTGGATCAATGCAATAACCCTCCTTCTTCCCCAAATCCACGTCCTTGGATGCAAAAGCAAATCCAGAGTTACTCCAAGCACTGCCAGTATCTCTCCTACCTAGGGGACTGTGGACAGGGGTTCCCTGGGACAGTGTGGCCCCCCAGCCCACCCACAGGAAGGTCCTGGGTTGGTGGGGCCCCCCAGCCCACCCACACCCACCGTTGGAGTCCAGAGGGATGAGGTTGGCAGCATTGAGCACTTCCACGCGGAGTTTCTGCTCCGAAGGGCGGTACAGAGCCTTGATCGTCACGGCCCCAAACTTCTCCGAGCTCGTGTCCAGCTGAGCAGTGGGGTACAAGAATAAGGGTGCTGCCCTTCAGCACCCCCGGGGAGGGCATGCATGGGGCCTGAGCAGAAATTTTGGGGTATCCAGGAGGTGATGGAATCCTCTGGGATGCAGTTGAGCCCCCTCTGGCTCAACTGCCACCACTGGGGCAAAACCAGCCCAAACAGCCCCAGCGTGGGGGGAAATCTGACAATTCCTCAGGCAGGCTGTGCTGGGCAGCCTCATGAATGCAAGGGTGGGATGTGGGAAGGGGCTGGGATGTGGGAAGGGGCTGGGAGCACCATCCGGAGTGCTACCTGCTGCTGGATCCTGTTGCTGAAGTATTTCTGGATGAGCTTGCGGCTGCTGGCGGAGCAGAGGGCCAGGTGGGTCTCCAGCGACTGTGGAGAGGGTGAGATGTGATGCTCAAGCACACGGACAGGTCCACAGCCTGGTGTTTCTTCCTCCCACAGGAGCCCTTAGTGGAGCTTCCCATCCCCACCCCTCCATACCAGGAAGGCTGCAGTGTGCAGGATCTCCAGTGGCAGCCCGCAGCCCTCGCCGTAGAAGCACAGCTCCAGGCTCTGGGGAGAAGGATCCTGTCAGCCACCAACCAAACCCCCATCCCTGCCAGGGACCCCCCGTTCTCCTGGGTACCTTCAGGGCACAGTGCAGCCTCCTGTAGTGCAGGGCGGAGGGGACCTGAGGTGCTGCTGCCGCCGAGAGCACAGACAGGGTGTGGTGCCAGAGAAGAGTGAGGAGGCTGCAGGGGCGAGGGAGGAAGGCTGTGAGCAGGGTCCGGGGGGGGGGGGGTGTTGAAGGGATGGTCCTCAGCTGAGGGGCTTTGCAAAGCTCCAGAGGGAAGTGGCTCATCCCACCGGCCTGAGCAGCCCGAAGCAGGATGTCCCTGTGCCCCATGGAGCTAAGGGGACACTCCTGCCTCAGGGATGGTGACACTGGTGGCCTCTGCCATCTCCAGTGCCCTGGTCACCTTTTGAAGTTCTCCTGGACCAGGTGCTCGTTGAGATACTGCAGCTCTGACTCCAGGAACTTCATGAGCGGGATGATGGACTGCAGAGAGAGGAGAGGGGTGTTGGGGAGGGCACGGGGGGCCATATCCAGCAGGGGAGGATCCCAGAGGGGCTCCTTCCCACAGGACATGGGCAGGCTGTGCCTGGTCTGGTCCTGCTGCTAACACAGGCATCAAGCAAAGCGTATGGATATCTGGGCCCCCTGACTGGTGTGTCCTCAGCCCGAGTCGTGGGGCAGGGAGAGGTGGGGAAGACTGATAGGGGCCTCCAACAAGCAGATAAGGGCTATTCATGGCTGCCTGAAAAAGATGGTCTGGGGGGGTTGAATCAGGTACTTACATCTTCAGGCTCCTTGGTGTTATTGGAAGATGAGATCTCCTGGATATGTCTGGCAATGCCCTTTTCCAGCTGCCAGGGAGAAATGCAGGAAGACACTTAAGACTTTGCCCTCTGCACCAGTCTCTCCACATCCAGGTCCACACTGTCTCCATCCCAGGAGCGTTATGGGCTCCAGGACGCCTTGGGTGAAGCTGCTCTGGGCCAGGCAAGGGCCAGGGAGGGTCAGTGGCAGGTGGTCACCTTGGTGGCCAGGGCCTGCACCACGTCCCGGACCTCGTGGTCCAGGCAGGAGACGGTGCTGTCGAGCTGGTGGTGCAGTGTGTGCTGGATCTGCTGCTGGTCGATGACGGCCCCCGTGCGCTGCTCCAGCTGCGCCCAGTCCAGCTGCATCGGGAGCCTCAGGATCAGCACCCGCAGCTGCTTGATGTTGTTCACCACGATGCAGAGCTGGGGGAGGTGGGTCTCCTTCAGGGTGTCCCACAACCCCTGGTGCATCCCTCATCCCCAGCCCCATCACTATCTCCATCCCCATCCCCATCCCAGCACTACCTCATCTTCTTCCCCATCCTCATCCCAAGTCCCATCTTCATTACTGTTCCCATCTTCATTCCCATCCCCACCCTCATCCTCATCCGTGTCCTCATCCCCCTCTCGCTCCCTCTGCTCACATCACTTCCCCCCTGATTTTCCAGGACTGTGGCTATTCAGGGCCCACTAATCCCTATGAATCCCAAACTGAGGATGTCAGCTGTGTTCTCAGGGTCTCATCACCCCCTTGCCCAGAAACCATGGTCAAATCCTGCCTCTCCTGGAGCAGTGCCCTGATACCAACCCTGTTGGCTGCTTCACCCTCGTTCTTCTCGCTCAGGGACAGAGCCTCAGCCCTCTCCTTGATGAGCTGGCAGTACATCAGGGAGATTTTGCACATGTCCTGCAGGATAGAGAAGAATCCAACGGGATTGAACCAGGCAGCATTGAGACCACCACGGGGCCCTGAGTGGGACAGGAGCCCTGTCCATGGACACACGCTCCAAGAGCAGGAGAGGAAACTCCAGGTGCTGATGGCCAGGTGTACAAACCTCCACGAGCTTCACCATGATCATGAAGGCCTCCTCGGGGTCCGGCCAGTTGAGCTGCTGCCAGGTCTTCACGATCTGGGCGTAGCAGGTGGACAGGTCAACAGTGGAGGTGCTGTGCTTGTTGTACTCCCCAAAGGGCTTCAGCTGAGGGGCAGAGAAAGCCAATGCAACTTGTACAGAAAGATGCCTGCCCAGAGAGTAGAGCTGTTCCTTTGCTTTGTGGCTCTCGGGCCCATCATCAACCTTATATATCCCTATGTCATCACACAGCCACTTTGGAGAGAGGAGAATATGAAGATGGATGGAGCAGCTCCCTGCTTCCCTCCATGCTCCAACTCAGCATTGCTGGACCCCCTCCCCTCTTCCTAGAGGTTGGAAGCAAAGGGAATTCTCATGGCATGGCCCAAATGAAGGCTCCTCAGCTCACATGGGCTGCCAGAGAGCAGCGAGGGAAGGCACACAGGGACACAGTGTTGGGCCAGGGTAGGATCAGCTGGGCCAGGAGACCCCATCCTTTGTTATGTATTTGGGAGAGGAACTTGCTCCTGGGCTGCAAGAGACACCTACGTGGTGCTCTCAGTGCTGTGAGCGAGGCACAAGGGCAAGAAATGGAGGAAAGCTGGAGCATCCCCACAGGGAAGAGGGAGATCTTCTCTTCCCCACATTACCTGGTCCATCTGGACAGCTCTCTGAGCCCTCTCCAGTGCAGTGTGGTAGGCCTTTTGCAGCCACTGGGGCACAGCTTCCTTGAACCACTGGTGGAAATTGCTGAGAGCCAGAGGTCCATCCCTGTGGATGAAGGCACCAGCTTCTCCAACTGCACAGCAACGGCGTGGGGCTGTCACCCCTCCTGCTCTCACATCACCCCTCCTGCTCTCACATCACCCCTCCTGCTCTCACATCACCCCTCCTGCTCTCACGTCACCCCTCACACACAAGGAACTGCCCCGAGGTGGAGGCAGCACTGGAGCAACTGTGATAAAAAGAAACCTCCCCGTGTCTGGAAGTTGAGGTCTGCATCAACCCACCCAGAGATGAGCCTGAAACCCCTCTGATGATGGTCCCATGAACACCAGAGACCAACAGCCTGGTCTGCCTGGTGTGTAACTGGTGATGTAGGTGAATGGGAAGGATTTGGAGTTCCCCTTAATTAACTGCTCGATCCCCCCCTTTGGCATCTCTCCTCTCTCTGGGTTGGATACCTCCTTGGGAGGAACTCCTTCATCCGATAGAGCTCCTGCAGGTTCATGTAGAGCTGGAAAAGGCTCTCAGCTGTGGGCTTGGACATGCTGCTGTCAACCTCGTGTAGCTGCTCCTGGACATGTTCTGCAACCTGGGAAGAGGGGACAGCTGTTAGGGAGGGTCTGGCTGGGAAGGCTCCTTCTGGAGTCACAGGGTGAGGGTCAGCTCAGGGGACTTCTATTCCTTTTTGGTGACATTTCAGAAGATTCATTGGGTGAAATAAGGAGGCCATAGTGCCTTTATGGGCATGCAGAGAGAGATGGGGACTTTCCCTGCTTTCATGTCTTTCCAGGCTTGCAACAATCTGTTACAGCCTGAAGAGTGGCCAAAATCTTGGACTGGCTTTAGACCTTAGTCCCAGGAGTGCAGAACAGCCCAGGCTTGCTTACCAGGCTCTCCAGCTCCAGGTAGGCAATGGAGAAGATATTCAACTTGAAGGTGCTGCAAGAGAGAAATGGGGCATCAGGAGCCTGCCAGCCCCAGCCCAGCAAACCCAGCCTAGCAAACCCTTCCAGACCATGCCCTTGCCCCGAGGGCAAGGACAATACAGGTCTGCAGGGCAGAAGTGGGATCACAGATGCTACCTGTGGAGCCCAAGGGCCAAGGATTGAGGCATCAAAGTACCCTGTCACTTGGAACCTACTTAATGAAGAATTTATTCCAGATTTTGTGGCACTGCTGAAGATCTTCTATCACCTCCAGGAGGAGTCTGGACAAGGCTTTTCCATTCTCCTCCATGGTCTGCAAAGGAAGGAACAGCTTGTTTTGGATGCTCAGACATTTTGAGGTGACTTCACCATGTCAGGGAGGCAGAGATGGGAACTGACCTTCACTATGGGCTTGAGGTGCTCCTTCTGCATGTGAAACCACTCCGTTGTGCCTGACTGCAAGAGAGGAGTCCTGATGGGATGGCAGGGAAGCAGGAGTAGCAAAGACAGCTCTGTCACTCCCTTCACTCTCCCTGTCCCCTGGGTGGGGTCAGGACCCAGCTCCATGTGGTGGGAACCACAGGCCAGGAACACCAGTTTGATAGAGGGTGGGTATTTCCCCCCCACAATGATCCATGTGGATTTGCTGAGGTGTGGGCATTGGACAGGGGACAGAAGGGAAGGGAGACCCAGAGAGTCCCACCTCACCGAGTTTGGGGTGGGTGAGACCCCTTGTACCTTCAGTGCCATGGAGATCATCTGGGGCAGGTCGGGGCTGAGCGTGCACAGCTCGTGGAAAGCTTTTGTTTTGCACATCTGGACCAGGACCCTGCAAAAAGAGAACCTCAAGTGAAACCCAGCACCAGCCACCAGAAACAACCACCTCTCCCCCGCCAGAGACCCTACCAAAACAGGCCTTCCCCTCCCAACAACATCCCCCATGGGGAGCCCAGGATGAGAGTCAGGACAGGACGAGTGTTACAGCAGCCTAGGAGGAGTCAGAAAGGGCTCACAAAGGTTTTTGCTCAAGCTCACAGGCTTGTCCATCACGGCGGCAAAGTCGTACAATCCCACACTCAGCTGGCACCGGTGCCTGACTCACCGGAGCAGGGACTGGAGCCTCTCCTTGGACCTCGGGACAGAGAGGGGGAAAATGATGCGGTACCTCCGGATGAGGGAGACCCCATAGGTCAGCAAGGACTGGAAGGACTCAGCCAGCTCTGCTTTCTGGGGAGAAGAAAAGAAATGTGCACCTTCATATCAGTGACAGGCAGATGCCAGCAGGACCATGGTGGAGGGAGCTGGTGGCTCCCATTCCTTTCCACCCAGCTCCAGGGATGGGAAACCCCCCTGATGCCTCAATTAGCTTCTCCCTAGAGGGGCTGAACTGAGCTTTGTTCTTAAATCTCATTGCTATGCATGGACAATTCAGGGTCTCAGCAGGGCATGGGGATGCTCTGGGAAAACAGGCAGGGAAAAGTAGGAATTGGGTTATTTTTAAGTTTTGGAGGGGGTTGTGATTGACTTGATGGCAGGGATGGAGGGGGGGAACATCAGTGCAAAGGGGAAGGGCTTCTCCGTGGAGAGGGGGGCAACAAACCACTGGGAAATGTCCTCCAGCTGCCCCAGCACCCCTGTGCCCCACAGTCTCCTGCCCTTCCTGGAACACCAGGGGTGAAATGGCCCTGGGAACTGGGAGGAGAGGCTCAGGGTCAGATGCACAAGGCACCTTTCCCTGATCTCTGCCCACCACGTGGTGCCAGAGCCCCCTCACCTGCTCTGGCCTGAGCCGCTCCTGCACCCACTGGTACTCGATGCTGGTGATCTGGTGCAGGAGGCAGTTGCTGTTGAACTCGAGGCTCTGGTAGAGTTTGCTGTATGCCAGCCACTTCCTGGGGAGGAGGGAGGATTGGGATGAGCCCCTAGAGTCTGAGGGGGGGCACACAGGGGTCAGCGTGGGGCTCTCCCACCCACAGTCACAGCCTGGATCACAGGGGCAGGACCCAGGTCTCCTGGGTGCAGGGGGCAATACCCACCACACAGAGCTCATGGGGGAGACCAGCTGTGTTCAGACAATTCCAGGGAAGGCACTGGGGCCCTTAACCCCCCAGGAGACTCCCTGAGTGTGGGGTACTCACGCCATGACCTGGTGGAAGTCAGAGAGATCCTTCTGTGTGGCGTGCAGGTACAGCACGGTGCTGGCATGTCTGCTCAGCTCCCCATCCCAGGAGATGCTCCCGGCCTGTGAGGATGGAAAAGGGATGATGTGTCCTGGAACAAGACAGGATGAACAGGGAGGGGGACAGGTGGGGTGTATTTGCAGGACCATGGGAGGAGTGTGTGTCCCGTAAGGATGCCAGGCACGGGCAGGGATCATCCTGACCCTCCTTCCCATCACACTGCATGATGTGTCAGGGGCAATGGGCTCCAAAGGAAGCCCTCACCCAGCCCAGCTACTGGAGGGCTGCTACTGGCACTGGTACAGCAGCAGTACCTGGTGCTGAAGGATCTCATAGGACACCAGCTGCTGCAGGAGGTGGCGATGGACAGTGTAGCTCGGCTGTGTCCGGCTGCTCATGGTGGCCCTCTGAGAAGAGACAAGGCAGAAATAACCATCACCTGCCTGAACACACAGGGACACATCAGAGTGGGGACACAGGACTCAAAAAGCATGGAGCTGGAGAGCCAAGGGGTGCAGGTGCACCAGGGGCAGGGTCCCCGTGCTGGCACAGAGCTCAGGGAAGGGTCCATCACATGCAAACCCTGCTGCTGGCACCTCTGGTCCTGTGACCCCAAGATAAGCCCCAAGGGATGGGAAGCTTTCTATCTTGTCAAGGTATTGGGAAGGGAAGCCTTTCCTGGCCCTCTCCCACCTTCTTGTGTGTCAGTAGGAACTGCAGGTGACAGTCTCCCCGGTTGGGATATGTCTCGGTCCGTGGCTCCAGCTGGTACCACTGGTCATTCCAGCAGTGCAGGTCCTGCAGGCACAGAGACAAGGATGAGCTTCAAGCAGCCTTCCTGGGGGAAGGATCCCACTCAGGGACCAGGGAATCCTGATCTGCATTCATGGGACAGAAAGATTGTATAGGATTAAAAATACAGGATGTACAATGACTGAGTGTGTTGGAGTGACTGTGGCACCTGCCACCACACCAAAAGACCTGGCATGAGTCTGTGGCTATGAGCCAGGATCCTGGGTGTGCTGGCTGCTGCCACAGGGCTGGAATCCTGCTTGGACACCTTGAGGTTTAACTGATGCCTGGAGAAGAGGATGATGCACCCTGGCACTCACCTTCAGGCGAAGGACCACGTTTCCCAGGAAATCATCCTGCCCTTTGTCTTTGCGAGCATCTTTAAAGATCCTGAAAGGCACAGACAAAGGAGGGGTCAGAAGGTGTCCTGCAGCTGTGACCCAGCCATGGCTGAAGGGGATGAAGGGTGGCACAGACCTGCTGCCCTCCCTCCCTCCTTCCAGAGGTGATTTTTTAAAATCCAACAGACAAACAAGCAATTTCCAAGCCCTCTTCCCTCAGCAGCCTTAGGGCCTCACCAACACCAACCGTTTGAGGCCATGGAGGTCCGTCAGCTCCCCCAGCTTGTGCCGCATCGACTCCACCACGTCTGAGTCCCTGCCAGGGGAAAGGGGGCAATTCAGTGATGACAGAAGAGGGAAGGTACAGGAGGAGGAAGTTTCAGGACAGAAGCCACCCCTAAAATCAGCCAAAATCTGCAAGCATGTGGTTTTTTTCCATAAATAGGACCCAGTCACAGGATCAGCCCTGCCTGGGCTCTCTCTGCTCGTGCAGGTCAGATCCTGCACTGAGCACTGCTCCAGCAGAAAGTGATGGGCAGAGGGGCCCCCAGCTGGTTTCTGGGGCTTTTTAAAGGGTGCAGGTTGGAGAACCACCCCAGGGACCCTCCCAGGAGGCAGGACTCCCTCAGGGCAGGGTCTTGGGGTTACTGGCCGGGGATGCTGCCACTCACCACATGTCCAGGTGGAAGCTGGCTGTCTCCACATCTTCAAACTCCCTGCAAGGCACCAGTGGGATGCTGTCACTCGAGTAGCATGCAAGTGGTGAAGCCCCTCATCCACACCCAAGAGCCCTGGCCACCCCATCCAGCCCCCCAGACAGCAAAGCCAAGGGGTGTGGGATTACAGGATAAACGTCTCGTCCCACACCGGGCTGAGGGTCTGGTTTATGACTTGTGTGCGATGGATCTGGTCTTCAGGGATGAGGTCTTTGACCACAGCCTTCATCCTCTTCCTGTGGTCGGGGTGGGCTGGCTCCTGGCTCTTGGCCTCGATGCCCAGCAGGCAGTACGGGTCGCTGAGCCCTGCGAGGGCAGAGCCGTGCGAGTCCCAGTCGGGAGCAGCAGCCGCCCCATTTCCCATGGGACACCCACCCGACCCCACTTACCGCTGACATCTTTACCCAAAATCCCTTTGGCTTCCTTCACAGTTGCTTTCAGGCAGTAAATTGGGCTCTGGAAGGATGCAAAGATAACTACTGATGTGCGGGGTCACCAACCCTGAGAGGAAGGACGGGGCTCGAGCAGAACCACACCGTCAGCTTCCACCCAGGCAGTGACAACCCCAGGGCACCCCAAATCCCGAACACAGGGGCCAGAAAGCACTGCAGCCCTCAACACCACCCCAGTACAGGGCCCCAGCAGCATACTGGGGAGAGGCCATACCTCCAGTTCCATGACCTGCTGCATGATGACACTGTGCTCCTTTGCATCCATGCCGAAAGCCTGTGTGGATATCAGGGCTGGTAATGGATGCTGCCCTGTTAACATGGCTGGAGAGCAGCCAGGGGCTTCCCTCCACTCCCTGAGAGCCAGCTGCAGCTCGAGGGGAGAGGAGAGGAGCAAAGAGCCCAGCAGGAGGGCTGGGGACCAGCTGAAAGCTCTTGAGGGAGAGCCTTCTTCCCACCATCCCAGGCCTAAGATAAACATTTCTCCCCAGGGCTAACATTTCCCAGCCACAGGCTGTCCCAGCCCTCCAGCTGGATCCTGCTGCTACGTCTTTTAAGATGCTTGTTAAAAACTCCCTCCGAGTGACACCCACCATCCCCTTCAGCTGGGAGGATGGACACGTCAGGGGACAGGTTTGGGGGACCCCATCAGAAGGGGACCCACCTTTTGCACGTAGGAGTAGAGCTCCTGGGAGTCTGCAACCTGGTGGGGCTCGGGCTTGCCCAGGCGGTGCCGGATGGTGTAGAGAACCTCCTCATAGAGCTGGTCCAGCTGTGGGGGGACAGTGCTGACACCTCACGTGGGGCCAGGCCAGCAGGGACTTGCTCCATGCATCCCCCAGGATCAGTGGGGTGTCCCCCTCATACTTCTTGAAGCTCCCACTGGTCCCTGCCACCCCCCTGAATCAAGCCCTGCTCACCCACCACTGGCTGTCCCTGAGGAGGAACTCCAGGAGCTGAGCCATGTCCCCAAGCCCCAGCAGCACTGCCACCCCCTCCAGCGCCACCAAGGGAGACTGTGGTGGGGCCTCGCTCCTACCTCTGCCTTGGAGAACCGGTGCGACAGATCCATCTAGAGAGAAAAGAGAAGCAGAGAGGTTTCCCATAAGGTCTTGTGGCAGAGGGTGGTTTGAGGAGGAAATCATGGCCAGACAGGGCAGGACAGCCAGGATAGGGTGGCATCATACACAGTCCATAAGGGTGGGGTGCCCCAAAGGGTGCTGTGACACCCCACAGTCACCCCTCAGCCAAGGGACCACTTTCTTTGCCACCCCCCAGCAGGGCAGCATTGGGGCTTCACCCCCAGTCCCTGTTAATTGAGGAGAGGGCAGCAAGAATGACAATAGCAATTTGGGGTGATCCTTAGGAGCCTTTAAAGGCCAACTGCCCCCCTCTCACCCCACAGAGCTGCTTGCTCCAGCAGGGCCAGGCTGGAGAGCAAAGCAGCTGAGGGAGAAGGCAGGTGGCCAAAGCACAACAAGGAGCTGCAGGCTGGGCAAGGAGATCCCAAAAAGGTCAGGATTTGGTGCACTGCTCCGTTCCCCACATGAAGGATGATCAGCAATAACACTGGCTTTCCAAATGGGAATTAAATTAAAAGAGCCATGTGATGAGGCACTGCCTGACTCCCGTGGCACTCCCCCCAGGACTGGCTGGGCAGATCCTGCTGCCCACGCAGCCCCTGCCATTCCCCACTTAAAATGTCACCTCCCACTCATCCCAGCTCTGTGTGGGTCCAGCAGGGAGATCAAACCACTTCTGCCAACCACCTTTTCCCTAGGAAACCAGTTCTCAGCCCATCCTCACCCTCTCTTCCCTCCCCAAGGCTGAGCCCATCCTGCAACTTCTTCTCTGACCACGGCCTGGATTCAGACACCACCACAGCCCAGAAACTCATTCCTGCTGCAGAGCCTGGCCAGGTGACGGTGACTTTGCCACTGTCATGATCTCGGTGATGCTACCAAAGGAAGGGGACCGGTGCCCCTGTGCCATCCGTTATGGATCCCAGAGCTGGAGCCTCCAGGAGTACAAGGGGGTGATGCCAGAAAATATAATGGAAATTTTTGAAATGCATTTGGGCCTTTCTGTGCCAAGCATGGCTCCTGTGCCCGCTGAGCCAGGGCTGGCAGGGCTGCATGAATGGATGCACAAGCCCTACCTGTGGGTCAGCCCAGGCCCCAAAGTGACCTTAGGATACCCCTGATAGAAAAAACCCAACCCCAAGCTGGAAACATTAACATTTGCTTATGGCAAATCTAGGGCTGGCATAATCCCCCAGCCATCTGGACTAAATTCAACTCTTCCACCCTCGACAAATTTAACCCTTGAGCTACTTCTCTCCCACCTGCCTCTTCATAGCTTCTTTCACCTGCTGGTGGGTGCTGGGGGCTGCAGTGGCTCCTGGGAAAGGCCCCTGGAAAAGGGGGACCCATTGCATGCAGGAAGGTCCCAGCCTGCTCTTGCCTGCCCCTGACCAAGGACCATCCACCTTCCACTGCTGCTGGCACTGTTCTGCCTGCACCACGGCATGGTGGGCATGGCCCCATCCCAAATCCTTCAGCACCTCCACGGGCAGCGCTGCCCCATAGCAAGGTTGTGAGCACAGAGGGGAGAGAAAAAGGACTTCATTTCTCTGCTGATGTTATTTATCAGCAAGGCACAAGCATCTGCTCCTTGTCCAGCAGAGGGGTAGCATGAGGAGTGGGGCAGGGGGAGGAATTGCTGCTGATTTGGGGGGCAGGTCCCTGCTCCTCCCTTCTGCCATCGGGCACAGCGGCTGCGGGATCTGCTCCATGAACGCCCATATGTGCATGGGACCGGTTAAGCTAAAGCTGAGCTGAGCCACCAGGATGTGTTTACTGCTACTAATCCCTACGCCAAGAGCCCAGCTGAAATCCAGGAGTGTTGCTTAAATCCAGGTCCAGATACAGCCACCAGCATCACCCCGCCCCAGTAGCTGTAGTGGTGTTAGTGGTGCAGGAGGCCAGCCTGGCTATGGAGATGGGGGCATGTGGGAGGGACGACAAGTCCTGAGGAGGGGTGGGTCATCGCAGGAATCCAGCACAAGGGATCAAGCCCTCAAGCTCCCAGCAGCACTGGGCAGAACTGCAGGTCCCATCTCACAGGGACAGACACAGGGGCACCGTCTGTCTGTCCGCTGCAGAGTAAGTTGATTGAGTTGGCCCAGGCCGGGCTTTGGGGGAGCTGCTGGCAGGAGGGAGCCCAAAGGGGCTATGAGGTACTGGGAAGCTGTAGCTGAGCTAAGAGGGGACCCTCACTGCCAGCACAGAGCTGCAGCCAACCCCACACACACCCCTGGGTGCTCATTTACATGGGTTTGGTTCCCCCATCCCTCAGTCGCCCTTGCAAAGCATCACATCTGGGACATGGACTCCATCCCTCTTCTCTCATTCCCCTTTTACAGCCTCAGCACCCAGCTCTGCACCCCAGGGTACAGATCCTCTCCTGGGGCCATTGCACCCCAAACACGCTCCCCAACTCCCCCGGGGTCAAGGCCACCTACCTCGGGGCTCTCCTCCCTGGGGAGGGTCCCCACGGGGGTCTCATCAGCAGGATCCATCTCTGGGGGAGGCTGAGCACGGCAGGGGAGCGGCTGCAGCTCTGCCTGATGCTGCTGCCTCTCCCACTCACTCGCTTGCTCAAAGGAAACCACAGACCTTATCTCGCCGTGGCCATTTTAGCGAGCGGAAATGCTCACAGGGCTCCTTTGAGAGCAGCTCGGGGACACCCCCGCCCTGCTCCCCAGCACCCCCTCGGTGATGGGGACCTCTTGGAACAGAGGGGATGGGGGCAAAAGAAAGGTGTCACACCCAGTCTCTGCTGTAATTTATGAGCAAGGAATTGGGAGCAAGTGGACAGAAATAGTCCTGAGATGTCAAAGCCCAGCAGGGAATGGGGGTGATGGGGAGGGTTGGTAGAGGCAACACAGAGGATCTGGGTTCCAATGTGTATTTGGGGTCTGTAACGCCCTGTGAGTGCAGAGAGAGGCCTTGCAGAAAGCAGAAGGTGTCTTCAGCCCCAAAGGATGGAGCGGATTTAAAACCTCATGCAAAAGGTGCAGGGTGGGAAATCCTTGTGACACCCAGAACTGTTGGACGAGGTTGGGCTGAGAACTGATGCAGTGAGTGCACTTGCCAGGGACAGCACTGGGAAAGGGCGTGGCCTTCTTCCCAAAAGGGCTGCCCAGACAGAGCTGGTTACTGAGAAAAAAAGCAGCAGGAAAAGAAGTTAAACACTTGTGCTTTACCATCAGCTTTCATTCTTGCAAACACCTTATCTGATTGCAACTCCCAGGCAGTTGCCTGTCACAGATCGGCAGCGGCGCCCGCCCCGCACAGATCCCTATCGGAACGCCTGCGCTGGTGGCAGACGGGGGGAAGGCATGGGTGGGCACCAGGAGGTGGCCAAGGTTTGCTCCTGGGTGTCTGACATACCCTACAGGCACATGGAAGAGCAGCCTCGCTGGGGCTCCCGGGGGCTGTGG
>JAWWLV010000046.1:6965787-6995077 GCA_035041135.1 Platyrinchus mystaceus
GAACTCCTCCCACCACCCCCAGATTCCAGACAGACACACCAAAACATGGAATATTATTGCAGTCAATCCATGCCATGTGTCCCAGCCAGGGCCCAGCCCTTACAGAGCAAAGTATGTGGAGGAGGAGGAGACACGACTTGAGCAAGGGAAAGGAAAGGTTTAGAAAGACGGGATTTGCCTAACCAAGCTCACTAATGAAGCCAAACTGGTACCTTTTGCTCCAGTATCCAGAGATCGTAGGAAATGTCAGGCGGGCTGGGAAGACGCAGCAGAGATGGATCCTGCTCTGTTTGCACCCTGAGGTGTGAGATCCAGCAGCCCCCACCAGCGGGTACAGGTCCCTGTTCCTCCTCTCCGTGATCAGGGTCCCTTCACATCCCGCTGGGGCCTCTCCGGGTGGCTCAGTGCCGGCCCCTGAGCAAGGGGGTGCTGAAATACCAGTTTCCAGTTCAGTCTCATGGTGGCAGCTCCTGAAGCTGACTCACTCAGGAGAGCAGACGGGTGAGTAACACCCGCTATGGCTGCAGAGAGCCCTTGACTAAAATAAAGATCCCCACCCTGCGCGTTCTGGCATTTCACACCAACCCACAAACCCCCACGTTTGTCACTTGGGCTTATCTGTGCAGCTTTAACCTGAAACCGCCCCCTGGTCACAGCCTGCCTTGGCTAAACCCACCTCCACCACACACCTGGCAGTTCTTCACAGCTGGAGGAGCCTGTGATCCCACTGCATCAGCCAACAGGAGCCACTCCCCAGCCAGGGCTGGCCTTGCTCCCGGCTGCTCCGGGAACAGCTGGATCCAAACTTCACCCCACGCCTCCTGCCACCTCCAGCAGCACTTGAGAAGGGAGACAGTGCTGTGAGCCAAAGCTCATAAATCACAGTGTCCATCACATGGCAGAGACACAATTTGACCGTCTACAATTCGGAGAGCAGCTTGAAGTCCTCACAGACCTCAAAGGAAGGCATACACAGAGGACAGGGAGGTGCTGACCAGGTTGGGTTAACCCCAGTCCCTTTGACTGCTCAGTGCATCCCCCCAGCTGGAAAAAAAAAAAAAAAAAAAAAAAAGCAAAATAATGATTTTTATGCAGTAAGTTGCACAAAACCAGAGCAATTGAGGTAAAATCTGGGCAGAGGGGTGTGGAGGAAGACGAGGGCTCTGTCTCTTCCTTCATCTGGAGGCAATCCTGGGCAAGCACACACAGGATGGGGTAATCCTCACCCTGTGAGGATCCTTAATTCTTAAGGATGGGGTAATCTGGGGTAAAGACCTTCCCCAGCCCCCAGGGACAGCACCAAGATTTCAGGGCCAACAGTAGGAAATCTCTAAGTAGTGCGGTTCCTGCAGCAACACTCTTTTTGTGTAAGATCTCAAAGCACTTTGGAAATACCCAGTTACACCACTCTCCCCAACAGAGGGAAACAGCCACCTTTTCAGCACAGGGAGCAGACACAAGGGGCAGGGAGACACTCCTCGGGTGAAGAGCCTGAGTCACACCAAGGAGACAGAACTAACTGCACATGGGGGTGGAAAACCTCTCCCTGCCCAAGGATTCAGCACTAACTGTTCCCTATGGCCCCTCTTTTCCTTCAGTAGTATAATACCATCCAAATACTGGAATTTAATGGTACCAATTTGGCTTTCACATGACATCCTTCTGCTGCTCAGCTGGTTAATCATTAAGGCAGGGTCCAGACCTGGAGACGTGTTAATGCACAACATTTCCTGCTGCCCTACTCCCACCCCACTCCAGAGCAGCAGCAGACTCTCAATTGCACTTCCCTGCTTTAATATTTAAAACCTTTTATGTGTGCAGCAGGACCAGCTGACCCTTCCATGCTCCCCGAGCCCTTTCCCAAGCAGAGAACAGCTCCCAGTTCCCGTTAGGGAGATGGCAGCAAGTGCTGAATATCTAAGCCAAATTTGGGGCTTCAGACAGGGATTCTCACCAGCATCTAGAATTGTGGTGCTCCACTCAGCTCAACACCTGCATGAGCCCTGCTTGACTGTGGGACTTGCCCCAGCCTTTTGGCCCCACAGCTTCAGCATTCCCCAAATGTGCTCCACTTCCCATCAGCACATTCCAAGCACACAAGAATACCGTGCTCAGTCTCTTTGTTTCTCTCCTCCCCTTCCCCTCCCCATAGACCACGACCAGCTCCAGCCTGGGAGAACGGGAACATTCAACCCCAAACCACTGCGGAAAGCCCACAGTTCAAAAGCCAGATTTAGCTCAGTGACACCCGTGCTGAGGAAAGGAATATTTCATTTATTCCAGCCTGACTCATCCTCTAAATATATTTCCCTTTTTCCAGGCAGCAAACCTCATGGTGGCTCTGCAGGTCTTGTCCTTTGTCCTCATGAAGGGAAGAGACTCAGCTTGAACCATGGAGCCAAGTTCCCATGGGAGCAGGTATCTAAATGCTTCTCTCTCGAGCACCTTTAGTTGAGGAAAGATTTTTAAAAAGCCTAATGGATTTGTTCTGATTGTTGGCCTGAGAGCTGCACAGGGAGCTGGGCTGGGCAAGAGACCTGGAAAGTCCGTGCAATCTGTGTTTTCTAGGATTCTCTGTCTGGGAGTAGAGGGTAACTGGGACAGAGCCAATACAGAGAGGTTTCTGCAGCATCTTACAGCTGGATGGATGTGATTGAGGAAACCTTGATGTGCAGTAATTTAATTCACAAAACAGGATTTATTCTGTTCCTAGCAGACTGTAACTTTTTGTCTCTTAAATGTTTTCCTCTTCCACCCACCTCTTCTAAAGAAAACCAATCCAAGTGGCTCAGCCAGTCTTAAAATGCAGCAAAACAGCCACATGGGAGGACAGGACAGTCAAAAGGGATGAACAGCCAAGAACAAAACTGAAGCAAAATCTCCCTCTCCCCATCCAAAGCTACCAAGTCACCATCAAGTTTCCCTACTCACACACACAGAAATGCCCCAAGTTTTGAGCTGATTTCTGTTTATTTCACAGTCCTGGCAAAACAAATCTGCATTCAAAAGTTCATTTAACATTAATATATTAATCAAACATTTTCAAAATAAATACTTTTTTTAAAATAACCATTTCTTTACATCACTGCAGTAGCAATTCTAGAAAAGTCAGTGCACAGATAGTAGCAATTTCATTAATCAGCTAAACTCAAACAAAAAGAAAACAAGAGGTGGACCCTTTTTCTCTCCAAGCAGGCTGCATGCAGCAAGTCTCAGCAGTTCCCTAGCACAGGGATCTTTCATCACACTTGCTGGGAAGGATTTTCTCTCTCAGCTGTCAGAAGTCAGTGTAAGTGCGACTTGTGCAAAGCTTTGTACAACACAAAAGTTTCACAACCCAGATTCTGGTCAGTCCTGCAGAGGTTCTGCACTGGAGTTGTTGCTAATGAGACTGAGGAGTCAATGCTATGGAAGGAAAATGCTGGAACCCTCAGAGGAGTCCGTATTCAAGTGACTGGGAAGTAAATTCACAGCTGGAAGAGGAACACTAACAGCAATAAACAACCTTCAAACCAGCAGCTTGGTTGTACCTTACAGCTTATTCCAAAGTTTTGCATATTCTCTCAAGTGCTTCCAGGGCAGAAGAAGAAAAGCAACTACTTTCTCCTCCTTAGCAGTTAATTCACCAGGTAAGTCCCAGCAGCAAGATGCTTCACTGGCCAAAAACTGTAACTCATGTTACAACAAAGAAAAAAACAAAAGTGCATTGTAGACTCCAAAGAGAATATTCAGGACTTAGTGACTCACATAACTGGAAAAGAGAACAGAAACATTAGTGTTCCCATGGGATCTAGTCAGATGCTACTGAAGAACCTTGTAAAGAGCAGTGTGTTGTCTGAGGAAGGGAAGCTCGTCAGCATTGTCATACACAGTGGGCAGCAGGAGAATTTGGAGGGTTACCAGATTATTCACTATGATTGTCAGGAATGATTTAGCTAAAAAAAAAAAAACAACAACAAAAAAACCCCCAAGGAAGTTGAATACATATCTGAAAAATGTCATAGGTGTCTATCTCCTTTGAGATGCCAAAGGTTCCCTCTGAAGCCCTTTCTTGGTAGCAGGGGGAAGAGTTGGATGCAACACTCTGGGTTGAGAGGAATAACCAGAGACAGCCCTGTGTTCATAAGTGCTCTTGGATTACATACTAAGGTAAAATCAAGACACCTCCCACCCAAGAGCCTTGTTTCCGTGTTATGGGCATGTTAATCAGCAGTTTGGAGCAGCTGCTTACTCTAAAGAGGCATAATTTAAGTATCAAAAGACACAGAGCTGAGGGAAGCAATCACAGATGAAGAGAACCTCCAGTTGTAGCGATGCTGTGCAGGGAGGAGGGAATGCTGCAGGACAGCAAACCCCCAGAGCTCCAGAGGTGACCCAGGCTGCTGAAATCCCTCCCCTTGCTCTGCACACACCTACTACCAGAGTCCCTGAAAGCCATGTGCCTTGGGGGAAGGCTCTACTCCTCAGTGCTATGGACTGTGCCCCAGAATTCTGCCAAAATGGAAAAAAAAGAAAGCATTGAGTTGTGGAGAAGTTCTGTGTCAGCTTATTGGTTCTTCTTGTCCTCTGGTGGGAAGTATGGAGGAGGGGGTGGCTGGTCCTGGAATAAAGAGGATAAAAGAACATCAGGTCGTGGCTAATACAAAATAAAACCCCAGAAACCCCAAGATACCAAAATCAACTGGGACAAACTGCTGTGCCACGGAGAGAAGAATTGCCAGACACAGCCTTGGGCTCACCCTGCAAACCCAGAAGGACACAGGAACTCACCGTGGGCATGTAGACGTTGTGTGGGTTGCCTGGGCTGTAGTAAGCACTGGCAGCAGCTTCAGCAGCCTTTGCTTCAGCTGTCACAGAGAGAGAAGCGACAGGTTTGGGGACACAGAGAACTCTTACAATCCAACAAAAACTCTGCATGTTCCTGGCCATCAAGTGTTACTAACAGAGCAGGGTATGACCAGTGCTTGAGCTGTAAAATAGCTACAACAAACACAACTGAGCATCATCTCTTCCAGCTACCACAGGATTGTCAACTCCTAGTGAAACAGAGCAAGATTTGGTTTGGAAATGTCAGCTGGGACCTGCCTGTCAGCCATGAAATGCTGACTGCTGCCTTGCCTGAAGACAGGCAGTACCCTTTAAACAGGCAAGGAACAAACCAGCCTTCCTGGGAGTGAAAACACGAGGCAAAACAAAAACCAAAAGTTTATAGCAGCTCAGGGGATTCGTGTTTTAAAGATGGAAATTTATGAGGATGAGCCAGATTCTCTGTTCATGCAGAACACAAAAAACTTGCACAAGCCTCTGGAGCAGTGCCACTTTCCAAATAATAACTCAAGGATGAACAGTTGTCTATTCAAACCTAAGAGAAGTTAAATCCTTATCTAGAGAAATATCCTTATCTCCCAGAGATCTATGGCTGTGTCCAACCAAAAAAGCTCTTCCCCCCAACCTACAAGCAGACCCATGAAGAACATGTTCAAAATCATTTTAATAAATCCCAAATGAGTGAAAAATGAAAGTGATATTTCCCCACCTCCTTTCCATCATCTAATTCTCTGTTCCATATTGTTTTAAACAAAAGTAATCAGGTTAGAGTGAAACAGGGAAAGGGGGAGCAAATATCACCCAAGCCATATTTGCAAACTGAAATGGGCTAGAAACACATTTCACCATCAATTTATTTGTGTTCCTCCATGAGGGCAAGATTACCACCACAGGAGAATCACAAACTGTATTTTTTCTGTCAAAAGAAGAATAAATCCAGCTGTAAAATATCCACTAATGGTGTCTACCCTGGAGAGAATCAGGCTGGCCTCCAGACTGAGCTGGATAGAGAAGGCTGGAGACAGAGGACAGGCTGCAGAAGCTTCCTAATCCCTCTCCTAAACAACTTTAACTTCTGAGTGGAGCTTTTAAGTTCCCCAAAAGAAAAGAGAAAAGAAACAATGTCTGTCTCATGGGTAACAAAAGTGTTGTGAGCTAATTCACCTGGACACACTTTTCTCACCTGCAGGAGTGGAGGGCAGGTCTGGACCACTGACAGGGGGTTCCATGGGCCCTGGATATGGTGGGGGTGGAAGCTGCATGTAGCCCCTGTCTCCATCAGCCATAGAAGGACCAGGATAAAAGTCTGTCACAAAAGGAAATCACACAGCAAAAGACTTAACTCCTTTGGGTGGAGTTACACAGCCAAAAGAAGCCAAGGCAAACATAATTAAACTCAGGAACAAAAGCTGTATAAAGTCATCAAATCCAATCTAAAATACTGTATGAAATCTGTGTTCCCCTTTTTACCTCTTTTAACTCTTACCAACTGGAACAATCCCCAGCCTCAATCCCCAGACTTACCAGGAGGAGGTGGTGGGTATGGATAGGCCCCATTGGCTGCAGGAGGTGCAAAAGCATAGGACCCATTTGGCATGTAGGAATAGCCATAAGCTCCACTGGGTATTTCACCTCTGGAGACTGGAAAAGTAAAGACAAGACCTCATGAAAAACATCAAGCCTGCATCAAATGAACACTGACAAACTTAGGGAGTCCTTATGGGAAAACCAAACAAGTGTCACCCCAATAAATCTGCTCACTGGATGGGAAAAAATACTTTTAAAAGCGAGCAAATTTCAGGTAAAGCCTGAAACTCACACCTATTCGAATCCAACCTGCTGCAACCTAGAGCTGCCCTTGCTGTGTGATGAAGGCAAGGCCTCCTGAAAACACAAAACCCTGGCATAGACCAGCAGACTCCCCTACCTTGTGATGCCACGTGCAGCATCCTCTGCCCGAACTCGATCGCACCCCCGGCTGAAAAGGTCATCTTGAACGTGGCAGATCCTTCCCAGCCACCTGAGGGAGGAAAGACAGGAGTTCAGAAGCCAGGAGAAGCTGTTTCCATGCTATTTAGCTGCCATGCTGTATCTACAGATGTCCTGCATATAATTCTTTAAAGAGCTTATCCCAAAAATCCAAGAAAAAGAAAAAAGCAGATAAAGTGGCAGAATTACGCTGCCACCAGAAAAACTCACAGCGCGGTATTGTCAGGTCAAGAGACACCTGCAGAAGAAACACCCATGAGGGAGACCTTCAAAAGCTTTCTGGAGTTGTGTCTGTTGCCACACCAGCTGCCACAGCTATCAGGAGCACTGGATTTGCTCCTGCTCTGGATAAGATTAGTACAGAAGACAGGGATTGTGTTAATCCCGTTTGCTAAAAAGCCTTTGCAACTACACCTGTCAGCTACAAATTAGTTTGGGAGTTTGAGTGCCCAAATGAAGCAAAGAGCTTAATGAAGAACATGGTCCACATAAATCCATTAGGAGTCCACAGAAGATATTTCAAGTCAAGATAATAATAATTAAAAAAAAGAGAGAATTTGTGACATCTCACATTACAGAACAAAAAAGAAAAACATGCACAGAGTTACAACAAAGCATCAAAGCAGAAGCTGTGGCAGAGCTGAAACAGAAACAAGTAGATTAAAGAGTCTTTTTGAGCTAAACCAGACTCTCATGGCTGTTAAGGCAACATCATCATTAGAAGAGAGGGCCTCTGGGGAAAATTCACAAAGATTTAGCTAAAGCCCTTTGCCTTTCACACAGTTTAGTTTGTCTTTCCTGCTCAGGCTGCCTCTCACACTGGACGGTCCCACTCTACTCCCACACAGAGGTTCCAATGCTGATTTCTGGGTTACAGCTGAAGGCTCCTAAGCCCTGAGCTGGGATTTCTGTGCCACAACTAACAGATTGAACAAAGCTGAGGATGAAAGTCTGCTGAACTCTGTGCCTTTGGTAAAAACAATGGTCAAACCCAAAATTATTCTTGAAAACATCTGCCACAGCCTTCTCATTGAACATAATGTGAAACAGCCCCTCGAAGATTTCCCCTAATTTCAAGACAGTCCATTCTCTTCCAAGTGCCATTTTCACTGCCAGGATGCACCACAGCAATGGCACAAGAAACACGATGGAGAACAGTGCTCTGGGGATCTGCACCTGAGAACACAAACAAATCCAGGAAGGATCCAAGTCCTTGGCACAGGAGGACCTGGATGCTGGCAGGACAGGTGACCCCAAGTGACCAAAGCAAAATCACACTTGCTGACTCCACTCTGATGTTTACTTGCTGAGATCACTCGGTTGAGTGAAGTCAGTATTTTGCAGAGGGCAGGAATGGGGTGGGTTGCAGAGCAGACCTGGTCACTGTAACTGAACAGGGAGCTGATAAGGGGAATATTTTTAGGTGCCAGTTTCAAAGAAAGAAACAGATTTTATCAGGACTGTGAAAACCCATTTGGTCAGTGTTCAGTTTTGGTTACCCAGGACTTTGGCAGGAATTGAGCAGCTGAACTGAGACACAGAACATACCCTGTCCCATACATACCTCCTGCCTCTGCTTTCACTGTGCCCTTGATATAATTTGCTCCAAACACTGGCTGTTTAATCTCACAATCCTTCAACAAATAAAAGGGCATGACGAAAGACTGCATTGCATCCTTCCCCTTGGACACAAAGATAACCTGAAAAGAGAATAACATTACAAAAGTTCCTCAAAACAAACAGGAAGCACAGCCCCGAGTTATTACCTGAAGAGACTTTTGATGGACTGAAACTCCCTCCCACATCATCAGCCCTGCAAGCCAAAAGCTACACAGAACAGCCACAGGGATAAACCAAAGCCTCAAGGTAATAAAGCCTTCCAAGAAGTGCCTTCCTCAGATAACACTCCTCCCAGCTTCCAGAGAACTCTCTGCTCCACACAGCTATGATGTAGTAGCTGTGCTGTTGCATTCAGCATTTCCAGACCATTGCTAATTTCCAATTTGAAGATGCCTGATGGACTGAACAGCTGCCTGTACAAAGACTAATCAGATTTATTATCTTTTGACAAATAGGTGGGATATGTAATGAATTCATAATGCTTCCCAGAGGCAGAGGGATGAGCCCCACTTCAAGCAGGAGTAGATTATCCCGACTTTCATGCACTGAGGACGTTTAAATACAGAATGGCAGAGAGCCTTTATCTCCTTATCCAGGACAAAGCCTTTCACCACTTACCCGGTAGGGAGTCAGGAAAACACTCCCTTTCTTGGTCCCTTTGAAGGCCTCTGGCATCAGTTCCATGTCACTGAAGGTAATTTCTACATGGTCATAGGTCATCAGAACACTGCCAACCATGAGAGAACAGACAAGTGTTACAGCCCAAGGCAGAAGAGCAACATGCACATGAAGTTTACTGACCTACCAAACCTGCCTGTTCCCTCAGGAACCTGTGCTGAGCAGACAACATCAGCCTGGTTTGCTTTTTTATTCTGCTGGCAGCAACAACTGAAGGAGCACTGGCTGCTTGTTCCCTCCTCGGTGTGCTGACACAGCTGCTGCTGTCTGTGTAGCTGGGCAGGGAATCCACTCAGTTGAGCTGATCAAGATCTCAAGACATTTCCTTTCCTTTTCTTTTTTCTTTTTTGAAGTTGTGTTGCATTTCTGCTGGGTCAGTTCCCTAATTCAGCTCCCCACATGACAGGGGAAGGGCTGCAGGAGCAGGAACTGCTCAGCCTGGCTTATGCAACGCTGGTTTTTGAAGGTCTCACCACAGCTCAAGCATGTCTGTCACAAAAATATGATCAAGAGGAACTCCCCCTTCCTTGCCACAAGACCTCATTAACCCGTGTTGCCTGCACCGATTCCTTAATTCTCAGTTAGAAACTGACCTGATTAAAACCTTGCATGGACACAGCAGGTAACTTGTATTGACACAACAGCACCCACATTAGAGACTGTAATCCCTAAAGCTGCAGAAACCTCCACCACCTCTATCTTTGGCAGTTGGCATGTTTCCATCCTCAGTCACTTGTCTGTGCCTTCTGCCAGCAAGTACCTGTCCCTCCAGGAAAAGCTCTGGAAGTGCAGAGGGGCCAGCTCTGCCCTGGCTGCAGCATTCCAGCTGGATCAGCCCAGGCTGCCTCGGGACAGGCAGTCCCCGATCCAGGGCAGGCTCACAGCGGGGAACAGCAACACCTTTAAGCTGCTGCAGTTTCAGCAAATGTAAATTCAAACGACAGAGTCGATCTTACTAAATTCTTCCAGGAAAGGTCACATCCTCAGGGGAAGTCGGCTGCAGAATTCCTACACCGACACTTAAGCGGCCCCACGGAAAGGAGCCCTGAGGGATGAAGCCGTCCCTCCTCTGCCCCCGAGGCAGAGAGAGGACTCCTGTGACTGCCACGTCAGACCCAGACAGAGGGCGCGGGCAGCCCTTGGCCGCGCACACAGAGGCAGCTCTGTGCAGGCTTGCCGTTTCCATGGTTATATCCCAGCACCTTTCTCCAGCACTGCTGCTCCTTCCCCAGCACACGGAGTCAGGAACCAGCAAACCACGCCGGGCCTCTGAACCGGGGCACGATGCAGGTGCAGCAGGCGGGAGCATCCCCGAGGGGGGATCCCAGACCCCCTGGGTGGGAGTTGGGCTCTGCCAGCCCTCCCTGGGCGCTGGGACGGCAGCGGGGCCCGGCAGCAGGCGGGGGACGGGCGAGACGCTGCGGGGAGCGATGCGGGGCCCACGGCTGAGGCCCAGCAGAGCTCCCCCTGGGAAGGCCCTGGGGCAGGGGGATGCTGACTGCCCGCAAGCCGCACGGAGACGAGGGGAGGACGAGCAACGCTGGCATCGAGAGGTTTAAACCGCTCCCTTCCATCCCCTCACCACCCCTCTGCCCACAGACAGCCGCTCCCCCTGAGGGGAAAGGCAGGAGGAGGGCGGGGGGGAAGAAGGCAGCTCCGCGCTACCCGCCGGCCGCCGCGGCCGGAGGAAGGGAGAAGGGGATAGCACCTCACTTCTCGCTGTTGTTAACGATGACGCCGCCGCCCTCCGAGTGGTTCTTGTTCAGCGCCATCGCCGCCTCCTCCTCACAGCATCCACCCCGCTCTGCGCCTGCGCGGGGAAGGGGTGACGTCACTTGGAGCTCGGGGCATGCTGGGAGTTGTAGTCCGTCCAAAAGGCACAGCAGCAGATTCTTCCTTGTCTCCGCGGGGCATTCTGGGAGTTGTAGTCCACACCCTCCCGCTGAGCCCTTTGACTTGACCGCGCGGTGCATTCTGGGAGTTGTAGTCCACCCGCCGGCCGCCATAACACCCCCCCACCCCTCAGGGAGCAAGGTGTCATGGCGGCCAGCGGTCCGCCCTGGGGACGTGACCGCTGTGTATAAAAAAAAGTGGACTAAAATAAAAATAATCCCGCATAGCCGGTGGTTCTGCACACAGAATGAGGTTTAGACCCTTTAAACAGCGAAGAGGTTCCACTTCCAACAAATTCTTTTTGTCATTCGCGTTTGAGGCGCTTCTCATGTTTCACACAGTTGCAGACGGATTTTTGAGCCTGATACTGGGCTGGTTTCCGTGCTGGAATCGAGCACATCCGAAAATTACCCCTTTATATTGGAGCGTGGGGTAAACCGGAAGGACTAACCAGTTGCCCTGTAAACAAGCAAGGACTGTGTGTGTGTGTGTCTGTCCGTTTGTCTGTCTGCTGGGAATCTGGGAGCAGGGAAATACCTGTGGCATTTCCAGAGCCGCAGGGAGGGTCTAATCTCCTGCCTCCAGGTGTGCAAGTAGAAGGAACTCCTAAAAAATTAATGATTGCATAGTTTCATTATAAATAGGAGCCCTGCAAAACTAACCAGCTGTTTCAAAGGGCTCCCTCAGATCAATAACTGACAATTGTATTTCAATAATACACAAATAAGGGCATATATTACCCTAAATTATATCTTTTTCTATGGGTGTGAGCTTTTCCCTGCAGGGTTTGTAGCCCAGCCCTGTCCGAGCTGCCTGAGAACCAGATGCAGGATAGGAGGGGAAAAGCAGAGAAACTAAATAATGGAAACAATATTTAAATAAATACAGTGACATAATCTGTACAGTTCTTGGCAAGAAAAGAACAAGTTTGTGCTTTTCATATCCGCTTTTTCAGTAAGCAGTAAGTTTCCCTTTTAAGAAACAGCTCTAACAAACAGTCCTGATTCTTCTCCTATTAAAGTCAGGAGCAGAATCCACTCAGCTGCCACCGAAGTGCCCAGCTGAGGCATTGCCGCTTCGCACGAAATATCAAATAACAATCAAATAACTCACCAATTAACATTTTTCTCCTAGCTCCAACTGGCACTTCGTATTAAGAAATGCAGTCTTCACTTAATAAAGGATGCTGGTGTAATTGCCAATGTGTAGGGGAAGCTCTAGATCTCCTCATAGCATAGAAAACCTTGAAAATTTATACTCTAAAACTTGAAAACACGAAGGAAAAAAATACCTAATCTGTTCATCTTTGTTGTTTCTAAACTGAGGACAGACACAGAAGAGAGCACTGAGACAATTCATTGTTTTGAATTGCCCAGGGCTGACAATATTGTTATTGGATTTTATTATTCTTCCGCTCCTTTTGCAGTCGAGCAATAAAAATGTGTATTTGGCACAATTCCCTTAGACAAACTTGGAAAATAAAATCTGCGTACAGGACACAGAAAAATAAACACGAAATAATGGGACAACTCAAATGGTTTAAAGGAAGGACAACCCAGAGCGATGTCTGTATAGTATTTAATGGCAAATCATAATCTCTAACATCATTATATTATTCTGTTACGGTTTATTCACATACTGTAAAATACTCTACAGTAGCTATATTTAAAAAATACTAATTAAAAAGAAGAACACTCTGTGACAGCAGAAATAACTCAAGGGAACACGGAAAGGCTGTTTAAGTTGCCAAGTGCTATCGATCCATCTAAACTCATCTCACACCATATTTAGCCCTTTGTTTACACCAAAATCAGGGATCCAGAGCTGGCGTAGTGCACATTTCCCAGTCATTGCAGTTTACACCCCAAATTATTGGCAGCACGGAGCAAACTCTGATCCAGCTCCCAGGTGGACTGCTCCTGTCTTAAATCAGTCCGAATTTGCTGCATGCCCTAAACCAGGAGGGTTCATAGCGCTTCCAACCAGGATAAAAGCAAAGCAGCAGGAAGGAGAGGGTTGGATAGCAATTCCCAACTGCAGCACACCCACAGGAGCCCCCCAAACACTCCGTGGAGCCTCATCCCAGCACCGCAGCTCCCAGGGCAGGGATGAGTTCAGCCAAAACAGCAGCACAACCAGGCACAAGGCCTGAACACCAGACGTGTCCTCCTGAGCTGCTCCCACATGGTGACACAATGGAAAGAGATAGCACAGGATCCCCCCCAACCTCCCAAACCCTGAAGGAATTCAGAGGTTTGTGCCTGTGCATTGAGCAACACGGGGAAGGGCGGGATGTGCGGCTCCAGCGTGGGTTTCCCCTCGGAGCAATCAATGCAAACGAAACAGGGCAAAGACCCAGATCTACTGTTTACTCTGGCAAAACTCCTCGCCTCAAACAGTGGGAGTTTTGCCTGAATAAATGGGATTTAGGGCTCAGATAGGGCCGAGATGGGGGCCCTCATGTGAGATCCCTTCCTGCAGGCATGCAGGAGAGAGGAAGGTTACCTTCCTGCTCCTCCCAGGACGTGACCCCGCGCGGGGCTGCTGCACGCCTCTACCTTTCTTATCCAGTAAGGAATTTCTGATCCCAAGTTCCCCTCAGTGTTCACAAAGCAGCAGCTGATGCCTGCACTGTGTCACCGCTGACATCTCGTGCAAGAGCTGAGCTCTGCAGGAGCGCCACTGGCGCCAGGCAAACGGAGCGGGTTTGGAGCTCAGAGCACAGGGAATGAATTCCCATCTGGACAAGAAGTCTGGGCTGCATTCCCATCAGCCAGGAAAGGCCAAGATTTCAGCTGAAGATTTCACCCTGGAAGCCCTACTGCTCCTTTCCCCACTGCTTGCAGCATTTTAGAGGAGTCACCGCATGTGGAGGAGGAGGAGAAGGAATTTGCAGACAGATCCCAGCAAGCCCCTTCCCAGAATAACTCACCAGCCCTGCCCTGGGGAGGGGGTGGCTACATTCAGACCCTTCATCCACTCAGATGTCCCAATTTTCTAGGGACTGGCACCTCTTCCTACACCAGCAGGAATTGGCAGTGCTCGCAGAGGAGTTACAGTAAAGGAGCCTCAGTGTGTAAACGTGGCTTTACATGTAAACGTGGCTTTAACTTCAAACCTCTTGGCTTTGTGCCTGCCTTTTATTCATGTTCACTTTTTTCCCTTGGCTCCCCTTGAATATACTACTATGATTTCCAGCTTATCCTTTGGGGAAAATATATATATATATTCATATATTTAGCCAAAAAAAGGGCCATTTTCCACCCCTGCTGACTGTTGTTGCGTCATCACTGACTCGCTCATGCCAGCAAAGAGCCTGACCCTCTGTATTTTCTCTCTAGGTGTATATTACACAGCACTATGATTCTGTAAAGCAAGCTTTGGGAGGTAGGTAGCAAAATAATCCCAGAAAAAATAAACTTGTGGAAAGGTACACTGTGCTGAGACAGGGGCTGCTCTGTGCCACCCATACAGGCAGTATTTCTGTGTTTTTCTTCTGGAAAAGCTCCCTTAAGACACAAGAACTGGCATTTTTGGCTCTCAGCTTCAAGTTTCCACCTTTCCTGAAGGGAACAGTATTCCCTCTTGCTTGAAAGTAGTTTTTGTTAATTGTTACTTATTCCCAGAGCCTAAATGGTCATTTAGTAACTGACTGATGCTGCATCTTCTATTGATCTGCTCACAGCTGTCCCTAAAACAGATCATTCATTCCTGGGACATATTCACAGCACCTCTGTCATGTAAAAAAATTCTCTAAGCTAAGGGGCATGTTTGCAGCTCAAGTGTACCCAGGGTTCTTGAAGAGCTGGGAGTTTAACAGCATTAAAATCCCTTAAAATAGCAGGGTCCACAAAAACGAGGGGGGAAATTTGGCTGTAAAGCTTTGGGAAGCAGTTCCCAAGGAATGCATCTACTGAAAGCACATCCTCAAAATTTGGTTTGTGCTGCTCCCTTCACCATCTCCAGGCAGGAAGTTTCTCCCTTTCCCAGCCGGAATTTTCGGCTGTGGTGGGGAACAGACCTGTGGCCACAGGGCTCCAACACACACAGGACCACGGCTTTTCCCAAACCAGCCTGGCCACAGAGCAGCATCCAAAATATCCACTGGCTGCAGTGCAAGGAAGGGCACAGATCTTTGTTTCATGCTGGCAGCATTAGTGGGTGGCCAGCCCTGCAAGGAGTGGTGCTGCCTCACCACGGCATCACCCAGCACCCAGCCAGGCTCCTCCACATCCCTCTCACCCACGCCAAGGCACGGTGGTGTTGTGGGCACTGGGGAAGTGACCACACCTGCTTTGGGGCTTCACCTGGTCCACACTGGGCTTGCTAGGTCAAAGGCACTTCATAAGGAGCATGTGGAAGGTGTCAATGAGCCAGCACTTAAAAAAAGCATCAGTGACACAGAGCTGGACACAAGGCACAAAGCGGAGCATCTGTGCAAGTCACCAGGGCAGTGAGAGCACATGTGAAGGAGGGGGACTGGGCAGCTGGCCAAGGTACAGCTTCAAACCCATGTGGCACTTCTCCTGAGCAGCACACTTTACCAAGAAAGGCTTGTCACAGTCCCTGATGTCCAGAAAGGGAAGCTGAGGGGCAGGGAGCAGCACAGAGACTCACCCAAGTTCACTCAGCAGCCCAGCGGCAGAGCCGGCACTCGGATCCAGCCCCCTCCTGGCTCCCAGCCCGGGGCTCTGCCCGCCAGACGGCTTCATCCAGCCCTGGGTCACCAACAGCACAGAGAGGAGGGAGGGCTGCCACAGAGACAGACAAAGGGAGGCCGTGAGGGTGGCAATAAGCTGCAGGAGAGACTTTTCTGGGCCTTCCCGCGCTCCCGCTTGTCCGGGCAGTTACCGACGCTTTAGCACCGAGACACAGTCCTTCTTCAGCGGCCCGATCTGCAGGTGGGCATCCACACTCTCCAGGAAGAAGGCTGGTTTCAGCTTGCACGAGAAAAGAGAGCCAAAGTGGTGGTTGATCTTGTTCTGGAACGGGTCAGACTTCCCCTTGGTGAAAGGCGAGACCTTGAGCTGCTGCAGGCAGGTCATCTTGGAGTCCTTGACTCCGTAGAAGGTCAAGGCCTTTTCCGAATACTCCAGGAAGACCCCGATCGTTTGGAAGAACGGCTGCTGGATGACGGACTCAAAGCCCCCAAACCAGGCCACGTAGTTCTGCCCGTTCCACTGGAGGCAGCAGGACCTGTCGTTGCGGCCCAGGCGGCCCCTGTTGTAGGCCTCCCGCGGGTCGAAGTCCTCGGCGATGACCCCGATGCTGACCCAGCCGTCGATGAGCTCCACCTCCCAGTAGTAGTTGCCCCGGTTCATGAGGTTCAAACCCAGCACCTGCTCGCAGTTGATGAAGCGGGTCGGGCTCTCCGGGTAGGGGATGGGGCACAGCACCCGCTTGGCCCCTTTGGTGCCGAACAGCTGGATGAACTTGTCAGCCGTGTCGCTGTCCAGGTCAATGATGAAGGCAACTGGGTGAGGCAAGAAGGAGAAATGAGGATGAGGAGGGAAATCCTCCCAGCCCTCCCTGCTCTGGTCCCTCTGCCCCAGCTTTTGACAAATAGCATGATCCTTTCTGACTTGTCCTATCACTCTCCTTGCTTTTAAATCCCATGTCAAATTTCAGTCAGTAAGGATCAGAGACTGAAAGAGCTGATACTCCTATAAGCAGGATGAATACAGGGCAGAGGAAGGAATAGAGGGGCTGCTCAGTGAGCTCAACCATGATACCATCATATCAGAGCATCCACCTGACAGAGTGGTGGTAGGAAAATCCCACATAAAAAAAGATTTCAGGTAACCACAGACAAACCTGGCAGGGAGGGACCCTGAGAAGGCAGGAGACCAGCCAGGCACATCACAGCTACAAACCCACTGCTCCTTGTGGTCAGCTTGCACTGTACTGTGGCTCCCACAGGAGCAGATGTAGCCCCCAACGTGCAAGGCCACGTGAGAACCATCACTGCATCATAAACAGAGAGGATCTGCAGTGGGAACAGCCCTGGATATCTGTTGCTATCGATTGCATTGCACGTCTGAACCATGTGTGTCCCAACCCAAGAGCAGCAGCAGAGCACACCCAGCTTGAGCACAGAGCCCAGTGGGCTGCACTGTGCCACCAAGGCAGATCTTGTCCCCTGTGGACATCCCTGTGGTGACCCCATAACCCCTGTAAGGCTGGGGATACACACATGTGGAGTGTGGGAGCTCAAGCTGAGCCTGCACCCTTCAGCGTCAGCCCCTTGTGCCCTACTCTGCTCAGTCACTGCATGATCCCTCTCATGCTGCAGCTGACCCTCACCAGTCCAGTGCTCTGCAGCAAACAAGGCAGATGCACAAACTCTGATCTAATTTAGCGGAGGATCCAATTCATCAAGGGCTGGAAGGCAGCAGGAATTACAGGATGTCTGCAGCCCCCCTGGGGCGGCAGGGCCGGCAGAACCACAGACAAGGGGAAAAAAAGTATCACCAGTATAACCAGATTATGACTGTTGTCAGGAAAGCAAGGAGGCTTCCTTGTTTGCCAAGCAATATTTCCTTTGGTGGTGGCAGTGCTCCTGCCAGCCGTCGGCTCGGGATCAGCGCTGGCTGGGCATGTGGGAAGGAGAGAGGAAAGGGAAGGTGGACCTTAGCAACAACTGCCAAAGCAAAGGTCCCTCGCTTACATTTCAGGAAATAATCGCGGCTCTCCAGGCAGGCAGGATCGTTTGACTTGTCTGGAAACCGAGACTCAGCCAACGCTGCGGAGACAGGGACAGAAGGGTTTGTACCAGCAGAGGAACCAAACCAACAAGGGTGTTACTGGAGCATCACCCTCTGCCCGCCACCCTGGTGGTACCCAGCTGTGCCCCCGGCATCCCCACTCCCCCTGCACATCCCTGATGGCTCCCACACAGGAAAGGACAGACACCACCTTTGCTACCCCAGGGAGATGGGCAGGGGGGAAAGGAACTGGCTGCGATTCCCATAGGTATCTGAGCAAATGAGTGAGGAGAGAGCTCAGGTTAAATGAGAGAGCACGGGAGAGAGCTGCCACAGTGGCTTTCTATCCCTGGTAGGTCTGGGAGATCACAGCCTGCCCCATGAAGAGGATCATCTATCCTGGGAAGAAGAGTCCCCTTTCACGGGAGGCCACTTTGGCCACTTGCCCTCTCCCGCAGGGCCCTGCCCAACTCCCAGGCTGTTTGTTGCCTCTCCAGCCTCCGGTCTCTGTGGAAAAATTCACAAAACCTCAAAGAGGCGTAAGCCCAGACAAGGATTGTGCAACGTGCAGGGAACCCATGCTGAGCAGCTTCCAGGGCCAGAGGGAGAGGGGCCAGTGCTCGTGGGGGACATTGGGCCCACAGACATCTCCCAGCTGTGCAGGGAGGAGGGGGAGGGTGATGGGGAGACCTCCAGGCAGAGGGACTGGCTGAACACAAACCTTCCTCCATCTCCTGGTAGTTCAGCCCATCAATTCCTTTCCCCTGCAAGTGGTTCCACTGGTTTTTGCAGGCAGTGGACAGCACATCCTTCACGGCGCCCACGACTTGGGTGCACTTGGTGAAGTTCAGCTCGTTCTGGAAGCTTGGAGCAGGGGAGAGGTTTTCTTCCATGGCTACTTTTAAGGCCTGAAATTCCTGAGCCAAAAAAGACGGAGTTTCAGGAGTTTTCAAACAAGCCAAAGTTGTCTCTTGTTCCGCAACCCCACCCAGCCCTGGAGGATTTGGGAACTGGCAGCTCTCAGGACTTGGCCCAAGGTCAGCCTTCACAAGGGAGGAGAGCTCTTTCCCGGCCACGTGTTCCTGGAACCTGCTCTTAGCTCCCTTTCAAACCTGCACCCAGACCATGCCCACCTCACATGGAGTAGCATCTCCTCCCGAAAAGGTCTCCTCTTGCTGGGCTGTCAGAGAAGGGGAGATGCTAGAGGGGGGCAGTGGGGCACTCCAATCTCTTGTTCTCTGCCCCTTACACCCAGGTACCCAGCCTGGGCAGCACATCAGCTTCCCCTGGGTCACAGACAAGATGGAGGAGAAAGTCTTGGCTGCCTGTTCCTCCTGGGAGTGGGGAGGGGAGAGAACTCTGCCAACAGGAGTGAGACTCTACAGCCCACACATCCCAGGGCTCCTGGCCCCCAGCTCCTCAGGAAATGGGACAAAACCCCAAAAGACAATACTACTGGCTCCTTCTTGTCCCATCCCACCTGGAGGAAATAGATGGTATCAGTGCTGGCGACATTCTCCAGGTTTTGCTTGCACTGGGCCAGCTTGGCTCGTCTCTCCTCCTTCCAGCGGAGATCAGCCTCGGCCTCCCCCAGCATGGAGCGCTCCCCGGCCTCAATGAAACCCGTCACCTCCTTCTGGAAGCTCGCCAGGACCTCAGAGGCTTCTGCAAAGAGCTTCTCGACCCTTTCCTTCTCTTTCATGGCAGCACCCTGAGTGCAGTGAGAGAGAGGTCAGGTCTCACAGGTGAAGGTGCAGGAGGGCACCCTTGTCCCCTGCCCAACACCCACCTCTCAGCTCTCTGGGGTCCCCCTGACACCCCATCACCCCCTTCATCCAAGAGCTGAGATCATTTCACAGCTCAGCTATCGAGGGATCTGGCTGGGCACAGCCACTTACTGCGGCACCACGTCTGGTGTCCCCAGGCAGTGAAGTGACATGGTGGCACAAGGGCCAAAGGGGACCTGTGAGCCCAAGGAGAAAAGGTGCAAGAGCCAGAAGATTCCCTGGCATGGTCCTTGCCCTGTTCCTTCTTCCAGGTTGCAAACAGAAGCAACCAGAGATGCCGTGAGGGTTAGCAGAGACGAGGAGCAAGAATCCTCAGGGATCCTTGCCAGGGTCACTGTGGTTTTTTGGAGCACGCTGCCCTGTGAGCACCAACTCTACACCCCACACACCCCAAAAGCTCACAGTCCCTTCCCCTCCACTCCCCAGCCCAGCAGAGCTGCACTAACAGAGCGAAGCCATCACAGAATCACCTTAATGAGCTCCACCATCTTCTTGGCCTGTGCGATGGTGACTGCCAGCTCCTCCAGCTCGTTCTCTGCATCGCTGAGGAATTTGGCTTGTTGGGCCTGCAAACACAAAGGACAAACACTGAGCTTCTCCCCCAGTCCCACAGGGAGCTGCAGGATACCCAGCCTCTCCCTAAGTTCAACCCTCTCTGACCTCACTGTCAGACTTTGGGTGAAGGACACGGGGAACCATGAGTTGTTTTCCTGTTTTCCTTCCCTGCAACATCCAACCTGCAAACATCCCTTCTCCCTGGGCTGGGAAACTAAAGGAGCAGCCGGGCTGCAAAGGGTCATGTCCAGTTCCACACTCCCCACCCTGGTCCCAGCGGAAACCAAACAAAACAGGAATCTGAAAGCAAACCCATCGGGTAGTGATTGTAGCAAGTGCAGCTAAGCCGTGGGCTCTCAGTGTGTATCCCAAGGCTGGGGAAAATCCACCTGGGACTGGTGCAGAAGCTGAAAGGCAGAACTGGACTACTCAGGAACACAGCACAGAGTCCCCTGGAGGTTTCTCTTTAGGAGTAAAGCAAACCAGCTCTGGAGCACAGAGGTGCTGCGTGGCTGCAAAGGAAGCACCTTCCGAACACGTAGTTTCCTGGCGTGCTATTGTTGGCGCCAGCAATTGCCCATCATGAGCTCCCTGGAGAGCCAGGAGGGCACTGCACTCTCCAACCAGGGCAGATTCCCACTAAGGCTCGGCCTCCTGGCCCTGCTCCCTGCAGTCCTTGTGCCCAGTGAGGGGATACAGGTGCTTTTCCCATCCATCCTTCCCAGCCTGCAGCCCAAGGGCAGTGGCAGAGGGCAGTGGCAGAGGCCATGCAGGCGATGTTTAGCAGTGTCTGCTGAGGTCTGACAGCTCCTCCGGGCTGGGATCACACTCACTTTCTATTTTAAGGCACCTGATGACTAATAATGCCGACAAAAGGGTTTTCCTGCAATCCCAAGAACCCACAGGAGAGCGGGAGCTGGCTTGGGGCTGTTTCTGTGCTCCCTCTGTGCCAGCATGTCCGCAGCCCCTGGGCTCTTCCTTGGAAAAAGCAAACCCTCCCAAGGTTTCCAAATGCCTCATCCCGATGCAGGGTGTCACCACACCGCAAGCCTCAGACTCCCATCTGCCTGCAGCCCCACAGAGGCCCCCACACATTTGAGGCATCAGCGTCCAGGAAGGCAGCACTGTGTTGGGCTTGGAGCCCCGGCTCCCGGGGAGGCTCGTGGGTGTGAATTTAGGAGGTGACTCAGTCACATCTGGGAATGGGAGTGATGGAAAAAAACCCCGCTGCCAAAACGCCGGAATACAAAGGGCTGGGGGAGCGGGAGCGGTGGCCGGGCAGGCTGCCAGGAGTCGGGAAAAACCGCCTCGACGGAGCTGTGGGAACAAGACGGGGAAGGCGGGAGCCCCGTGACCGCGGGGGCGGCCACTGCAGGGTGTCCCAGGCACCCTCACCCCATCCCTACACCCACGGGATTTCCACGGTGGGAAAAATCCCCAGGGGCCGGCTGGCAGCGGGTCTGCGCCCATCCCTGTCCCCATCTGCCCATCCCGTCCCCAGCTCACGGGGTTCCCTGACGGTACAGCACCCTGTCCATACGGGGTGGGGTCCCCCGAGTGGTGTGGGCTACAGCACCACCCCACACACGCCATCCCACCAGCGCGGCACCTGCACACACCCCACGTGGGGATTTAGGCTCCTCGCTGGGGACACTGGTGCAGCACGAAACCCTCCAAGGGACGCTGCACCTCACCCCACCCAGGACACCCCCACACCTCCGCGCACCCCGCCACCCACCCACCCGCACGCACCTCCTTGTGCTCCCGCTCCTGCTCGAGGGGCACCACGTCGTGGGCGCGATGCTCGTGGGCGCGGCAGCGGGCGCACACGCAGCTCTGCTCGGTGCGGCAGAAGCCGTCGAGGGGCTGCAGGTGGCGGGGGCACAGCCCCTCCTCCAGCCGGCGCAGCGGGGCCACGAGGCGGTGGGCGCGGAAGGCGGGGGCGCGGCGGTGCGGCTCGAGGTGCGCCCCGCAGAACGACGCCAGGCACACCAGGCACGACCGCGCCGCCGCCGCCCGCGACCCCGGCGGGCACACGTCGCACAGCACCGCCGCTCCCGCCTCCCCTCCGCCATCCTCCTCCTCGGCTCCCGGGGCCATCGGCGACGGCGGGGACGAGCCGCCGGTGGCGGCCGCCAGCAGCGGCAGGAGCTCGCAGAGGGCGCGGTTCTTGCGGAGCCGCAGGGACGCGGGGACGGGCTCCTGGCAGAGCGGGCAGCGGACGGCCCCGCCCGCCCCGCCGCCGTCGGGGGGGCCCGGCTGCTGGCGGAGCGCCCGCAGGCAGCCCTGGCAGAAGTTGTGCCCGCACGGCACCGTCACCGGGTCCCGCAGCACGTCCAGGCAGATGGGGCAGCCGAGGGGACCCTCGGGCAGCCCCGGAGCCGCCAGCGCCAGCCGCAGCGCCGCGGCGGAGGACGGCGGGGCGCTCCCGGGCGCAGCATCCATCCCTGAGCGCCCCGAGCGGCCCCGGCCCCGGTCCCAGCCCCGAAGGGGGCGGGCGGCTGCCGCGCCCCGCCCGCCCGCTCCGCCTACCCGCGCCCGCAGCCGAGGCTCCGCTCCCCGCGGGGACCGGGGGGCCGACCCGCATCATCACCCCTGGACCTGGTCCCCAGGCACCCGCCTTCCTGGGGAGTTCTCACCCCTGGGATCTGCCCCCACCGGGCATCTGGTTCCTCTCCCCGGCGTCTGCTGCCCCCAGCCCTCGGGGGGATGCCACCCCCATAAGAATGTACTGTCCCCCAACCAGGGTCTGCCACCCCCTAAAGGATCTGCCCACGGGGATGTGGGCTCTTCCCAGGGTTCTGCTACTCCCAAGGGAAGCTGCTGACCCGCCCCAAATCTCCCATCCCAGTAAGCTGTAGCCAGCCCATTCCAAACCCACCCCAAGGGGTCTGCTGTCCCCTGTGAGCATCCCCTTCCCCCAGAACCTGCTGCCACCCCACTGCTCCCTAGGAGCTGCTCCTCACCTTGAGGCCATATGGAAGGTCCTGGGCCCCCCCAGTGCACAAGTGCAGGTACGTTCGTGCCATCCCCATGCCCGCCATTCCCATGGAAAAAAAGGGCTGGCTCAGTCCCTGTCCCCTCTTCTTCCAGGGCCCATCAGGCACCAAACAGGGATGTGGATGGGGAGACACCAAGGTGCTTTGAGTCTGAGGATCTGCCTCATAAGTACGGTGTCTCCAGACTCCTCCTGTGCAGACCATTTTTTGACTTGGATAAGTTCCCAGGCCCACACTGGCCCAAGGACAGGGCTGGCAGGGTGGGAAGGTGTGGAGTGAAGGAGGAAACACAACAAGAAAAATCACATCTGTTCTTGCAGAAGGGGTTTGATCCTTTTAAGCCTTTTGTCCCGAAAGGAAACGATGTTATTCATTCCCCTTGCATTCACCTGCAAGTCCCCGGCACTTTTGATCCCAGTACCCAGTTTCACCCCGTTATCCCTCATCAGCATTCCTGCAGGGGTGGGAGGAGACCTGTGGTCTCACCCTTGGAAAAGCTTCAGTCAAAACTTCAGATTTTCTTCTGTGCCAGATCAGCCTTGGGGCAGAGCCATAGGAAACCAGGTTTCCTTATCACAGTGCTGTGGTAAATAAAGGACCTTTTGGTTCTGCCGCCAGCTGGTCCCTCCAAAGGGCCAGTCACCAACCCCTCGAGGACATGGAGGGGCAGGATGGGGCCCTGCAGGGATGGGTGCAGGAACAGGGGCACCCAGCTCCCTTCCCCCTCTCCCTGTGCTGCTGGGTCCCATATCTCCCACCAGCACCAAGGTCAAACAAGTAGGAAAATGGAGCTTTATTGGGAAAAGCAGCATCATACAAAGAGCTGCAGCCTAGAACCCTGAAAAGTTGCTTTGCCATGTCCAAGAGTGGCAAGAGGGGACTGGGAGGGGTTGGGGGAGCAGGACCTGCCTGCATGGGAAGCTGGGGGAGCACAGGGCTCCCTCTGCATTGCTCCACAGCACCCTGTGGCAGCAGCACCCCTTCTACACTCTCCTTCACCCCAAATCTTCTCCAGGCTTGGGAGGTTTCGAAGGGATAGGAGAAAGAGGAAAACTTAATTCTTTCACTCCCTGTTGCCCCCTCCCTTGCTCCATCTGCAGGGACAGGCACCCACATGTGCCCCCACACACAGTGACCAGGGGCTTTGCCCCCACGGTGAGCTCCAGCCCTGCCTCCTGCTCCTTCCCTGTGCCAGCAGAGTGATATTTGCATATGCAAGTTAAACCAGTCAATTTTCATGTCTGTCCTCAACATCTCTTGTTCAAATATTGCACCACATGCCTGCCTTGGCATCGAGGTCCCTCCTACACTGTGACAGGTCAGGTCCTGGCTGCAGGTTGGCTACGGCACCAGCCCGGCTGATGGATCAATGTGGCAGCTCCAGCTCAGTCCCTCCAGCACAGCGTCACCGCTCGCCCCTCACACAGCCAAAACACAGGGTACAGGGGCTCCGTGAAGACATCGTGGAAGGAGTGGATGAGCTGCATCCTCTCCCCGAGGCCGTAGAAGGAGAGGAGCCCCTTGCCATAATCCAGGCTGACCCCCAGGTTCTTGTACAGCTGCTCCTGGATTTTCTCCGCCTGGCCCTTGTGCCAGGCCAGGTAACAATCCTCCCGCACCTGCAGCCCCCACGAGCCCCCGTCCAGCCCGATGTTGAACTTGTGGCCCTGCTGCTGCTCCCGGGGGAGGCCCTGGTAGGTCACCCCCAGGATGACGGAGTGGCTGGAGATCTTCACCTCCCAGTAGTGGTGTCCAGGGCCATAGCCCTGCGTGCACAGCACCTGCCAGGGCTCGAAGCGGGGTCCCTGCCCCCTGCACACAGCATTGAGGCCGTGCTTGGCTTTCCGGGCACCTTCCGACAGCTCCAGGTACTTGTTGGCCGTCTCGGGATCGAAGGTCAGGTTGCGGTGGTCTGGGAAGAGCAAGGGCATGGATGGGGCTGAAAAGCTTCCTCAGATCTTTATGCCCATGGTGTGAGACCCCTCCCAGCAGTGATGGTCTGGCTCCCGAAACAGAAGGGAACAAGTTTGTCTGGAGGGGAAGGTGAGCAGGGAAAAGGAGCACTGAGGAAATCCCTAAGGAACTGGAGCGGGATGGGCCCAGGGAGGGAAGGGGACATGAAGGACTGTGACAGGGAATGCTGAGGCCAAAGCCCTGTATAGAGAGCAATGACTGCAGGTAGGGCACTGGACTAGGGCTGTGCTGTGCAGGGCAACAACTGATCCAATACCAGGCAGCTCCAGTTTCCATGGGAAAGCACTCCCTGGTGCTGCTAATCCCCCTAATGAGCCCTTTCCCACCCACACAATGTCCCCCAGCCCATCCACCCTGTCCCGCATTTAGGGAGAGAGATTGGCAGAACCACAGAAGGAACCCCCGTCCCCACAGCCACAACTATCCTCCTCCCAGGGAGGAGCCCAGCTTGGTGACATCTCTCCCTGCTGGGGACCCCAGCTGAGTCCCCCTGTCCCTCCAGGCCCTCTTGTGTTCCTCACCCTTCAGAAGCTCAGCTCGGAGCTGGCACTTGGGGAGAGAGGTCACGACCTTCACCGCCGGCTCCTGGGGATGCACTGGGTCTGTGGAGGATGGGAACAGGCATTTTGAGTGATGCCACCCAAAAACTTGTTTCTTTCTGGCTTCATGGGAAGGGGGGAGGAAGAGGAAGTCCATCATATCCAAGCCTGGGAGCAGGCAAGTGCATGTGCACTTGGTTCAGCATTCCCAGTAAGGAGGGGCCACGGGGAAGCCACCCAGTTCATCCCACCCCATCTGCTGAACAGGAGATGTGTGTCCCCAGCTCAACCCCCTGTGCCTGGCAGCCGTGTCCCTGGCACAGTGACGTGGGCCAGGCTGGGATTCAGGATGACTCAGTGGCCCTGAGAGCAGAAGTATTACCTTGGCCAGCAGGACTGGGGACTTTGGGGGCCACAGAGCCAGGCAGGTCCTCCAGCAGGAGCCTGGAGATGTGGGTGAGGATGTCAGAGATGGGGTTGATCACATGAGCCACATCAAACTCCACAGGGACCAGCGCCTCCGGGCTCTCCAGAGGTGGGAGCAGGGAGAACTCCTGCAGACAGACACACAGACAGCCATGCACCAGCCTGGGGAGGACTGTGTGACTCCAGTGCACACACTGACTCCCAAGTGGGTGACAGGGGGATTCCAGCACTGCCTACACAAATCCCGATGTGTTCCCCCTGGGAAAGGGGCTGAACACATCTCTGCCCTCACTGAAAGGGTCCAGGGTTGGCAGTCCCAGGCACAGGGAGGGACACAGCATCAGGATGGTACCTGGAGGAAGGCCCTGTGGTCAGGGCAGGCCAGCAGGTTCTGAGCCTTCTCCCTGTGCTGGCCAAGGACATCCAGCCTGTCCTTCAGGAGGCTCCAGTTCTCCTCCAAGCGCCCCAGTGCCACCACCTGCTCTTGCTCGATCCTGGCCACCGACTGACACTGGACATCCTCCAGAGCTTTCTTCAGGTGGGCAAATTTGCTCTGGATCCTAGATTTGAGCTCCTCAGAGGAGTCCTGGGTAGGGAAGAGCTGTGAGAGCCAGTGTGCTCTCATCCACATGCCCAGCACAGGGGTGGCCACAGCACTACCTTGATGCTGAGCGTTTGCTCCTCCAGCTCCCGCATCGCCCGCTCGATCCCTTCTGATTCCTCCTGAGCTTTTTCCAGGGACTCTTTCAAAAGGGTCTGTAAAGAGAGGCACCAACATAGAACCAAAAGACCCCCAAGGTCATCAAATCCAACCTTAGGCCGAACACCACCAAGTAATCCACAGCACTAAGTGCCACATCCAGTCCTTTCTTCCAGTCATGTCCAGCTGCACATCCTGCAGTGCAGCACTGCTGCCCACCTGACCCCCAGGAGCCCTCTCAGGGCTGCAGGACAAGGCTAGTGGGGAGGGAGAAGCCTTGGGAAGGGGACACTGTGTCAGGGTCACCAAGAAGTGATTTTCTTTGCTGTCTTTCATCCCTTATTTATCTATTTTCTCTGGATCAGAGGGTCACAAACACGTATATCACCATTCATCCAGTGCTGCTGGATTTACCCAGCTCGCTGCTGCTCCTGACAGCACCTGGTTTCTCAGGGAGCAGCAGGGCACTGGTGGCACCTCCTGGCCAGCCCCCTGTTCAGGTGAGGCCAGGCACAGCCTGGCACCCGGAGGCACATCACATCCCCCCCGGCAGGGCACGGGGCACTGGAGGCGAATGTTCGAGCTGCTGTGACTCCCCTTGCTCGCTCTCCCACCGCCCCATCCCCGCCACCCATCGTCCCCACCTGCTTTTTGGACCGTTCCTCCTCGAAGAGCACCCACCGGTGCTGCTGGCACTGCCGGACGATGCAGACGCAGCAGATGCAGCGCCGCTCGTCCTCGCAGTACAGCTCCAGCGGGCGCCCGTGCTGCGGGCACAGCTCGCCCGGGGCCACCTCGCACTTCCCCGTGCCCGCACCCCGCGCGTCCCCGTCCCTCGCCAGCTCCACCACGTTGTACAGGGTGACGTTCTTCTCCAGCTCCGGGCACCGCTCGAAGTCCCTGCGGCACTGGGGGCACGTATAGCCCGTCTCGGCCCCGGCGGGCGCCCGCTCTCGCTTGTGCCAGTGGTCGCTGATGCAGCCCTTGCAGAAGTTGTGGCCGCAGGGCAAAGTCACGGGCACCCTGAACAGGTCCAGGCAGATGGAGCACACCAGCTTCTCCTCCAGCTTCTGCGAGACGGGGGATGCCATCCTGCCTGCGCCGGGGAGCGGGGCGAGGAGCCGGGGAAATAGAAACTCAGCTGTGCAGGGGAGGAGGCGGTGACGCTGTGACCAGAGGCGGGTCAGGACTCCCAGCCAGACGTGCTCTTAAAGAGACACCCAGTTGGTGCCCGCTGGCCACGCTGGGTGTGCCACACGCTGGGGAGACGAGGTGACAGGGAGGGTTGGAGCTGCTCCCCTCGGGGAGAGAGAGGGCTGTGAAGCAGAGCGGGAGGCTCCGGAGAGAACAGAACGCTGCAGTGGCAGCACAGGGACACACGGAGGAGGCCGACAGGGATCAGAGCGATGTGTACCTCCGTGAATGTGCTTACACAGGTACACATCGATGGGCAGTTGGATTTCATTCCTTTATTGCCCTTCCAGGGAACTCGCAGGCATCCTCACCTCTGCCAGGGCTGGGTCCCTGAGCAGAGCACAGCAGCTCCTCCTGGCACAGAGACCTCAATACAGTGGGAACCAGCAGAGAGGCACCCACTGCTGCTGCAGCCACGAGTCACCTCCCCCTGCAGCCACACGGCTGGGATACACACCAGCACCAGCCAGGGCCACATTCCACCCTTGCCACGTCCCATTTTGAACTCCAGCTCCTGCTGTTTGCACATGTCCCTGTGCACACCCACCACACCTTTTCCTACGAACTTCCTTGCAACACCCGTGCACATCAGCACCCTGAAACACAACAAAGATGTCACCTGGGCCACCAGTCCCTGCTCAGGGGGCAGGTGGACTCTTCTGTGTGACTGTCTGTGCACTGCACACCTTCACCTTGTAGTCACACAGTTCAGTTTCAGAAGCACCACCCAAAATCCCCACCCAACCCTTATCTCTGTGCCCCGCTGCTGTGCTACCACTTGCACACGCTCCCAGGCTGCTGACTCTGCAGGATGGCTTCAGTTGGCAGCAGCTGTGCAGCCTCCCCTCATGAACAGCTTCACTTTCCCCTGCAGAGGTGAGGGGAAGCAAAGAGCAGGTCTGTGGTGCAGCCAGGGCACTCACCAGAGGGCTCTGACTGTTGGAGCAGCTTCTGTACCAGAGGCAGGCCCAGAGCCACCTCCCAGACCACCCTTGGGACCTGTCACAACTCCCTGCATGTTCCAGCAGAGCTTCAGCCCCCAAGACACTTCTTTGGGCTGGATCTACAAATTCCAACCACATGTTCAAAGCTCAGAGAAGGGCATAACATGACCTGTGGGCACCCCTCCAGCACCCTCACCCTGGCTTAAACCAGACCCCAGAACCCTTTGGGATGGGAGGGGAGTTCAGGGAGATGGGTATACAGAGTATCAGCAGTAGGGGGACGCTTCAGCACAGTCTCAGGTGTTTGCTGGAGGCTCTCATTTCCTGAGGAAAGGGGGACCCACAGAGAAAGTCACCGGGAAGCAGAGCTGGGAACAGGCAGCTCTAACAGCAGCAGCATGTTGGTATTTTGGGGATTAACCATGTGAACAGGGAGAGCCCTGGAGAGCACGGCAGAAAGC
>JAWWLV010000046.1:6997950-7013875 GCA_035041135.1 Platyrinchus mystaceus
TGTCACTATTCTCTCTCTCAACTGCTACAGATCTGGGGAGGCTACAATCTTTCCTACATATTACACATGGCCCTACCTAGCAGATATCACATCACCTCTGGCTGTGCAGCCAAAAGAAACAGGAGTTAACCAAAAGCAGAGTGAAACAACCCAGTTAAAATGTATTATTTTTAAGGAACTCACTGCTCACCTGGATTTGTGAGCAACAAAGTCCAGAGGGAGCCTTTATCTGCCTCGTATGACACTGCAGGGGGACTGGAAGCCTAAAAGGGCAATATAAAGAGAAGGTAAATCCCTAAAACAACACATTCCATGAATTTGTCACAGGCAAGGCTGGAACACAACAAATGCTAGGCACAGCCAGGCCACTGGAATCCAGCTCCACCTGGATTGCCCCCAGAGCATTAATAACCATCAGCCTGCTAATAGACAACCATCCTGCTGCAAATATGTGTCCTTATCAGGTCCATCAAATACATTTCCTTCAGCACAGAGGAAATGCTCCAGTAAAAGGAACACTGGAAGCATCTGACAGAAACAGGCAGCCAGGACCAGGCTTCCCATGGGGTCCAGGCTGTTCCCAGCCCCCCTCACGCACCTCTGACGGAGTCACCATGTTCCCATAGTAGACTGGCACGAGGTGCTCGTCCTCTTGGCTGTAGTGCACCCTCAGGGCCACCCATGGGGTGAAGGTGGCCCCCTTGAAGAGGTCCCTGAACACCCCGCAGTGCTCGGCCACGCGCTGCTTGTGGAAAGGGCCGCTGGTCCTCTCCCACTCTGCCCGCACATCATCGAGGGGAATGAGCACTGCAGGGAGACAGGAAGGCTGCAGAGGCACAGCTGGGCACTGGGGCAGCCAGGGCAGGGAGGGGGTGGTGGGGCACTGACCCGTCTGGAGCCGCGCTGCTCTTTCCATCTCGGCGTTCCGGCGGTTCCCCCTCAGGATCGCTTTTCTCTCCCTGATCTCCTTGGCCCGTGACACCTTTCTGTGTGGCAGGCTGATGTCTGTCTGTGGCTCTTCAGACAGGGGTGAAAAGATCACGCAGGTGAAACATGTGAGCACCCAAAACACCCAGACACAATGCCCTGTGAAATGTCTGAGAGCGTGGGAAAGAGGCACAAACTTCCAGACATCGGGATCGTGGAATCACAGAATGGTTTGGGTTGGGAGGGACCTTAGAAACCACAGAGTTCCAAACCCTGCCATGGGCAGGGACACCTTTCACTAGAAAAGACTCAAAAGGACCATCAGGACTTGATTCTGCACCTCCAGGCTCCTCCTCTTCCTTCCCCAGCTCATCATCCTCCCATTCCCAGCTTTGGGACCGGGAGCAGCTCAATGTTATTTGCTGCAGGTCTGGAACTCTGTGTCCTGCTCTGCTCTCTGTGGCACTACTGAGGCTCCACGGAATCACTTCTTTGCTTTGTGACTTTTGGCAGGTCCTGGCCAGCCTCCCTCCTGGAAAACTGCCACCCTTTTCCCCTGGAGACATTTGCACTGTGCAAGGGCCGACCTTGTCCCAGAGCTCCTCACAGGCCAGGTCTGGGGGCAACCCCACGTCCCCCAGAGCAGCTTCCCAACCCTCCAGCAGCCCCTCCCAGGGTACCCTTGGGGGGGTTGGTGTGCTGATGGTAGGTCTTCCACCACCGGGGCTTCCTGCTCTCCTTCTCCGCCAGCCGGAAGTAGCGGGTGAAGCTCCGGTACTTCTCCAGGGCATCCAGGTTGCTGACATCGATGTCCTCGTTGGGCATGGGGCCCAGGGGGGCTGCCCGCTTCCAGAGCACGGCTGGGGGCACACAGAGAGGAAGGAGTGTGCAACAGCAGCACATGCCAGGCTGTGCCACCCCCGCCTCCCACAGCCACGTTCCCAGAATCCCAGGATCAACCAGATTGGAAAAGACCTCCGAGATCATCAAATCCAACCCTTGATCCAACCCCGCTGTGGTTACCAGACCACGGCACTGATGCCACATCCAGTCTCTTCTTAAAAACCTCCAGGGACGGTGACTCCACCCCCTCCCTGGGCAGCCCATTCCAATGGCTGAGCACTCTCTCTGTAAAAAATTTCTTCCTGATATCCAACCTAAACCTCCCCCGGCACAGCTTAAGACTGTGTCATCTTGTCCTACTGCCAGTGGCCTGGGATAAGAGACTGACACGTTGGAAGGGACCACAGTGTCCCATCCGGTCCCACCTCCCTGCTCCAGCAGGGCCATCCCAGAGCACATTGACTGTGTCCAGATGGCTCTGGGATACTCCCAGTGAGGAGATTCCACACCCTCTCTGGTCTCTGTTCAGTGCTGGGTCACTGCACAGCAAAGTTCTTCCTCGTGTCCAGGTGGAACTTCCTGGGCATCAGTTCCTGCCCGTTCCTCCTGTGCCATTGCTGGACCGCCCCAGCAGAGCCTGGTCCGTCCTCTGCCCCTCCCTGCAGCCCCTGACACGCACTGGGAGTGTCTCAGTGTCTGCTCTGAGCAGCCCCAGCTCCCTCAGCCTTTCCTGCTCCCAGAGGTGCCCCAGTCTCCAAATCACCTCAGTCACCCACCACGGGACTCTCTCCAGGAGCTCCATGCCTCTCTCATCCTAAGGAGTCCAGAACTGGACACAGGCTCCAGGTGAGGCCTCGCCAGGGCTGAGGAGCGGGGCTGGGAATTCCCTGCCCTGCTGGGAATGCTCCTCCTCCTGCAGCCCAGTGAACTCCTTTCCCCCGGGCACTGCTGTGCCAGGGACAACTCGCTGTCCACCAGGACCCGCAGCTCCATCTCCACAGAGCTGCTTTTCCAGCCAGTGCTGGAGTGCGGGGTTATCCCTTCGAGGTGCAGGACTCTGCACTTGCCTTTGCTGAACTTCAGACAGTTCCTCTCTGCCCACCTCTCCGCCTGCTGAGGGCCTTCTGAAGGGCTGCACAGCCCTCTGGGGTATCGGCCACTCCTCCCAGCTTTGAGTCAGCGAACTTGCTGAGGAGGCACCGACCCCTCACCACTGATGAACAAGTCAAACAGCGGGCCCAGCACTGAACCCCGGGAGACACCGCTGGTGACGGGGCCTGGGGCCTGCCGCTAGGGACCCAGGCGTCCGGGAGCGCTCCCCCCGCCTCTCCAGTGCCCTCAGACCGGTCCGGCCCCCCCGCTCCCCTCACCGGCCGTTCCGAAGCTCCGCCCGCCCCGGGCCCCGAGCAGCGCCGCGCTCAGCAGCACCGCCGCCATCTTGTGAGCCGGGCCCGGGGAAGGACCCCATTGCCATGGCGACGGGCGCTGCGCCGCGCAGCCCTGACGTAGAAGGCCCCGCTGCCCCGGGGCTGCCCTCGCAGCGCCTGACTCGGGCGGTCCCCGCGGGCATAACGGCGGGGCCGCCCTTGGCAGCGCCTGGTTAGAAGCGTCCCCACCCACAGCCGCCGGGCTCCCCATCCCCGCCCTCTGCCCCCCGAGGAAACTATCCCAAGCCCTCCTTCATGCCACGGGCAGGGCACGTACCGAAGCTGCGTACAGGACAAGGCCCTGCTCCTGCCTCGTTTGTTTGTACTTTAGTTCCCGCTTCCACAAAATCCGCAGGGAAACGTCTCTGCCTCCGTATTTTATGCCCTGCAGACCCTGCCTTTCTCCACACATGCTGCCAGTCCCTCTGGGACCACGGGCTCCATGTAAAGGCTTCCCCAAAAGGTGGCGTTTTTAGGAGTCCATGGCTCCAAGCAGAACCCACAGTCACTGCGACCAGCGAAGTGTCACAAGTGTCACTGCGACCAGCGAAGTGTCACAAGTGTCACTGTGACCAGCGAAGTGTCACAAGTGTCACTGTGACCAGCGAAGTGTCACAAGTGTCACTGCGACCAGCAAAGTGTCACAAGTGTCACTGCTTGGCACTGAAACCGCTCCCACTCCAGCCCAAGAGGCTCGGCACTTGTGGAAATGGCACTGCCACGTGCTGGCAGAAGGTGGATGAGTCCCAAGGAGGCTGCAGGGGCTCTGACAGAACTTAAATGGTTTTGTTCACTGACCCCGAGACGCAGCAAACCACGCCAGGCTGCGGCACTCGGGGGTCGCCACCAACAGCAGCGAGGGGACAAGGAAGGGCACGGTGTCCTCACCAACAGCAGGGAAGGACAGTGTTTGCCAACACATCACTGCCAACCCCAAAAACCAATGGACAAGAGCTTCTGTGGATTAAAGACTCTGCTGCCCAACATCATGGTTAAATCCTGGCTGTTGGCAGTGACCAGTTTTTGATGGTTTATGAGCCATAATGGCACCAAGGAATTGCCACAGCCAGCTCTGCCCTCTGCCAGGGGTATTTCTCCTGTGGTTGTAAGCAGAAAAGGATGGGATCACTGTGGGATGGGACAGGGATCACTGCCCTGCAACACTGAAGAGCAAAGCTCAGACTATATAAAACATCAAAATCCAACTAATTTAAGGTCTTCTGAATAGTTCATTCTACTTCTCCCATTACTTTACAGAAGATCCACTGAAAGCAATGCATGAAAAGCGAGACAATTTTGTCTGAAAACACATTTTTGTAATTTATTAGATCTGTACATAGTTAACTAGTACTGTTCTCATTAGCATATTTTTAACCTGCTCCTCCATCCTCCCTCCCCAGGTCAGCAGGCTGTTCCACTGGACACATGGAAGGCAGAGCTCCTCTGGAATCCCGAAGAGCAGTGCTTCCACGGGACCTGGAACACTCGGCAGCCCACCGGCAACTTAGATTAGTTTATTGAAAATTAAACATTTCATTCTGTTCAGCCACTGCATGTGGAATCAAACATTGTGTCTGATCACTGTTAGTGCCAGGAAAAAATTCATCCATGAAAACTGATCCAAAATTAGAGACTAACAGATGCCAAAGCTGCAGAGAAGCAGCTTCTCAGGTGTTGCCTCAGAACTGCAGGATTTGGGTTTATGCTGAAGCTTTTTGCCATTTTAAGTTCAAAGCTGCCCTTAAATCTGGTTTTATGTTTACTGGACCGAGTTATTGGCGTGGAAAAGCCCAAATGATTTTGCTTATTTGTAGCTGCAGTGATTTCATGGGACAGCAGGAGGTTCTCTTACAAGATAAATCCTTCCTGTTCAATCAAAGCACCGTGGCAAGGCCCAAGTCAGTATAAAAACAAAATCAAGCAAATCAGAGAAAGCTCCTTGGAAATGCATGGCTAGGAAAAAAAAAAAAATGTGGACACTTCCCTCGGGATTGTCATTCTCTTGACAAATGCCTTTAAAAACCAGGACAAGATCCCAGACCAATCTGAAGACCCGAGGACCTTGGTCAACTGATTTCTGCCCTCCAATACTGGCTTCATCATTCCAGGTCAAATTTGCAGTTTTTACCACTACATGTGGGGTTTTTTCCCACCAAATCAAACATAAGTAACATCTGTAAAGTGCTTTGAGATAGTGCTAGAAAATACTAACAGTGAAAAAAGGGGCAGAACATCTACTATCAGCACCCAGCTGATTCCTATGCGTTGTTTTTTATCCTCAGAGCAGCATCACTATGTTCTCCTTTGACTTCTTATTAACCAGGAACAAAGGTGCCAGTGCTGGAGGTGGCACACAGGGAAAAGGAGATTCTGCAAGGCAGTGAAAGGATGTATTGGAAAGCAAAGGACACACAAATATTTCTTCTGGAAAGATTCCTGAAGCAGAGCTCAGCGGAGAAGGATGGGCATTTACTTCCCAGATACATCAGGAAAACAGTGCCACACACAGACTCACGTGCACAAGGCTATGCAGGAGGCTCCAGACAGCACAAATATTTGCCAAACAAGGAGAGAGGTGGTGCTAATTAGAAAAAAAAAAATAATAAAAAAAAAATCAAGACACTGTTGTTTTTTTGGGGGGCGGGACATAACTGCTCATCAGAAGCTACTGCCCGAGGGCTGTCAACTACTTCATAGTAAAGTCCTGCCCTCTCTCCAGTTGACAGGAACTTCTCTCTAGTTAGCAGCTTCACAAAAGCAATCCTTGTATAAATCCATAAAGCTTTCCCAGATTTTTAAAAGGTTAATTTTTACCATTATAATTGCACTTTTTAAAAACAGGCATCAGTCCCTGTGCACTCTCCTCAAACACCTCCTCCATTTACAAAAGTGGAAAAGAAAGGCTACAATTATTCACTGTCCTACAGCTACAGGATTTGAAAGGTTTGATTCAGGTGCCTGAAGGAAGGATGAAAACACCCAGTTTTCAGGACAAGACAAGAGTGCATTTTGAAAACCCTGCAGGCTTCACAGCTTGGCTTGCATCGGCTTCAGGTGCTTGTGGAAAGATTCATGAACCTGCAAGAGGACAAGACAGTGGTCACAAGGCCAGGTCTGGTCTTTGAAACAGTTTTAGCTCCTCACATCTTGCAGTGTGTTTGTTTGCTAAGGAAATTTGAATCATAGGCAGTTTGGAGATTTAAGAACAGCCAAACAATTCCTATATTCGAGTGTCTACATGACACAAAATATAAGAATATAAAAAACATCCTGCCCACTGCCTTTCTTCAAAGAAAAGAAAGCAAGATACCTTATATCCATACAATTATTTGGCATTTTAATTAAAAGAAAACTGGTAGAGGTCTCCTAAGGGGACTATAATGAAGCTCCTAAGCCCCACTGACTTCAGAATTACAGAACACTGAGCAAGTTGTGGTTGGATTTAACTCCAGCTGCAGTCTCTGGCAGCCCATTGTAGGAGATAGAGTCTGTCCTAATTAAATAAGGGCACCACCAAGACAGGATTTAGTTTGGCTGATGGAACAGGGACACTGACTCTTCCCACTTCAGTTTATTAGCTCAGCTGCTCCAGTCTTAGGGCAGATGTGCAACACCTGACACCTAAGTACTACAGGGGAGCAATTTATTTTCATCTCCACTCACTGCTACTGCCTGAACACTAGAAGACTTGTCAGAAAACAGGTAAGGCTTCCACAGCTACTGCCACTAAGCAGAATCAACAGCAAGTGATAACTGCTTTTAAATTCAATGAGATGATTCAGTTTTTTCTCTGTGGAGTGTATCATCTCCTCCCTCGACTGAGAACCCCAAAAGCATCCCACAGGTATGCACACAAGGTACACATGGGAGAGTAACTACAGAAAGCAAACTGAAAGTGGATTGCTAGTTCTGGTCCATCACCACCAGAGACTTTTCTCCCCCCTTCATCAGTTACCTGCTGAGATCACTGGAGCATAATTAACAACCCTAAATGGAGTTATTTCTCTGGGCACGTGTGAGGAAGAGGAAAAGAGGAAGAAATGAGGTTTCCTTACCTGTGTTTTGTTCAGTGGGGATTTCTTTGCCCACTCAAACATGTTCTCGTAGACGTTGCCGTCGTAGCGGCCAAGCACAGATCCCAGATGGACATCATGGAAGTCAAAGGAGTCCACCAGGGCCACTGCATTGGGGCGAATCACAGCCAGGAGCTCCTTCACATGCTGGTTCACTTGGGTAATTTGGGCACTGGTCAGGATACCCGCCTTGGGTGGGGGGAAAAAGGGATTGTAGAAGCCAAAAGAACCTTCCCTTCCCCGTGGTCTAACACAGGTCAGCCTTCCCACACAAAAATGCAGCAGTTCATAAAACACCAGGTTTTTTTTAGTTTACTAAGTAATTAAATTGGCAATTAGCCATAGTGCACAAGCAAAAGGAGAGGCCCAGCACAGCCCACCATACTGCCCAGCTATTTAATCGTGGATGGAAGACTCACTCCTTAGAGTGCCCGTGTGCAAGTTTACTTGAAGAATGTGCATACATGATTATTAAATTGCTCCTGGTTTCAGGGAATTTTTTAGGAAGCAGCAAAGAGGAAAAATGGGAAGACAAAACACACCATGTCTGCCTGAAGACCAAATAAAACACTGCTGCACAAGTACATTCTCAAACTGACAGAATGAGGAGAAAAGCAATGCCTGACAACTTAAACCCATTCACTGAAGTAAGAGTTGAGGTTTGGAGTGCAAGACCCCCTTTGAGAGATCCAGATGTTGGAGCATGTCTAACGTGCACCTTCTTTATTAACTCCTTGTTTTTTAATACACAACACCTGGTCACCAACTGGAAACCATTTCAGCTAAACCTGGCACATGCCTGGTTTCCATTTATTGCCCACCTCTCCATTCTGGAAGATCACAAAACCCAAGGACCTGACAAGAGCCTTCCACCAGACCTGCCTTGCTAATGGCCTTTTGGAAGTCAACTTTATACCTAAAATATTCATTCACTTGGCATTTAAAGCATCTTTGCAAACAGTGAATCTGGCTCTAGAGATCGGAAGTGTTGGGGAAAGACACCAACCTGCAGGAAATCCCCTGTGTTCTTGCTGATGCCAAACAGGGCGTACAGGAGGCACAGGTCGGTCAGCACAGCGCGGACAGCGGCGTTAGTGACCTCAGAGAGCTTTGCTGCAAACAGCTTCACCACCACGTAGTGACAGTGTGCCTGCAGAGACACAGGAAGGCCAGTCAGGAGCACGAAGAGGTGAGAAGCTCTTACAGCAAATTTTCTGTAGCAGGCACATCACTGACCTCTGATGCCCGCACCAGATCAACAGAAGTTCTGTTCCAGGCGTCCTCCTTGCTCTTTCTGTGGTTCAGCTCAGCTTGCAAATTCTTTGCTGCAGCTTCTACAAGCCTGTTTTATAAAAGGAAGTTTACACAATAGCACCACATTAATGAGATGATGTATGCTGAATTCATACAGATTTCAGCCATGGCACATGAGCTCCGAATTATTCTCATGTGCTATGACTGAATATATTGCCTGGACTGAAAAGTTGTGCCTCTGAAACATCAGTTACCCCTGCTGCAACTACAATACAGCTACTGGAGGGTAAAGGACATCTGAAAGCACCTATGTGGTGCTTCAATACCTACTCATATGTAGACATCTGTTCTACTCTCACATTTCCTTCATAACAGGCTTGAATATCAGGATTGCTTCTCTCCAGAGAGATCTCTGAGCAGTCTGTACAACACTGGTATTTGTACACTTGAACATACTTTACATGTAAATATTTCCCAGTGGAAAGGGGAGTAGAGTAACCAGGCTATGAGTAGGCTGTGAGTAGCCTCTTGTAACCTCAAAGCACTTAAGACTGACCCCAACCCAGTGAAGTGTGTCACTTCCTGAAGGCAACACACGGATCAAAGCTCTGCCAACCACACCTTGAAAATCCATCATTAACAGGGCAGTGCATCACCACCCCCTCCCAGGACGCCCAGATTTTCTTGGCTTGGACTGGTAAGTGTGAACTCACCGGGCAGCACGTGCCTTGTAGGCCTCCACCAAGCTGACAGGGTCGTTGATCCGCACGGTCACAGTCCTGGCAGCCACGTGCTGTGGCTGAATGCGCTGCCTGGAGAGGTCGTTCAGGTAGGACACCATGCCAGTAACCTGCTGCCCAGAACTAACCTGGGTGTAGCTTTTGACAAGGAATCTGAAAACAGAGACAGCAGATGGCAACTCTTACTCACTGAGTTGTTTGAACGGAGAAAAGTCAGGCTCAGGCCAGAAAGAACACTTGGAGGCATATAATTTTCTGCCAAAAACAGGGCAAGGGACAAGAAACACGACACCAGTTTCATGGTAATACAGAACACTCTTCTGCTACAAAGACCACAAGACCGAGGCAGGAGCGCCCCTGCACAGAGCTCCCACCACACCTGGCTGTCTGCAGCATCATGACCGTGTTTTCTCCCTCGTAGGTGCAGGACGGGGTGAAGGTGACGTAGATGTCAGGAATGCCACTGCAGCGGGAGTAGCCGTGCCCTCCACAGGCCATCCGACACTCCTCGATGCCGGCGTTGGCAGTCCAGGAAGTGAAGGCCTTCAGCCCTGCTGTCAGCGCGTGGAGCTGAGGGACACAGCAAAGACACCTTAGGTTTATTTCCCCCTCTTGGCTTGCACATGTACATGGCAGCTCCCAGGAAAACATCACTCTCGCACTGTCCCACGGGCTCTTGTTTTTCTTGCAACAACTCCTTCCTGAGCCAAACTATTTATAGGAAAACCTCTGTACATGGAAGGCCCTCTCGTGAGTTCACCACCCTTTCTGTGCCTACACATTGTATGTACAAGTCTGTCTTCAACTGCCTGTTGTCACATTAGGTTCTCAGACAAAAATCCTAACAGAAAACAAACATTTTACAACCCTGACCCCTCAGTACGGTACTGATACCGTTGATCAACACACCTGTCCTACCGCAGTCACTTGGAGAACAATGAAGAAGCATAAGACTTGTCTCAACTCCCAAGTGACATGCCATCATGCCTGGAAAGTCACCTTTTGAAAAAATATATTCCCAGTAGCTTTCTCACTGTGCATTACTCCCTGTTTTTTATGAAGTGCTTAACGAAGAGTGCAAATAAAGAAGTAAAAGGCACCAACACACACTGGGCTTGGGGGTTTTTGAAACTACAGAAGTACAAGACATCTCACAAGTGAAAACTGTAAAGAAACTTCACATGAATTCAACAAAACATCCCTCTGGTTCTCAGAGGACACGGTACCTCTGGCAGCTCACTCAGGTCCCCTTCATTGATGTCCCCACTAATACGATGGTAGGTGTTTTTTATGTAGGCTCCCACAAAATGGAAAGCATATGCTGTTGCCAGGAGAGGAAAGAGTTTGTATTGCTGGGTCTGATAGTCCAGGATCTGGGGTTCTGGTTCCCTACAGTAAAACAGAGATGAATCAGCATGCCAGTGGCCAGCAAACTGCTGCTGCAGAAATCCCATTCACAGCACAAGCTACACCCGTATCAAGCTGGAGTATTTAAGAGTACCTAAGACCAGCAAGAGCCTCTGGCAAGGAGGACATTTGGCAGTCAAGAATGAAAGATTTTTTGAAGTTTGTCCTGTTTCCCAGGACAAACAGTGTTTTGAAACGATATCAAGTGCCAAAACAAACATCAACCACAGTCCCTCTTCCCTCCAGCACTTGAGAATTTTCCCTCAGCACTCAGGCTGCTCCTGGATGTCCCTGCACTCACCCTGGCTTCAGCTCAGACTGGTGTCTCACGGCGCTGTAGCGGATGGCGATGGTACAGGCGCGGGACAGCGAGCGAGCGGAGTCACCCACGATGAGGGAGCGGATGAACACCATGGTCCCGTAGGTCAGCTTGTCACTGACAGGCTTCACATAGGTGCCATCTGGTTCAACCTACCAAAAAACCCCCAAAAAACCAGCTTGTTGACGTTTGCTCCCTTTTACACCTGTGGAAGTTTCCTCCTTTTTACATATTGACACATCAAGCTCGAAACTCATCAAGTAGCACTTAAGCAACCCACAATCCCCTTGGTTGCACTTATTCAGCCACACAAGAGCATTCAGTGTGTCCATGTCTACCAGCAGGTGCTGAAATCCACTGCTTTACCTGAGCATATTTCATCAGCATGTTCTCCCGAGGAATTCGGAAGTTGTCCATTTTCAGGTAGCCGTTGTCCATTTCATCATAGCCAAATTTCGGGCCAATGTCACCCACTGTGATACCTGCCACAGACCAAGCCACGTGCATTAAGGAACAAGAACTAAATGCCACCTGAGAGGTTTAAGCCTTCCACTTCATTTGGCATCATCCTGAACGATAAAACTGGGGGAATCGGTTGGTGTGGCAGCCCACTGCTCAGGGTGGCGTGCAATCACATTTTGCATCACTTGTTTTGCATATTCTCTTATCATTATTAATTTCTCTCCCCTTTCTGTCCTATTAAATTGTCCTTATCTCAGCCCACAAGTTTTAGCTTTTTCCAGTTCTCTCCCTCTCCCACTGTGGGAGGGGGATGGCTGTGTGTTTAGCTGCCTGATGGGTTAAACCACAAGTGGACATCAAAACTTGGGAAACTTCCTAACTTCCATGCAGTCCTACTGTCCACTCACTGCAGGAGCTGCCTCTAAAGTTCACCCAGCTCACTTCTAGCTAAACAATGATGAAAGCTCTTCTTTCCCTTTCAGAAAGCAGGACATGCTGTGCCCAGAATGCACAGGAGACACTGGGGAGACACTGGGGAGACACTGGGGAGACACTGGGGCAGAATAAAATCCCAAACTGCACTTCACATTGAAGGCATGACATGAAAGGTGATTTAGTGGTAGTTCAGTCACAAGAAAGCCTCATTTAAGCCCTGTGATCTGAAATCAGCTAGTGAAATAAGGCATGGACATCAACAAGACAGCAGCTGTGCATAGTCAGAGAGAAACAGATCTAACCATCATGAGATGAATTTTAACCCTTAACATGGATATTTACCTGGCAGAGGTTCATGGGTGCCCAGCTGCCTGATGGGAACAATGAAGGCATGCAGCCCTTTGCACTGGCCCTGGGTGTAGAGCTGGGCCAGAACGATGGCGTGGTTTGACGTCTTCCCAACTGCAACAAAAGTGGGAGTCAGAAGGTAAAACACAGTCAAACATACTTACAAACACAGAGCCTTTCCTTAAAGCAGGATCTGAGGTTACCTGAACCACATCATGCAGCAGAAAACCAGATTTACAACACTGGTTATCACCCCAATTGTACAGCTCTAGACAAACAGTGTTGCTCAAGTCAGTGGAAGTTGCACAACACAATTCTCTTGACTACACAACACCAAGTCCTTGGCAAACCTGCCAATGAAGCTGAAGGAAATATAAACTTTGATACAACCAAAAATTACACTAAATTCATACTGTGTGGCTGATACTGAACAGCAGTCCAGAACACACAGATGATGTTTTAGCAGGCTCTGGTAAGTTTGTTTCTTGGGGTTCAAGAGTAACTGTCTTTCAACCAACTCTTTGGGTCAGCTTTCAATCGTCACTCTGTAAATGCAGCACACATGACATCACCTCCCTAAGTTATTCCATACATCTTCCAGCTTTAGACACACAGTGATGCACTTACGTCCACCTGGCCACCACTTAATGGAGGTGACAGTGGGGCTGTTGAGGATGAACTCCTGCGTGGAGGGGTCATAAGTGGCTGTAGTTTCTAGACCCCTAAGGTGAGTCCCTGAAAACAAGCAAACACATTGTTTTGGCAGAAAGTCACTCAGAAAACAGAGACAAGCACAGGACTGGACAATGGAAAGTGGAACTCCAGTAGTAATGTTTAAATTTTAGTTTTGCTTTTAGGCTATATAAAGAACTGAATTTCAATCAATTAAGGAAGAACAAGACCGTATTCTGGGACCTGAAGCCAATTCTCAGAAAACATGTCCATTTTTTCTCCCCACTGGTCTAAGACTAGTTTTCCAAGCACCTCCAGTCTGACACCTTTTTGTTATCACACACCAGAAGCCCTTTCTCAGTTAAATCGTTCCACAAAACCACTCTCACCTCAATTTCACTAAAATGCAATCTGATTAAATTGCAAAATAAAATCATACCCTTCTCAGCCACAAGATGAAATAAGCAGTGCCCACCACCTCTTCATTCCCTCTCAGGCCTACATTCTCCTCACTTGATGGAGTTGATCTCCCAAATGAGATCAACGAGCTCCAAGACAGCAAGTAATGGCACATGAATGCCGGGGGACTGATGCAGGCAGATGAAGAGACTGAAAAAAGATGGAGGTAATTCCAGGAACAGTCTTTGTCTTCTGCCCCCAACTCTTCACACATACCAGTCTCAGAGCAGTGGCATTGTCCCTGCATGCCTTAAAAAACCAAAAATCACCAGGCCTACTTGCTTAAATTAGGCAAGCTGTGAACACTCCTGAGAGTCTGGACTGACAGGGCAGGACAAGAGCTCCAACATGAAAAAGGGGATCACCTTGATGCAACCACATTCCCAAAGCATGGAGGTAATGGCAGACTTCCACAGGCAGCTCAACACAGACTTACGTTGCTGGTAAAGGATCTTCAAACCTCACTAGTTGCAAGAGATTCTCCTCAGACTTGCAGTTACTTTATGCTTCATACAGTCTCTACGTTTCACTTCAGCACAAAGGTGAATCCTGCTCATTCTTAGCAAATAATTCTCATCTGCAACTCTCAGATGTCAAAATTAAAGTTTCCCAAGGCACAATATCCTCCCTCTGAAACTTGGATTAAAAGTGTTGCAATCACAATACTGCTGGAGTTATCAAAATCCATTTCAAAGCTTGAAAGGAAAGGAACAGCAACAAAAGCCAAAGTCTACTTAAGACAGAGAACTAAAAACAAAACAAAACATTTCACAGTCCAATTAAAAAGAACACATGGGAGTATACAAAGGGGGAATAAAACTCCACACAAAGCATTAGTATTGGAACCAAATCATCCACACGTTCTCTGACTCAAGATCAGCCCAAGGGTGACAAGCAACTCTTTAATGTTTTTGGCATCTCTTTCAGTACCTTAAAAGTTCTGCCCTTTTGTCTTCACACTGGACATTAATTAGAGGAAAGCAGAAATCAAACTGGAAAGAATGATGAACAGATGCCACCAGACTGACAGCACCAGTCACGGGCACTCATGACACTGGTTTGAACGGCACGAGGAGCACTCAGGGTGCTCACATATAGAGCTACAGACACCAAACCCTCCTGCAGGGGGAAAAAGGAGGAAGCAGCACATGGCAATAATGCCCTGTTAAAACACTTCACAGGCTGCCCACTTCTCCCTACAGCCACAGCTGCACAGGTTAGGTCTCTGGGATACACACACACCATTCCTCCCAGGCAGGGGAACGCTCTGTACACAAAGCCATTCTTAGAAATAGCATTTAGTGAATGTACTGTACCATGGCCCATTTCAGTCTGGGCATAAGTGCCAATGATCTCCAGGTTCCAGGCAGGCATGAAGAAGCGATCCTGCTGCTCTGGGGTTGCCTGGGTGAGAAGGGTGGGGAGGAACATGCCCAGATGAAGGTCCAGAGGCTCAGGCCGTCCACGGTGAACAAAGCTGTGAAGAATTGTCATGGGATGGGAGCGTGAAGGGAATGTTATGGGAGGGAAGCAAGCATGAGGATTCATGGTGGAGATTCAGGAAGAGACAAAAAGAAAAAAAAATGATTCATGTGTAAATCCGAATTCATCCAGTGTATGTATTTTAGAAAGACAGAGCACTGTCCTTTCCTCAGGCCTGAATAATAAGAAATTACACTCACTTTGAAATAAACGTGCTGCAATGCATTTCTTCCTCATCATATATAAAATGCATCTGCAACATTCACCTATTTTTGATACACCATGATTGATTTAAAAAAAAAAAAGGATTAATCCAAAGCAAAGACAGACCAGACCTTCACTCTGGTTTTGAAATCAGAGCATCCCTAAGTTAAATGGGCTGAGGCAGAATGTCAGTTTGATGAAGATGTGATCTGGCTGGATGCAGGGAGCCTTTACCCAGACATAGGAAGTCCACTTTTTTTTTAGCTTTCCATTTTTTGAAGGCAGAACCTGGTAGAAATCCTAGCTTATCCAGCTGAACAAGCTAAGTTTTCACTAATATTTTTTTTTAAAGGCAAATCATAACTGTCTACACTATTCACTTCAATTAAAGATCAGTCACAACTAGTGTACATGGCATTCCAAACCAACTCCCTTCAACTTCTGCTATTTTCAAAACCTCTCTTAAAAGGACAGTGCTCTGCACGTGTAAGTTGAAGTTGTGAACATGAACAACTTGTCAAGAAAGCCAACATTTTTCAATCTGCAAATCACCAGCGCAAATTATCTCCAATTAAACATGTTTCATCAGAACTGCTCTTCCTCCAAGTTCTGTCAAACACCGCTGTGAAGTAGTCAAGTGGTCTATTAAGTTGTTCAATATGAAGAATTAAATGCTTATTAAATCTTTAAATATTGATAGATTTGAGTATTAAAAGAGTGGGGATAAACTGAGGAACAGTACCTGCATCTGGCCCATTTTATGTATGAAATAATGTAATTGGCCTTTAACAGGAATATATATATATATGTATTTAAATTATATGCATTATGGAAAGAGCACTGGTCTGAGCTTGGCTCAAACTCATTTGACAT
>JAWWLV010000046.1:7013975-7074898 GCA_035041135.1 Platyrinchus mystaceus
TGCACGTGTAAGTTGAAGTTGTGAACATGAACAACTTGTCAAGAAAGCCAACATTTTTCAATCTGCAAATCACCAGCACAAATTATCTCCAATTAAACACGTTTCATCAGAACTGCTCTTCCTCCAAGTTCTGTCAAACACCGCTGTGAAGTAGTTAAGTGGTCTATTAAGTTGTTCAATATGAACATATATGCATTATGGAAAGAGCACTGGTCTGAGCTTGGCTCAAACTCATTTGACATTCTTATCAAAGTGGGAACAATGCACCCTTGTGTTCTCCAAACACACATTAATATGAACTAGCTCTATCCCTGGGGCTTCCCAAGAACTGCAGTTCTGTTCTTTGATATTCTCAGGCACCTATAAATAAATTCAAACATCTAACAAACCCAGAAGAAATATTTTCAAAGCTTTTTGACTGCACAGTGACCAGGCCCAACAGGGGACTAATAGATTACCAAGAACACCAGATTAAAAGTGAGTTCAGTACTGTGAGAAGTACCCAGCTGACAGTCAATGAGGGAAAGGAAATCCTTATTTACCAGCAATAGTTATAAACCAGACAGAAACAGCACAGTATTTTCAGTGTTCCTTTTTGTTTCCTGTTCAGCCCTATTAAGTGCTATTTGTACTTTTTCTTTCTTTGATTTTTTTTTTGAGAGACTTCTTCACTGTGGAACAGGTTGAAATCAACACAGGCTATCACACAGGCAGTCACTACGATAAAACTGAGTAACTACCCATCCAGGCCAGGGGTCATCTCAATAATCAATAGTCTATTTCCCCATCACCAGTTTCTAAACATCAGGATCAAATTAAGCAAAGTTCAGTGACAATTACTGCAGCAGCTTTGCTGGTGGAGTAGTCAGATACTCAACATTCACAGCAGGAATGCCAAATGTTTGCATTTTAATTATACAGCAGAGCAAGTATATTTACCTTACCATACTAGTTCTATTTAGTGTCAAATTACCATCAAACAGCATGAGAACTATCAGCAAACCGGACCATCACCAGGCAAGAAAGTGCAATGTTGTAATTTGAAATTGCAAGTAAAAACCCATCACTTCAGTGTGGGTGTGACTGATTTAAAGCAGCTGTTGTGAGAAAGCAAACAAGGACAGCAGGCACCGATTGTTGCCATCTAGTATCCCTCAGTTTCCGGTGCTGAGCTGCGTTTGCCAACTCCATCTCTCCCAGGCAGGGCAGAGGACAGGATTTCTTTCATTGAATCTTCTACAAACGTTTCAGCAGCTGTAAGTGAACAACCTTGCCATCCAGCTTCTGCAGTGTCCAGACTTGTACACCTCATGCTTTCCCAGTTCAGATGCCAGCACGAGCACTGGAGTCTTCGGTTTGTTAACCATTCTTCCTGGTATTTAACAGCCATAATTCCAGGTTCTGGACTAAAGGATTGTTTTCTGATGCATAACATGTTTTTCCCCTTGAAGCAGTTTTCAACAATAGCAGGAGTAAGATGTTTGGTTTTTTCCTTATAACCAAGACCTTTCCATGAAGTTGTACAGCTGCAGTGGAGAAGCATCTGGAAGAAAAGTGCCTAGGGCAAAGAATACCTGGCTTTCAAACCAAACTGCAGTCTCACCTGCACCTAAAGGAATGCTCCAGACCTGTTTCTGCAGGCCAGCCTTGCACTGAGAACTCTGAGAGACATGTGCCCCAAATTCAGGCAAAAATAAAAAGATAAAAACCACAGGACTGCTGACTGACACTTTCCAGTTCAAGTGAAATTCAGACTCTGAGGGCTTAGAACGATCTCCTCACTCTAAACAACTACAGAGGCAGTGATCAGCTAAGAGGTGCATTCTGGAAAAGACCAAAAAGAACTCTGGGATTGTCAGGATGTGAAAAGAGGAGGCTGTCTGGCTACAGGGCAAGAAACATCAACCATTAACCAAGGTATTTTACCTTTCCCCTTTTAGTTACCCAGGGAACATCATCAACTTACACACTGGAGTTACAGAAAAGAGGTTACCCATTGATGCCTGAAGGGAACTAACCATGTCCCAACTCGGTTTGGGCGTAGGTGCCAATTATCTTGACTCCATGGACCAGGGGCAGCCACTTCTCCTTCTGAGCAGCAGTCGTTTGGGTCTCTATGGTTTTTTGAAACATGCTGAAGTGGAGACCCAGAGGTTCAGGCACACTGCCCATGCATGTTCTACAGGAGAGAAATAGAGGGATCTGGATCTCAGTCTTACTGCAATTGTGAACCTGAAAGGCTTTTCTCCAACTAAGAAAAATAATCTCTTGGCCTATTTCAACCTTTTTTTTTTTTTTTTGTCACACAACCAACCTCCAAATATGGAGGCGTTAGAAACAATGCTAATGGGGAAATAAATGTTTCTTCCAGGCATTTTCATCTCCCCATGAATCCTGCTGTTGCTATGTAACTGTGTAATAAAATATTATTCCACAAAGATCTAGGGGGAACTTAAAACTAAGGACATGAAAACCAAACCAATTATTTTCTCCCCTATCTCTCAGGCTTGGGAATCAATCCCATTGCTGCTGGTGGCCTACAACTAGGCCTTTTTTAGCTACAAGCAGTATGTACTGAAAAGGAAAAGGCTTCTTAGGTGACCAAGTGCTTTTCAGAAGGGCTTTGTATTACCTGTAGCTGCTCCTATCAGTTGTGAGATCAGGAACTCACCTTTAATTAAAATTACCATTACAGTCTAGTGCTGGAGGGAATGAAAGGAAAAATCAGACATTTTAGGTGTGCTTCATCAAAGCAGAAGTTACTTCATGAGAGAAAACTCCAATTATTTAGTAGCCACGATGGCAGGCAAAGAGCATTCCCAAGTAAAACAAGCTCCATAACACAAACGTGCTACAAAGTGTCACTGTGGCAAAGCTGTGGAGTACATGACTCCACAACATCTTCCCTTCTGATTTTTCCAGGACCAAAATTATTGCAATCAAGTAATCTAATGCTGGTGATTAATGCATGAACTGTGCTTTAAGCTGGTGTGAGTGCAGGTACAGTGTCTCAAGTTCTTAGAACAAAGGCAGATGGTTCTCTTACCAGAAAATATTCTATCACCTACAGCAGCACCTGTTTACAAAGGTGATGCTTTCAGGGTGACCAAGGGCCTAAAAATGCTGCAAGGACAGCAAGACAGAATACCTTTCAGCATTCTTGTGGTTTCCTAAGTGGGTTATTCTTTTAGCCCATGACCCATATAGCAACAGCAGCACCCTGTATTTCCTCACTGCCTGCAGCACAGTTATGGTGCATCTGCTCCTTGGGCCCAAAAGGACAAATCTACAGGGAGAAATCGAGTGCTGACTTTGAAATGCACAATTTCTGGGCAGCTTGGGAAGAGCTTGGACGGTCCTTTAGGTATTTTCAGAAGCTACTGAAGGAATTTGTGAAAAACTTGCAGCATGTGCTTTACTGTCAGAAAAATCACGTCAGATGCTGCTCCTCTGAAGGTAATGCTTCAGAAATAACAAGAATATTAAAGGTCACAGCAGCAACTTTCACTGCCTGTGAGTAAATTTATTCACAACCACCAGATATCTTATGCTTAACTAGCACCTTTTCTGACAAGAGTAAGACAACAGACATTTTGCAAGTGGATGCTTTAACACTCCTGCATCAGAAGGTCAAGGTGTTTCACTAACTAAACATGCAGCATTTTAACAGCTTCTTGCATTAACTAAGCTGAAAGCTAAATTACAGCAGAAACTCTTCATCTCTGCATACTCCACAATGAATATTTAGGATTTCCTTAACATGCCTTTTAACAACCTGAATCAAAAGAAGACAGAATCCTGTTTTCCTCACGAAGAGGAGGAACAGCTGTGAAGGGAGGAACAAAAGGCTTTCTTCCCTTCTTTTCCTTTCTGGGAACTCTTACTGCTTCCCATCAGAATTTCTACATTCCCACTGCCTGCACAGATTGTTCCCCAAAGGCTGCAGTGTGTACCATCAAGACTGACTGTGGCACTGGCCATTTGTTCAATGACCAACCTTGGTGGCCTGAGGTCAGATTTGCTGTGACAACCAGTGTCATGAGGAGGCTGCAGCTCCAAATCCACTTATGGGAGATGGATGTGTAGTAACCCATGCTTTGGCAATATAGATCTTTCCACATTTCACAGCAACCAGTGCCACCCACACAGCAGAATGCACCTGTGTGACAGGTGAGTCACTGGCTCTCAGTGCACAGAGCATGACAGAAGCAGAGTCTGCGTCTTCAGAGGCTCCAAAGCTACATGAACAAAAAAGCCACTCTCAGGCTGCAGAGCTGGGTCACAGAACACGGTCACTGAAGTTAAAGCAAAGTCTGCATGCAAACTTTTCTGCTTTTTGCAGAAGTCCTTGAAGTAACTCTCTCAAGGAAGAGCATGAAGGGTCATCAGTGGAAGAGGAGCAGGAGCTGTGTCTGTGCTGTGCTTACTGTGTCTCAGAGCTGACAAATCCTATGGGAATAAATTCCTATTCCAGCTGCATCAAAAAAAGCAAGACAGACTCATCCACTCCAAATTAATTTAGCAGTGGCTAGTAGGGCCCCCAGTATGGTTTTTCTGGTTTGATTCCTCAAAGCTACACCAGGTTCTAATTTAGTGTCAAAAGGAGGTGTAAGGACAAATTCCCACAGGGAAAGTGCATGTTCACACAATGCTCATGAACACAGGGATCACCTGGTGACCAGCAGATCTTGGATCTTCTCTTCTTCTGTGACCCAGTTTCTCCCAACTGTTTTTCACTTCTTCATTTAATCCCATTTTCCTCACTGAAGGTTAATTAAACTTGAAAGTGAATTAAAACTGGCCAGATCGCTCTCTTCCAAGAGCTCTGTAGCATCACACACTTCAGAACCATTTCCCATTTCTCATGCTGATTTACATTTTGCTGCAGTTAGGACTGTCAAAGAAATCTGAAATATTGGCACTTTTAGGCTGCTGGCCTTCAAAGCTGTATCCCAGCAGCAACTGAAGTGTGGACATAGAAGAACTGACTATATGAGAAGCAATTAAAATGGATTCTAAATATATTTAATAGATCCTCTTACGGTTTGGAGTCCAACAAAGCTCTTTGGAAACACAGGAGGAGCATTCATTCACCTGGACATGTCACAGCAGCAACAACTGTTTATGTGTATCTTCAGGGCAGCTGAAGCAAGCAGCATTTCTCCTCACCTATTCATAAATCAAGCTGTAAAGTCAGTGAGTTGTGTGCCAAGCTCCCTAGTGCTGTTCAGGGAAAACAGGAAAGCTGCAGGAAAACTACTGGCTCAAAATTCTCCAAAAATTGCATCTGTAAATCTGTCCCTGATGTTTGGGGATGATTGAAAGAATTTATTAGGCTTCCATATGTAGAAATCTGATGGTCAATCACAATAAATACAACTTGACATCTGAATCAAGGACTTCAATCTCTTTCATAAACTTCATTCAAGGCATGTTGCAACACCATATCCACTCAATTTTCCAATTTGGAAAAATGAATGAACCCAAATACAGTTCCTCCAGGTCAGCTTTTGCACTAATGAAGTTTCTTCTAGTTAACACCAATCAGCATGTTTGGATATGTGATAGAAATAAACTTCGTTTTGCCAGTTGGGTGGAGTTCACTGAGTTTAAAAAAATATCTGACACTCATCAGGTGAGAAAGTAGGGACAGATGTTAAAATGCAAATGAAATCAAAGGATGGAAAAATAATCCTTTAATTTCTTCCATTTATTAGCAGCAGTAAGCCCACATCCTCCCTTGCCAACACCAGACATTACAGTAAAGAAGTCAAATCAGGAATAGTAAGTGTGTAGTTCTTAGAGCAAACACACTGCACTTGTAGGCAAGAAGTTTATGTACTGCTCCTCATTCTGTCATTGCTCCTCACTCATGTCATTGTATGTTAACCTACATGTTTATATAGAATAAATATGGTTAAAAATGGTAAAAGCAGTCAGCCTAAAGTAATTGCATTTATATTTTAAAATCCTGAATGCCTGCAATTAGAATTTACTCTGAAAAAAGTCTTCCTCATTGTTTCAGTTGATTTTGGATCACGAATTCTGACTCGTTACACCTGACTATTCCTATCACATAAAACATGGAGGTATTATTTGGTACCTATATGAAATGTTACACTTTCATCCATTTAAAGTTAAGAATTGCTGACTCCCAAACAAGTTTATGGAAATACAAAACTAGAATCTATCATTTGACTACTTCTGACAAGTCTATTTTCATATAATATTGTCAGAAATGCTACCAAAAGGCAGCATTTACATTGCAAACTCCACTGAAATTTGCCAGTTGTTAGATTGGATGGAGTTCTCTGAATTTTCTCCATACAAATAGATGAAGAAATTTCTCTGTCACTTCCAGTAATCCTTGTGGAGGAAAAAAAATTAATCATTAACTTTTACTATGCAGCACCTGAATAACCCAATAGTGTCACTGCACTTGTTCTTTTGAAAGTTGGCAATGGTGGGCAATGACAGCAAAAACATTTACTTTACCTCCATGAGAACTTTCATGACACAGGTCAGTGTGGACCAATTTCTTGGTAATTAAAACCACAGTGGACAAGATGATTTCAACTACCTGCTCCCACTATTCATGTCCTGAGGCCTATGCCAGATTTGCTATAAAACTAGTTAGAGGGGGCCTGTGGTTCATTAAATACTGTGCCACAGGATGTATCTGTGGTGTTACCATAGATTTCTAGGTCTGTGTAAACTGTAAACAGTTTCTGTTTCATTAAATCAGAATGAGTTTAACAGAACTAAGGGGGAAAATACATCAAAATCAGGAACTAAGTTCTAATTCCTCCTGGAAGGAATGAAAACTCAGATGTAAAGACAGTCTTATTTTTAGTAACTTAATCCAAGGGTCGTATCAGATAAACCAAAGGTCAGATACAACAAAAAGCCTCTGGGTCAAAGGGAACCACTATAGCACCAGGAGCATGGAGGAGGGAGACAGGACAGGCAGTGATAAACAAGAACTTCTAAGCCATCCTGGAACATTTTCAAGTATGCCTGCAATGTTACTTTATTAGGTCTAAGTGCAAAGTGAAGTAATCGGCTTTAAGATATTACATTAGAAGCTGCAAACTCATCAGATCTATTCAGATTGAAAATATTTTAGTGTATCTTTTATTTCTTTTGTGGGGAAAAAAAAAATCAAGCTACAAGTCCCATTTTTTACTTTCTGCATCACATGTAAGAAATAGGGTGTAATTGTTAATGGTGCATCTCTAGTCAATAATCTAAGAAAACATAATATTCATGAAATCAGGTTTTCATCTGAATTCACTAAAGCCAAGACTTCAGTGGACTTTTGCACAGGTCTTGAGCTTCCCTTGGACAGCAAACAGAGAAAAAGCCCAAGTCTAACATCCTTGGTAATGATCACAGTACATACAAAAAGCAAACTCTGGATGTAGGTACCTTTTAAACCAGAAGATCTCTTCAGGATCTGCAATTCCATGTTCCCTTAACTTCATCACCATCAAGGAGCTCTTCCTGATGGCTTGCTCATAGCGTTGGCTACGGGACAGGAAGTTCAAATCCTCATGCTGGAAGTCAGGGTCATTAAGAACTAAGGCCTCTGGGGACAGAAGAGGAAAACAAGCTCAGTTTCCACAAACCTCAATAAACACAGAAATGACCCAGCGTTTTACCTGCTGTACCTCAAGGCACAGGTACCAGAAAAATAAAAATAAAATCGGAAGTTAATGAAATCAGAAAAAAGTCAAAGCCCTTTTAGAGAGCAACTCCTGGCACTCTCATTTTACACATAAACCCCATGCTTAGTTCAGAGCATTCTGGATTTGGCAGGAGGGTAATTCACTGATGAAAGACCTGCAGGTCCCTCAGCAACAGCCTCAGAGGCTCAGGCTGCTGTCCCTCAGCCTCCTGAACTCTGATCCCCTCGGAACTCCCTCCCTGCAGAAGGGCACAGCGACTATTGCCACCGTGCCAACTGGAAAACAAGATCCCCTGAGGCCACAGGCCTCCTGTGCACCCCTTTTTGGCACAGAAGTTACACAACAGCAGCCCCTGACAGTCCCGCCCCCCCCAGGGAAGAGAATGGAGGCAGTTCATTAATCTCTTATATCACAGTGGTGGCGGGTGACAAACAGGTGACATTTGTACTGTTGGGCAAGAGCGTGGCAGGAAGGAAACAGAAGGGGAGAGGGCGCGAGAGAAATGTCCGTGGGAAGCTGCCTCTTACTCTCCGGAGAAAGGGGAAACCGAAGTGAAAGGACATTGTTATATCAGGGGCAGCCCAAAGCCTTCCTGGGAAGGGGAGGAGAGGGAGACCAGGGACGTAACGCAGCTCCTTCCTAACTCATCAGAGAGCTCCTGATCCTGTCTAGCCCTAAACTTCCTTTAGGCTGTGACCATCTGTCTGCAAACCCTCTCTTTACAGCTCTCCTCTCTCCTTGGAGTCCCCCTTCTCCCCAAAAGCTCCTCCACATACCCTCCCTCCCCGTTTGTCCCCCTCCTCACAACCTCGTCCCTCTTCACCTCCCCCGGGGGTCCCCCCCGTTACCCCCTCCCCGTATCCCGGTCTCCCTCTCCCTGGGGGTCCGTCCCCTCTTGGGTCTCTCTCACTCCACAGCCTCTCCCCTCCCCACCGCCGCGTCTCCTTCTCCCAAAACCTCCCCCCCCAAGCCCTCACCAGGGCTGTCTCTGCCCCTCCTCACCCTCCCCAGCCCCGGTGCCCGCCGGGCCCTCCCTCACCGATCTCCTTGCGGCGGCGGGTGCGCTCGGGGCCGCCGTCCAGGATGTGCGTGAGCAGCAGGGGCTGGAAGGTGGCGGCGGCGCGTTCCCTCCGCAGGTCCGCGTTCATCGTCATCGCGGCGGCGGCGGCGGCAGCGGCTCTGCTCCGTCCCTGTCCCGTTCCCGATCCCAAACCCAGCCCCGATTCCGGCCCCGCGACGCCCCCGCGACACGTCACTCCCGCGACGCCACGTGGGTCCCGACCACGTGGGCGCCGTTCCCACGGGATGCGGTGCTGGAGCGGTGAGCGGCGCGTTAGACCGAGCTCGGAGCGGCGCTAGAACGGGCCGCAGCCGGGGCTGGGATGCGGTGCGGTGTGCGTGGGGAACGCGCACGTCGCCTGCTGCATCGGCACTGGATAGTTAATTAAATAAACGGGCTCCTTAAGTGCCATTGGCGCGGCGCGTTCGGCCACGCGTTAAACGCGGCGTTGGGCAGTGCTCTGGATGTGCATTAAAGTGCTGCGATAAATGTGCCTGCAGCGCGCTGCGGTGGAGGTGGCACGGGCATTAAATAGCGCATTGGGTGGGCACGGGGGGCGTGGCGGTTGGGGTACGGCTTCTGCAACCTAAACGATTCTATACCCGGAAAAGTGCTTTAAATGCCCGTCGAGCACCTTACACCCCTGGCTAATCCCACCCGCCCGCACAGCGTGATTCGGCAGCAAAACCCACGCGGTGCAGAACAGCCTTTGCACTTCTGGAGGTGCAGAATTGGCCCTGCTTTTTTAATTTTAGGTGAGGCGGGGGTGGAGGGATCTGCGGAGTGCAGGGAGGTGGGTCTCCACCTCCGTGGCCCAGGTTGAGACCATGCCGGGGGGGTTTGCAGACTGCGGTGTGCTCAGCCTTGCACGGGGCAGCCAGACACGGAGTGAGGCCTGTGCAGAGTCGGGTGAGCCAGGATTGCCCTGGTTTCAGCAGCCTCCCACAGAATCCTCTGTGGGGCGTGAGCAATGCATGGGGTGGGCCAGGGACACCGAGCACTGAAGCCACAGGGTGTGTCAGCTCAGTGTCCCCGCTGCCGCATCGGTATTGGGGGTCCTTGAACCCCCTGGTGTGGCCCCACTTGTCTGGGGCCTGGGCCATTGTGCAGTTCTTGGGGTCCCCCCCCAGTGAGGCAAGAAACCAGGGAGAAAAGCAGTAAATGGAGCATGGAAACACTCCAAACACAGCCTGCAAGGAGGGAAAATGATGCCAAACGAAACTACTTTGGGGCCCAGACACAGCCTGGCTATGGCATTGTTTGGGCAGAATTAAAGTCTTGCCAAAGCTGCTTTGCATCTCTGCTTTTCTATGTGCTTTGTGCTGTGTCTGACCTGCCTGTGCCAAGCCCTGCTCCACCACTGGAGGTGGAGGTCTTACCTGAGTCTTGCTTTGGAATGAATCCTTTTCACTCATCGCTGTCTCCTAAACCCATCTAGACTGCTGATAAAACCAGGCTGGTTTGTGTCCAAGTAATTGTTCTCCAGCTGCAGGGTCAGACACTGCCAGAATTTCTTATCCTGCAGTAAGAGAACAAGTTCAGGATAAGTCCTTAAATCTTGTTGCATGGTAACACATCCCCTGAGCAGCTGAGGCTATTCCTGCATCTCAGTCCCTCACACTCTCTGAATTTCTCAATCACCATTTTTCCTACTTCCTTAAGCTTTCTTAACCTATCTATATTCTGGGGCAGACCTGGAGGGTGTGGTGGGCTGCCTGTTGTTCATACTGGGTGGTGTGGGAGTAGGCAGTGCCTGTTTATGCCAGGATGCCCAGGGCTTGGCACTGAGCTGCAAACAGAACTCAGCAGGGAAGCTATGAAGCTCCTGCAGGCCCCTGGATGGTGATACCTGGGCAAAGAAGGGCTTTTGGGGCAGTGTCACTTATATAACTTGGAACAGCATGGACTCAGATGTTTTGCTTTCCTGCAGGCCCAGCAGTTGTGTGAGATGCTGCCGAGTGCTGGTGTCTATTACTTCCCATGGGAGATCAACAGCTCAGTCCCTGAGGGGGAGGCCCTGAGGACATTTGGCAGGTGAGAAGAGTACCCTGCTCTCCTTGTGGGTCAGGGGCTGCCATAAATGTGCCTTTCCTTCACTGGCTCACCCCCCTCACTTGGTTTGTAATTGTATTTCTGCACCACTGAGCTTCCCAAATCCGTCATTCCCAGGTTATGCTGCTATGACGTAGCCCGATCTGAAGCCATTCTCACCGCTCAGCACAGCTCAGCTCAGTACCAGGTCTGTGTCAACACCAAGTCTGTGGAGCCATTCCAAGCCCAGCTGGGATCTTTCTACATTGTCCTGGGAGATGCTGAATACAGGGAAGGTAAATGCTCCAGGAACCGGTGCCCTTTGCTGCTCTTCATGGGTCACTGAGGGCAGTGTGGGCCAAGACAGCTCGTGTCGTGTGCCTGCCTCCATCTGATCCAAGGAGCAGATGTCTGTCCCTGTTAATCATAGGGAGAGCCACCCTTGGTGAAAATCTGATGCTCTGGCACAGATTTTGTTAGAGAAAAGAAGCACCTCAGCAGCACCGCTGGGCTTGTGAGACCTGAGCTAAAGCCTTCTGGCATCACCGGCAGCCACCACACCAACCGTCTTCAATCCAGTGGTGGCTGATTGCAGCAATACCTCATTGCAAGCTCGCTGGGTTGGTCTTTGCCATCCTTGAAAGGCTCTAATTATAATCCCTGCCCTCAGACATGTGAGGAATTCAGGCAGGCTCTGTCATGCAGGGCACCCTGTTGTCCTTTCCTGGGGTGCCCTGTGCTCCAGCTGCTTTGCGTGGGGAGTCAATCTGAGCTGGGCTGAGATGTGAAGCAAATCCTTTGTTGTCTTGGCCACACCTGGTAACAAGCACTCACATCTGTGCCACTGAAATCCTCGGAATGTGGAAAGCCACAATGCACGTGGCCTCTAGAGAGCAACCTGCTACACCACTGAAATTCCTTTAGAAAGATGTTATTTTGGTCATCACAGCCTGGGAGTGAGTTGGGCCCCGTTTGCAGGGGTGGAAGGGGAGCAGGCTGAGATGGTGGCTGTGTCACCAAGGTTTGGCCCTTCTGTGCAGCTCCATGTTACCATTTGAATGCCACCAATATGTGGTTATGTCAGTTATAGTCAGCTTTGAGCCTCTTCTAAGCCCAGCTTTGTTCTGTCCTGTTGTCTGCACAGGAGCATTCAGAAATGAGATTAGACCCATCCCTGCTGCTTTTTAGACAGGAAAAACCAAACTCCATCCAGCCACAAAGTAGACAGATGCTGCATGGCAAGCACTGGCACCGTTCCCCAGAGCAAGGAGAGCGCAGTGTCAGTCACCTGCATTTTGTAGCCATCAGGGCTGAGGGAAAGCATGTCACTGAATTAACCTGCTCCCAGGCCTGCTGCTCCCTCACTGAATTGGCCAGTGGACAATCCAGTCTCCTGGCACTTCTCAGGTTATGGTTACTTGTCCATATGCTGCCTCAGGGAACTCTCTGTCTCCAAGCTGCTCTGTCTGTTTTTCTTTCTACAGAAACTTCCAGTCCCGTGGTAAAAGCACGAATATTGACCTGCGTGGAAGGGATGAACGTGCCCTTGCTGGAACAAGCCATACAGGAGCAGAGGAAATACTTCAAGGAGAGGCAGGAGCAGAGGGAAAGCAGCACATCCTGACAGCTCCGAGACCAGCCATACGCTGGTCCTTGCACTGCCATTTGCAACAAATATGTTAAAAGTAAATTAGGGTGTGGGTTTGCTACATGGGTTTTGCTGTGGCAAACAGCAAAGTCACTGAGCAGGGAAGCACTTGGAAGACTGTGAGTCAGTATGTGACTGTGGGTTATGCATTCATGCCAAGTGTCATCACTGAAAATAGCTCTGAGAAGGTTTGTTGTTTGTTTTTTGAAAGGGTGACTAAGGAAAGGGAACACTTGGGTTATAATGGTCCTTTTGTAATGCAGGACCTGGAGAAGTCGGGAAAAGGAGAAGCCTCAGAATCTGGAGTTAAGCAGCTCATTGTTGGCAGATTGGAGGAAAGAGGAAAGGGTTATTAGCACAAAGTAAAGTTCATTAGCACAAAGTTTATCAGCCCTGTGGGACTGCAGGTTCATGAGTGCATGAGTTTGGGTGCCCTGACTCAGTTGCCACACAGGAACGTTCCTGGCAAAACACTCACTTACCTGGATTGACCAACAAAGAAACAAGAAGAACAAAGAGTCCCTATTTTCAGTAGCAGCTGCCTCTTCAGGCTTTCAGTAGCTGGTGTCCAAGGAGAGGATTGATTTTACCTCTAAGATAAATATTTGCAGTGCCCTGACAACCATCACTTGACTTTCTTCCTTGACACAACTAAGTTTAAGAGATCGTAAATCCCTTTTGAGAGATTTAATTTTTTTTGATTGATATTTTCCTACATAAAGATGAAAAGAGAAGGCAGTGTGTCTTTTATTGATTAAAACTCTCTTTCTTGCCAAGTCAAATGCATTAGGCCCTGCACAAACCCTGTGGATGATGTAAGAAAATTCAGTGATCCACGTTTTTCCTCTTTCCCCTAAGTATTGGGTGTGTAAGGAAGTTGTTTGTTTTGAAAAAGTTGCAAGAAAAGGAGATAAAGTTGCATCAGAGCCACTCTGGTTTAAGAACATGGTGCCAGGCCCACCCAGCAGAATTAAATCACTGGCAAAAGGACAGAAAATCACTAATGTCAAATGAGAATAAAATGTTTTTTTTTCTGGTGAAATGTGCAGAAAGTAAGGACTGAAGCTGTCCAGTGCACAGCAGCAGATAAAATATAACAGGTATTGGCACAGTCCCGTTGCCAGCAGGCTTGATTCAAGGGCTTGAGAAGGCAATTACAGTGCTTGCATTAATCTTTAATCATAATTTAGTCTTATGTTTTTCTTCACCCAGTTACAGAAATAGAAAAGCTGTGACTGAGCACACTCTGTTCAGCTCAAATCTAAACCCATGATTTCAAGAGGCAAGATTATAACCTGGTTTTGTATGAGGCGACGATGAGTCTGTTATGCTGGATTTATGTTTAAACCTCATCTCCTATCTGTTCTACCTTCCTCCCCATGCTTAAATTTTATCCAAATGGCCAAGTTTGCCAGAGCTGGGATTATCCAAGATGCCAGGACTCATAATGTCCAAAATACCCGGTTTCTACAAGTGTTATGATAAAAAAACACAGCAAAGAACAGAACAAATTTGGCAGTGACTCCAGACAGAGATTTCAGTGCAAACTCAACCTTCATGAGCCACCAGAGAACCCACACAAGAATTTGCCATAGCCTTGTGGATCCCACTTCAACCACAATGCTTTGTTTTTTTCAAATTAGCAAAACCAGGATTAATTTAAAAAAAAAAAAAAGAAATTGAGCTGCTGGCTCAGCAGTGGGCTAAATCAGCCCTTTTTTAAGTAATCTAAAAGTTGGAACTGTGAACCCAAACAACTGCCATGTCCATGACCACTCAGAGACATAGAGCCCCTAAGCCCTCCAGATGACATTCCCTTCGGTTTTGCCTTTCCTGGTGCCACAATGCATAAGATTATTTTAATATTGTCTTCTGTCAGCTGTCAAGTCAATAATTAATCCCTTCTCAAGGGCATCTTCTGAAAGGCTGACCAAGTGGCACAGCCCACGGTGGAGAGGTTAAAGGGACGGTTGCGCAAGACACACACAAAACAAGGAAAAATAAAAAGGAAAAAAACCAATAAAAAAGACATCATGCTGGGTCTTTGACCTCAACGTGTCCCAGGGAGCACTAATCATGAACCTGATTATCTCCTTGATGCCAAAAACTGCACAAATGGAGCAGGGGAGTTTCCCCTGGCCCTGTGTAGTTCCTGTTGCCTTTCCCCAGGCCCCAAAGGGCCTCTTTACATCCATTTTCCTCAATTTTTTGCTTTAGCCAGTACACCACACAACCTGGGTGGAACAACCAGCCCTGGTAAGCCGGTGTGTGGTACTTTGGGTCTGCCAGAAGCCCCCCGGACACCCTCAGACCCCCAGAGTGCCCAGGCAGCCCTGTCCACCCACAGCCACCCCAGGCAGGTCCCTGAGGGGGTCCCTCAAGGCTGAGGGAGCAGCAAGTGGTGACTCAGACCCCGGCAGCACCTCAGGGGACACCCAGGGAGACCAAACCCCTTCCCAACATTCACCTTTTTGTTTCCCGCCTTGTTTTTTCCCCTCAGAGCGCGGCGCCAGCCACTTCCCACTGCCATCACCAGGCAGAGGCAGCCCCATGGAGGCCATCCAGGAGTCATTCCAGAAGGTGGAGAAGATCGGGGAGGGCACTTACGGTGTGGTGTACAAGGCTCGCAACAAGCGCACGGGGCAGCTGGTGGCCCTCAAGAAGATCCGCTTGGACGCGTGAGTGGGGCAAAGCCACGGGGCAAAGCCCTGGGCCCGCCATGGTGCCAGGCCGGCATCCGAAATGGTGCAACAGGCACAAAAAAGCCTGCAATGAGCAAAAAAAGTGTCTCTATCAGCTCGTGCAAGTGGTTAGGGCCTTGCCCGGTGACACCAGGCCCTGGGCCCAAGGGGTGGGAGAGGGGAAGCAGCTGCCATTTTGGGAGGTGGTCTCTCCCTCAGGGCTGTGGTGTGGGGGTCTGGTGAGGTTCACCCTCCCAGCGGGGTCAGCCTCAGCCCCTCCCAGGTGGGACTGAGCAGTAAAAGCTCATTGCCATTCCCCTGGATCAGCCCTGGGCTGTCTGCACAGTGAGGGGGGCTTGTGGGCTGGGGGGCCATCGTGGTGGGACTGCAACCCCATGGTGGCCCCTCAGGATGTGGGAGGCAGCTGCCTGAGGGACAAAGAGCTTTCATCTCCCACCACCTCCAAAAAAGCAAGACCTGGGCATTTAAACCATTATTGCCTCTCTAACTGCACCCTTCCAAACAAGCTCTAGGGCTTGCACTGTGTGGGTCTCCTTGCCCACAACTTCACTGGCCCCTGCCTCGCCCCAGGCACTGCTCCATCCCAAACTCAAATGCTCTTCTGGGCAGGTGATGGGGTACAGTGGAAGAGGGAAGGGACACAGGACCCCAGGGGGCTGTGGGATCCCCCTGGGTAACAGGGTGCCATACAGCCTGTCTCTGCCACAGGGAGTCGGAGGGTGTCCCCAGCACTGCGATCAGAGAGATCTCGCTGCTGAAGGAGCTGAAACACCCCAACATAGTCAAGTAAGATGAACTCTGCCCCATACTAGATGCTGCCTTTAAATCTGCCTCTCTCTGCTCCAAAGGGCTCACAGAGCAGAGGCATCTGTGGGATGAGGGATGTTTGCCTATTCGCAAAGGTCTAGTAGAAGGTACTGAAGGGAGAATCTGCACTTCTTTTGCAGGCTCCTGGATGTCATACACAGCAAGAAGAAGCTCTATATAGTGTTTGAGTATCTGAGTCAGGACCTGAAGAAATACATGGACTCATGCCAATCTGGAGCGCTCCCTTTAAGCTTGGTCAAGGTACAGTGTGGAAGGAGTGTCAAGAGGCAGGGCAGAGAGCACGTATCCCTGCTGCCTTCTGCTGGGCAGACTGCACCTGGAAAAGATTCCTCAACCTCTCAAATCTCAAACATTTCAGTTGGGAAACCCTCATGCCACTGCTGCCCAGTACATTTATTTCCCATCTGTTTCCACGCTTTCCAGCCCATCTCTGCTGCAGAGCAAACTGAGGGATCTATTGCTCATTGCCTTTGTAGTGAGTAATGGATGAGTGGAAGGGACTGACACTGCCTGGATTCAAGTCTTCTGACCCTATGCAGGGTGGGAGCAGGTTGTGTGTGTCTCTGAGTAGTGGTCCACAAGTCTGATGTTGCATTGTAGCAGGTCTTTGTTCCCATTCAGATCTGTAAGTAATCCAAAGTGTGTTGGTTCACATGATCCAGCATTCAAAGTGTTTTCCTCATGGCCTTATCTGAAATCTCTTCTCTCCTTAGAACTACCTTTTCCAGCTGCTGCAGGGTGTGAGCTTCTGCCACTCGCACAGGGTCATCCACAGGGACTTGAAGCCACAGAACTTGCTCATTAATGAAGCAGGAGCAATCAAGTTGGCTGATTTTGGACTGGCAAGAGCTTTCGGAGTCCCCCTGCGCACATACACTCATGAGGTAGTGTTGAGGCTCCCACAGTGGGGTACACAATCCACAGTGGGTGAACAGTAGCAGCAGCATCACCACAAGTTACTCATCCATAATGGAGGCACAGCCATACCCAGGAACACGCTCTTATCCTAACCTGCAGCTAAAAAGTTACCTCATGTCCCCACAAAGTCTCCTGTCTGTAGCCTGGCTGCAAGCTGGGTTCCCACCTTCTCTGTACAGGGTACATTTATTTGTTCCAGAGCTTGTTTGTTGGTTCCTTTCCAGGTGGTGACTCTGTGGTACCGAGCCCCTGAGATACTGCTGGGATGCAAGTACTACTCAACCCCTGTGGATATCTGGAGCATCGGCTGCATCTTTGCTGAAATGGTAGGACAGGTTTAAATAGTGTCTTTAATGAGCAAGGAGGAGCCAGCTGCAGAGGGAAGATGGGATGAGATGCAGAACATCTGTGACACTGTGTTCCCACCCTGTTATGGAAAGTCCGCCTTGAGGGTTAGCTAATCCTTATCTCAGAGGGAAATCTGCCACCCTCAGGGGCCTGGCAGAAGGCTGCAGTTCCAGGTTCATGGAGACATGGTGCCTCTCCTCACAGAAGGAGTAAATTCTGTCTTGCTGTTACAGCATTTTGATCCTGGGAGGAGATGACTCTCTTCCAGATGTCTCCACAGTGGGTTGCAGAGAACTAGCACTGTTGTAGCCTGGCAGACTGGATCTCCTAGGGGCCTGTATTCCCCTTGGAAGAGCTCTGGTTATCCCTGCAATGTCATAACACTATGCCTTGTTCCCAAAGTTCCTGAGCTGCAGAGTAGGCGGGAGGGAGCAAGCCAGGAGTGGGGGTTAGAAACTGGAGACAAAGAGGGATAAGGGACTGGGTGAAAGAGGGACAGCCCCAGGGCAGCATGGATCCATGGAGAGGAGCTGGAGACCAGCAGTCACACCTGAGACTTTCCCAACCACTGCCTGGTATTGCAAGGGCCCTGTTCTGTGCAGTTTTTTGCACCTGATGGGACAAAGGGCTGCCTGCAGCAGGAAGTAGGACACACAGCTGATGGAAGGGTGGGAACTGCAGCCTTCTCTTCTCCTGCCAGATGACCAGGAAGGCCCTGTTTCCAGGGGACTCTGAGATCGACCAGCTCTTCCAGATCTTTCGCATCCTGGGCACTCCCACCGAGGTGACCTGGCCTGGTGTGACCCAGCTGCCTGACTACAAGGGGAGCTTTCCCCGGTGGCCAAAGAAGGAAATGAAGGACATTGTTCCCAACCTGGATCGAGATGGGAGAGACTTACTGACAGTGAGTGAGGGCTGAGAACAAGACCTGGGGACAAACAGGACCTTTTCAAACTGGGCAAAGAATAGGGATATTTGAGAGTGATTTACCTGGAAGTGTAAATCTGATCTGGGTCTAAAGCTCACCTCTACTATTGCAGAAGCACCGAATCATGGAATAGGACTCAGTCCTGCTCCATGCAGGACAGTAACTGCAGGTTCCTCTGGTAACCACTGCACTGGGAGTCAAGGAACTCTTCTAACATTATCCCCACAGTAATTTGAGTTGTGGGTGACTCCTGAAGCCCAGAGAAGGGAAAAAGGCAGGACCAACACATGCAGGTGGGCCCAGCCACGTGTGGGTGCAATCGACAATTTAATTTTTAAAATCCTAACTCTGCTGGGTTTTTCTCCTGGCAGCAATTGCTCCTGTACGACCCCAGCAAGCGCATCTCAGCCAAGGCAGCCCTCAACCACCAGTACTTCCTCTGCAGGCACTCTGGGACCCCTGAACAGCGACACGCACTGCGGAGAGAATGCAGATGAGAGGACACAGCTCTCCCCAAGCTCCTGCACCTCCAGGTAGCACCACAGGTCTGGTTTAGGGCCCAGCTGGGACTTGGGGTCTTGCTTCTCCTGAGGAGCCTGGAAGGGGACATTCTTGGCATTTAGAGACTCTCAGCCTGTTGCTGGGGGAAAGTTTGTTTTGCAGCCAGAGAGCTGTTTTGAAGAGGTCATGTGCAAAAGGGTGGGCGTCATTTATCAGCATAGAACACTGAAATGTAGAGAAGAGAGCATCTTTCAGAGCTTTGTCCTTGCATTAGTGAGCTAAGGTGACACGCAGTGAGTTCTGTCTCCAGCACTGGCGCATCCCTAGGTCTGTCAGTGGCAGTTCTGGCACCAGGGAGTGCTGGAGCTCCACTTTGGGAAAGCGAGCACTTCTCTGCTCAGCCCTTTGCTGCTGTTACCACGCCGGGCTCTTCAGCACCAGACACATTGTTTAATCTGAGCTGTTTAACAGAGCTCACATCCTGCTCTTCCACAAGCTGAAGGGCACAATCAGGAGTCTTAATTTGTGCTTTAGCTGCGACCAAGAAGCCAAAAGACCCAGTTAGCATAAAGCAGATCGAGTTAGGATAAAGCATTTTGTGTATATGACTGGAAATAGGAACAGCTAAACCACCGACTTTCCATCATCATTCCAGAGGTAATGCTGTTTCCTCTACTTTATTGTATTGGAAATGTTTTTGCAGTTCAGATGTTTGGAGAAGTGTCACTGACTCTTGGTGTGGTTTTAATATTTTCATTTTTTTCTTTCAGTACAGAATAAAATATATACTTGTAGTTTGTTCAGAAACCTTGGTGTTTATTATTTGGAACAACCCATCGGGCTGCTGACGCAGGACAACCTGGCTGGTCCTTTTTTCCACAGAGCTGCTCTTCCTTCCTCATCTCCTGCACTCTTTCTTTTATCCTTTCCAGCCCAAATCCTTGGCAGGTGCAGAGATGTGCTCTCAATTCTGCTGTGGAACAAGAGGCTGATGGTTCTGCAGCCCAGTGTCTCATTGGGGTTAAGCTGGGCTTGTTTTCCATCAGAGCTCACCACAAACCAGATCATAGTTATGTTCTGCTTATTTAAATACTCAAAAGACAGATTTAACTCATGGAAGCCAAACTTCTGCACTTCTGTTTTTCCTGCATGTACACACACATGTGCCCTCCTAATAACTGTGATCCCAAAAACTGGTTTCAGCACAACCTGACATCTGTGCTCCTGCAGCATCTTGTGGCCTCTGTATGGTGACAGCCAACAGGGGCATGTTTGTGGATGAATCCATGGAGACATGGATGAATTCTTCTGTGGGAATCACTTCCCTGCCTTTGCATACATGTTGTAAAGTCAATTCATTTCATACAGACAACGCTCCACTGTTTGCCCTATGCAAACAATGCTCACCTGACAAACTGTTTGCAGAAGAGTTTCATTTTTGTTTTGTTTTTAAAAGATCTGCATTAAGAAATAAATACCAAGGACATTCACCCAGTCCAGAAACATAAATAAAAACACTACAGCCCAATAAAATGAAGCAACAGGCTGAATTTTTAAACACTTGGGACCCAACTCCACTGCCAGCAAAGGGAATCAACAACAGCTGTGTTGAAATAACTGCTCTGGGAAGACCACAGTTCCTGACCCTGTGCTTGGGAAGGGAGGAGAAGCCCTACCTGGCTTTTCCTGAGCAACTGACAACCCTGCTAGACAGCCAGGCCCTGGGGAAAGCCCCATGGCTGGGTGGTGCTTCCTATGGACACATCAGGACACGACACGAGCTGCTTTCTGCAGATGAGGGGCACTTGGTAGTAAAGAAAAGGATTTTTAGTAAGTTTTTTTCATACTAGACTAGACTGCTCAGCTACCTAATCATCTCTTAACACCTTCACCCAGCCCCAGGTAAATACCTCCCACCACACGGTTAGGGAACATTGTCCAAAATGATTAACTGACCACCTAATTACCAGAACTCCGAAGTCCCTGTAGTTACAGAGCATTCCCCAAAATCATTTCATCACCCCACAGAGCCAAGTGAGGGGAAGCCTGGCAGCAAGCTCACCTGTTGGGCAGAGCTGCACTGCAGGAAAGGCAACAGCCCCGTTGCCAGTGGATCTTCCCTGCTTTCAGGCAGCTGAGAGGAGCAAAGCCAAGGCACTGTGAGGCTGCTCCCAGCAGCTTGGAACAGCTGGGACCTGGGGACTGCTGGGAACAGCACTGTCCAGGGCTCCTGGGTTGTGCTGGGACATGATCCTTACCTGGCCATGCTCCTGTGCTCCGAGGGCTGTTAGACTTGCCCTGGCAGGCCAGAGTTTCTCTTCTGGACCATCACAGCCCAGCTCCAGCCCTTGCTGCTGGTCCAGAGCAGCAGTACCAGCAGTGCTCTACCAAGAGAAAGGAGGCTGGGAATGGATGCTTCAAATGCCAGTTACACTATATGGAAATAGAGGCTATGCTGCTGCTCTGGTGAGGTAAGGAGGGGGTACAAACCTCTGTCCTTATGGATTATTTGGGTATGTTGGAGTTACCTAACAGCATCACGTAAAAGAGCCCTTGGGAGAGGGAGAAGAGCAGCTGACATCAGTAGAAAGTTATTTTTCTCATCTAACAAAGCCAGGGGGTGCTCCACGATGGGGCAGATAATCAGGGAGAACATTTGGGATATGGAATTTACTTGTTTCAGCAAGGACTCAGTGGTGGAGGTTACACAGAGGAGTAACTTCCTTTTAGTTCACCTAAAAAAATAGCAAGTACAGATTTCCCAGTACTGCTGGGTGGAACTGCACCCTTTGGTGACCTAGTCCCTCTTTCAGAGGTGTCCAAATGACCAGGAAGCAAAGTCCCATTGGTTTTCAGTTTTAAAGACAAATAAAATCTTTAAAAATATGGACTCACATGCAAAAAGACATTTAGAGGGTTCAGTGCTGTGAGATCACAGGGAGCAAGAGCCTACAAACCCTCTGTAGATTGGGCTGCAGGGCCTGGGATTGCACAGAGGGAAGAGTAGCTGTGCCTTCAGCCACTTGGCAGCCACAGCCTGCAGAGATAACACAGCCACAGAGACACACTTGCTATGTTTATTGCATGCAGAATGACCCAGCTAGAAAACACTCTGGCTCTCCCCGCTTTCTGAGCATAACCACGTTCAACCTACAGAGGAGTTCTCACAATCAACCCCTCTTTGGTGTCACAGCAGCACCCGGGGGACTGCTGGGACCCTCTGTGTCAGGGCCGTGGTCACGCGTTCTCCCGTGCACGGCCGAGCTGTGTGGGGAAGCAGGTAGCTAAGAGAGAAGAGTGTGCAGCCTTAAATGCTCGATGCTCCGTTCCTGTGACCGCTGCTGCCTCCGTGGGGAGAGGTGTTTTGAAGGGATGAACTCCTGAAGGAACCAGCCCCAGTACATTCAATGCCTGAACCGTGAGAGCCTGGGGGAGCGGCTCGCCTGGTGGTACCGCTGATACCCCTCGGACGCGGCCGGGAGCAGCAGGAGGTGGCTCAGCGAATCCTTCTGGCAGAGGGCCATGGCCTCCTTGTAATTTATCTTCTCCTTAGTGACAGGGTCAATGAGATCTTTCTCGTAGTTGGACTCATCCTGGAGCCTGTTGGCCAGGTTGCTGGTTATCATCCCGGTCTGGACAGCTTCCAGCACAGGGATGCGACCGGTTTTCTTGGGATCTATGAGCCCTCCAGTTAGATGCTGGACTTGCAGGTAGGGGAAAGCACTGTCCTTGGTCATCCAGCCCTTCTGAACTGCTTCCCCCACAGACAGCCTTCGCTTTGTCACTGGGTCTTCAATCCCTGTGAAAGCTTTCTGGGCATTGAGCAGTCTCTGCATGTAGGTCCTGTCAATCAGCCCCCTCTCAATCGCCTTATGGACCGAGAACCGGTCCCGAGAAATGAGGTCTATGATGCCCCCCGTGGCAGCCTGGGCTTCCAGCAGCTTCTGAGCTGTCATGGGATCGAGCAGCTTCTTCGCAAGAGCAGTTTTGACACTGTACTTGGTGTCGGTGGTGGTGTCATACACCCCGGCGATGGGGGATGTGTCATCACCTATGCCCTTCTGTGAGGCTGGGGGAAAGAAGGTTTGGGTTTGGTGGGTGGTGGGTGATGTGAGCGGGGATTTGGAGATGATGGAGCCAATTGAGAGGGATGAGGGAGGCTTGGTTTCCCCAGCCACCAGCAAGGCGAATTCAGAGATGGGAATCTTGCCATCCCTGTAGAGCTGGTACTCCTCCTTTGTGATCCTCCTCAGCCTTAGTGCATCATCGATGGAATACTGCTTCCCACTTTTCTTGTCAAGGAGAAGTGAGACTTCCCCATTTGGGCCCAGGGTGGTGACTTCTTCCCAGTCACACTCCAGCTCTTGCAGCTGGATGTACTGGCCTCTGTCTATGATACCTCGCTTATAGGCCTCGTAAGGAGACATGTCCTTCCCTGTCTCGGGGTCCAAGATAGAGATCTTGGTGGAGAGGTTCGTCTCTCTCATCTGGGTCTCGTGGTTGATTTCTTCCCGGTTGACCTTTGACTGGAGATCCCGAATGAACCTCTCCTTATTGTAGATCTGGTCCTTCTCCCTGAGGATGTCTGCCTCCAGCAGGGAAAACTCATGTTCCCGCTGCTTCTTCTTCTGCCTGTCATTCTCAGTCCGCTGGTTGAGCAGTTTGGACTCCTCCCGAAGGAAAAGGACTTTCTGCTGCTTCTGCCTCTCCAGGTCCCGCAGTTCACTCTCCAAGTTGGCTCTCTCCTGGATGGCCAGGTTCCTGGCTTTCTGCAGCTCTGTCTCTTCGCGAGCCCATGTCCTCTTCATGCCTTCAGCTCTCTCAATCTTATCCCTGAGCCGCCGTACCTCCTCTTCTGCCTTTTGCTTGGCTCCTCTCTCCCTGCTCAGCAGCTCCCAGATTCGTGCACGTTCGCTCTCCAGCGCTCTGTCCTTCTCCACTCGAATCACCTCCTTGTAGATGGTCTTCTCCTGGGATTTTGTTTTCTGCAGGACATCAACTTGCACCTGCAGGTTCTTGCATTCTCTCTGCAAGCTCAGCACCTCCATCTTCTCCCGGTCCAGCTCCAAGCGCAGGTTGCTGGCAGACTGTTCTAGGACTGGATCCTTCTCCAGCTTCACCACTTCTTCCATAATGATCTTCTCTTGCACTGGGGCCGGGCTGTCCTCCAGCTCCTTTATTCTCAGCGTAATTTGTCTCATCTCCTTCTCCAGTGCAAGCCTCTTGCTTCGATCCTCCTGAAAGCTGAGCAACTTCTCTTGCTCCTCCACCAGCACACGAACCTGCTGCACGTCACGTTCCAGGCGGCGCCTGTTGCTCACCTCCTCATCCAGACTCCGTCTCAGCCTACTGTGCTCATCTCGGAGCTTTGGGTCCTTTTGAGTCAGTATCACCTCTTGAACAACTACCTTCTCCTCTGGTTTCCTCCTCTCCAGGAGCATGTATTTGTTCTGCAAGTCATAGATTGCATCCTCTGCAGCTCTCCTCTTCTGAGACATGTTACGCACCTCCTGACGGAGGCGATCGGCTTCCTTTTCCAGGAGTGGATCGTTCTCATATCGGATGACTTCCTTGTTGACCAGCTTGGTTTCCACCTTGGATCTCTCCCTCCTCCATTCATCCCTTTCACCCTGCAGCCTAATGAGCTGCTCTTGGGTCCTGCCATTGGTGTTCACCAGCTCATTGAGCTGCTCCTTCAGCCTGTCAATTTCTCTGAGAATCTCTGGACTCTTTTCATGTTTCACCACCTCCTCTATGACCTCCTTAAACTCCACCACTGGTTTCTGTGACCTGAGGACATTGAGCTCTGCTAAGGCCTCTTCTACTTCACTGTCAATCTTTGTCCTTTTCAGAGTGACTTCCTGCAGCTCCCTTTTCAGGTGTGCAATCTGCCGCTCCGTTTCAGGATCCACCAGGAAAATCTCATTGACCCTCTCTTTCACCTCTATCCTTGGTTTTTGTTTCTCTGCGATGCTGTACTGGCTCTGCAGTTCTCCCAGCTCACCCATAAGCATCAAGTTTTTGCTCCTCTCTTCTTCAATCAGAGTTTTAAGCTTGGAAGTCTCTTTCAGTAACTCTGGGTCCTGCTCTACCTGCTTCACCTCCTTAACAATAATTTTGGGTTCTGCCGTTTCTATCACTCTTTCTACCTCCTCAATCTTGTTCTTCACTTTCTCTATCGCCTCTTCCACTGACTTCCTCTTGAAGGATTCCTCATCAATTTGTATCTGCAGGGTCCTAACAGACTTCAGCATTTCTGGGTTTTTCTCCAGTTTGATCAGCTCCTTCACCACTACTTTCTCTCGGATATTGGGCTGCTTTCGCTCCAGCATGTGCAGCTCCCTTTTATACTGCTCAAGTTGGGAAGCAGCAGCCAAGCTTTCCTCCTGGAGACGTTGGATCTCCTGACGAAGACTGGCTGCCTCGCCATCCAGGCTTGGATCCTTCTCAATTTTTGTGATCTCTTTGGTGAGGAGCTGGGCAGGAGCAACCTTCTTCTCGCTCTCCATCTGGGCAAGTTTACGGCTCATCACTTCAATATCTCCCTGAAGGCTCTGCCTTTTTTTGCCTTCCTCTTCAATTTGCTTCACCAACTTAGAGAGGTTACTCTCCACCTGTGGATCTCTGTAATATTCTATCACCTCCTTCTCTTCCACTCTTTCAACGGGCTTCTGAGTCTTCAACATCAGCAGCTTGTTTCTGTGTTCCTCCAGGTCCTCTTCAATCCTGGAAACTTTCCTCCTTTCCTCCTCCAGCTGCGATTTCAACCCCTCAGATTCCCGGCTTGTTGTGACTTTGTTTTCAGATTTCTGGGTTTGCCCATGTACAGCTTCAATGTCCTCATGCACCTCCTTCTGTGAGGGAGAAACCAAAAAGACTTTAAAGACAAAAAAAGGGCAGGGAAACTGAGTCTTGTAGGGTGGCACAGAGACCTTCTAAATGCCATGGCATGGTGGGAGATAGAACTGGCACACAATCCCCAGGGAGTCTCCAAATAAGGCTGTTTGTAAATGGAAAATGAGGACACGCTCCCATCATTTCAAGCAGCTGACTTGGTGTGTCTTGCCCTTGTTTTGGAGGTGCTGCAGCAGCTCACAAAGGTGCTTTGTGCTGCCATGTATCTGCAGCTGAGGGAGAGTAGCATGGCCAGGCCCCAGTTTAATCTCTTGTCCTTCCTGAGCACACTGAAAGTCATCCAGACCAAAGGCCTTTCCTACAGATGGTTCAAACAATAGAAAGGCCTAAAAATCCTATTGCTTTGAAGTGTTTCCAGAAGGCTGTGAGCACTGAATTCCAGCCACATCCACAAACAAATGTGAAATTCTCAGCCCGTCAATGCTGATTAAATATAGCTGAGGACAGGCCTTAAGAGCCCTAATCTTTTTTTCTAGCATACACTACAGCTTCAGTAAAGAGCTGTGGGCCCACACAAGTGAGAGAGCCACAGCCTAAGATCAGTGTCAGTAAACTGTGATTACTTGTGGTCTTTTTCTCAGAGGTTTTTCATTCCTGTCCTTCTTCACACTCAGATGTGAAGACTCAGGAAGGGGGAACCCCAGGCTGAGCACGTTGGAACCCCCAACCTAGAGTACCCCAATCTCTGTGAGCTGGTACCTTCTCAACAATCTTCTTGGCAAACTCCAGCCGGCTGAGCTGCTGTTTATTTTCTGCTGCCAGCTCCATGTAGAGCTTGGTTACATCATTTTCCTGAAAAAGAAACAGTGATGAGAGCCTTGTCCCCTCACCCTGACACAGCTCTGTTGGATGGGATATTCCCCCACCCCTCTTTTCACCTGGATGCACTTTGTGTACTGAACAATTTCAGGGATTAGTGTCTTCACATCTGACTCGATAGAGATGCACAGAGTCTAAGGACTCGTGCAGGAGATCCTGTCCCCATTATTTCAAGACCTGTTAGACGCCTGCAGGTCTGCATAAAGTTCAGACTTCCAAATTCACCTTGGGCCATGCACGGATGGGCAGTTGGCGAACAGCCCGAGGTGATGCAGGAGAAGTGGGGTGTAACTGGGAGCAGCACAGAGGAGCCTTCCTGCCCTCACACACCTTCCCTCTAAGTTTTATCTTCACACACAACATGGTAAGGAGGCAGCACCAGCAATCACAAGGCACAAGGCACAACCCTAATTCTGGACCTCATGTGCTGCTTTTCCCCATAGACAGAGAGATCCCTGATGACTTTGACCTTGGGATTTGATCATGTTCATCTGTGGCTGTAAGAGCGGATTAACGCCTTGCAGAGGACATTGGGGCATGGGTAAAGAGGTAGACAATGGTTTCCATGCCCTCATCTTAACATTTTACCTGGGCCTGGATGCTTTCCTGCAGGGGGGTCACACGCAGCCTCTTTGCAGCAGAGTCGGTCAGGGAAGGGTCCAGAGAAGAGCTGTATTTGCCTGCGTTGAGTTCATAGTCCTGTCCAGAGCAGAAACAGGAGAATCAGGTGGGGATCTCTCATGTGAGACACTAAAGGAGTGATAAATGGGAAAACCCAGCCATACATTGAGTGTGGACTGCACGTTCCGGGACAGTCTGACCACGGCATTCTTCTCGGGCTCCTTGCTTTCAATCTCCTCCACCAGCCTCTGCAGGAGACACACATGTGTTAAGGACAGGCTGAAATACAGCAACACAGTGAAACACTCCTGCAGCCTAGAGAATTAGCTCAGCTGAGGGAATGATGGGAGCAGGAAGACATTTAGGAAGAGTCCCCAAGGCTTTAGAGGATCTCAGCAGCACTATCACTCACCCGGGACCTGCTACACTGATTTATCACATATGAGATAAATAGCAGCCAACAGAGAGACCTCCACAACTCGTCATCTGAACTACTGAGCTTCGGATCTGCTAAAGGAGAGAAAGATGCAGGACCCAGTGCAACATCTCAGCCTAAGGTACAATCTTTCAGGATTGTAGATACACCATCTGTGGGCTGCAATCACAGTTATTCACTGTGACAGGGGGAGCACTCATCCAGGAGCTGATGGTACAATGTTTTATGCAAGCAAATTCCCACATCCCTGTAATGTTACAGGTTATGATGCTTGCCCTGGAACACACCTTCTGTGCCTGCAGCTTGTAGTTGATCTGGCTTGGCCCATCAATGGTCTTCACTTGGTGCTTGGGTAGGTTGTTCATCCAGAACATCAGGTTCTCATTGGAGTTTTGGAACTGCTGGTAGGTGAGACTGATGTTTCTGAGAGTCTTCTCTCTGCACAGCACAGAGGTGAACAGGAACATTAAGGGGAAGGGCAAAGATTCATCTGCAAGTTCCTAAAAAGACACTATGGTGAGAATGTCACCACAACACACACCAAGATAACAAAAAACAAGGGAGTGACAACTGATCCTCGAGTGGGGAGCATAACTGCACATCAGGTTTGCTACTGCAGCATGAACACTACTTGGGAGATGAGAGAAGGAAAAAGACAGGCAACCAGCAGCAATCTCTGGGAGAAGTGTCAAAAAGAGTCTCTGTGTGTAAGGTCCCTGTGTCAGGCAGAGGCCAGTAGTCAAAAACTGTCTTATCTCAGGTATCTGGAAACTCAAAGGCTGTACTGTGCATAAGAAGGTGGCAACTACACAGCAGGACAGACCCAGTCCTCAGTATTACAGGCTAGTGGTCAGGATCAGGGTCCTGCAGTCAGGGGAGGTTTAGGTTGGATATCAGAAAAAGGTTCGTCACCCAGAGGGTGTTTGGGCACTGAACAGGCTCCCCAGGGCAATGTGCACAGGACCAAGGCTGACAGAGCTCAAGAGGCATTTGGATGGCACTCTAAGGCACATAGTGTGGTTCTTGGGGATGGTCCTGTGCAGGGCCAGGAGCTGGACTCGATGATCCTTGTGGGTCCCTTCCAACTCAGCATATTTTGTGATTCTGTGACTCTGACTAACTAACACTGGTCCATGTCAGCCAAGAGGAGCAGAGATGATCCCACAGCCCTCACCGCTGATCCAGCTGGTCCGCAACGGCATGGTAGCGATCGTTGAGGAGCTGCACCTCCCGCTTCTGCCGGGGCAGGTCGGGACAGAACTCCTGGAAGTTGTTCTGCACGGCACTGCAGCTGTGCTCGGCATCCTTGAGCCCCCGGTTCAGCTTCAGCACACAGTCCTCCTGGGCCACCAGGTCCCGCCTCATCTTCTGCAGGGGGAGAAAAGAGACACCTCCAGGTTTGTAGCAGTCAGTGCACCAACCAAACACCCTCCTTAACATGTCACCACTAACTGTGCACCACCTGGGGGCTGGTCAGGCTCTCCAAAGAATATGCAAAGTGGAAGAGGTGGAGAAGTGAGACTGACTTGGTAAAGAATGTGGGAAGCAAGGTGGGCTGGACAGTGGGTGGAGCAGCATGGAGAAGCTTTGGAGAAGGTAAAAAAGGGTCCTTGTGAGTGTTAAGGATGGAGCAGGGAGATTGGAAGCAGGAAAGATTAGGGATGAGTGTGAGGCAGAGCAACAGAGATTAGATGCTAAGGGGGTCATCATTTTAGGGACCCAAAGGTAACCTGAGAGTGACAGAGTTTTTGACGGCCAGTAAAAGCAGGTCAGCCTGCAATACCAACATTAAACCTTCAAGGAACAAGTCCTTAAAAAGGCTTCATCTCTGGAACCTCGAGGTGCTCAAATTAGCAAAGTCCAGCTCCTCCCACCATTGCTACCTGAGCTCAGAGATGTCCCTTCCTCAACAAAGAGCCTGATGTTCCCCTACCTGAAGGTCATTGGCCCGATCCTGCAGGGCATTGGGGGATGCAGGAATGATGCTATCCTGAGCCAGCTTGGCCTCAAATGTGCTGACAATCTTGTCTGTGTTCTCAATCTGAGTCTCCAGGTTGAGGGCAGCCTTGGCTCTGGGAAAGGGGGAAAACAACAGAACAAGGTTAGCTACAGGAGACCCCATTCTTCTCCTTTGCTCTGATTTTGCATGTTGAAGCTTATTTAACATCGGGGCTTCTGCAACATGGCAGAGAAAAAACACTGTGCACTCACAACCCTGTAGTGCTGCCCAGATGTCAGATATGTTGCATTTCACAACAACAGAGCTAGGACATACACCCACTGCGGTGGATTTTCCACAGTGGGGGCATCTGAGCACGAAATGCACATAGAAACTCTTTCAGAGGTTGCTTTGGTGATGGATAGGAGTTTTCCAACCTGTGCTGGACCTCAAACAACACCCATGTAGACTAAAAGCATTTTCTGTCATGCTTCTGTGTTTACACCTCCGTGTGAGGACTTCCTTCCCTCATCCCCATCAGGCCTTGCCACCATCACTCACTTCTCATTGTACAGGCTGGAGAGCATATTGACATCATTGTATTTGCTCCTGAGGGCGTTCAGTGTGACAGGGAGCTGGGAAGCTGAGGTGCTGGTGGGCTTCTTGGAAAGGTAGGTCTCACACTCCTTCTGCAAGGCATCCTTGGCTGCCCCCAGGTTCTCCAGTTTCTTTGTTGTTTCCTGGCACATCAGATGGGAGCAGAGTCACCCAACACAGTCATAACAGTGCTGCAGTGGAAACTTGTCTCCCCCAGGGGCGGATTTGGCTGTGGGGCTCAGGGTGTGGTACCCCTCTCATAAGGAGCTGCCCCTTGGGGCACAGCCCCATCCAGATTGTGGCTGTCTGGCAGTGGCAGGGTGTGGGAAAGAGATGGAAAAAACCTGCCTGCCTGAGCCCATCCTACTGCCAGGGCTGAATAAATACCCGCAGATGAAAAGGTAACAAGCTGAGCTGCTACAGACCCAGAACTTATCCCAGAGGAAAGAGGAGCGCTCCAGGGCACTGCCTCTTTTCCTGTGCCACTGACATCTACCAGTCTGTACTTCCCATCAGGTGAGCCAAAGCTGGTCCTTGGATTAATTCCCTCTATCCCTTAATTTCTTTGCTACAGACTTGAGAATGCAGGGTGACAGCATCCCCACAACCAGGCTGAGGACTGACTTCCCAAGACCTGCACCACAGCTCTGAAACAAATGTACAGATTGGTACAGAGCCAAGGGAAGGACCTGCATTTCCCAAGGGTTTGGCTTAACCTGTCCCATTGTAAGGGTTCAAGCCAGCCTGAAACCCTTGCAACTGCAGCATGGTTTTCTTCTTTGAAGCACCAGCTGTTATCTCCCGTGTAATTTATATGTCAATCTGCTTTGGGCCAAGGACACAGAGCCACCAATCTCCTGCTCCAACTCACCTGCTGCTGTTTGATCCTCCTGGCAAGGTCATCTGTGGGGTCATTGTAGTTCACAGGAGACCTCACTCGGTTCAAGACCTCCTTCTCTACCTGAACCAGGTCCTTGCCAACACGATCCAGGCTGCTGAGGAGCTGGTCAGCTTGGGGATCATCCTGGACTGCTGGAGGGCTCCTGGACAGAGCTGCAGCGAGACATAGCTTAAGTTAATCCCCAGCTTTTAGCTCTGTCCTGGCCAGCCAGAGCCCAAATCCAAAGGAGGCACAGAGACAGCCAAGTGCAGTCATGCAGACACATCCCTGCTCGCTTTGCTAGGAGCCTTTGAACTATAGCTGTGGGAATAATACAGCTAGGCAGGAGTTGGGATTGCCTGCTTATTCCACAGCCCCCAGCTAGGGAAGAGAACTGCAAGGGACCCAGATTACAAAGCAGGTTTAATTAAGGTTTCTGGATAGGCACATCCCTCTGCAATCCTAAATACCCTGCAGCTGTTGATGGAGCTGGAGGTCAATCACAAAGTTTTGAGAAGGGCAACAGATTTTAACTGAATTACTGATATCACACAGTGAGTCCTTGGCAGCACCAGGAGTCAGGTTATCCTGTGGCTGTTATTTTGCTCAGAGCAGAAAGCAACCTCCCACAGGGACCTGTGTGTGTGTACTGCAGGTACCTCTGCCCACCCCGGCTGGGTGCTTTGCTTCCAATCTGCTTTGGGAGCTCTGGGAAGGAGGTGCTGGCTTTGGAGAGGGCTGGACTATCCAGCTGACATACCTTTCTGGCTGGGCTGGACCTGCTCCTTTTGACTGCGTCTTAGGGTGCTCTGAACCGCCGCTCGCTTCTGCTTCACCGTGTTCAGCTCCCCTTCCAGCCTGTGAGCAGAGAGGAGCATCCTCAGCCAGCAGGATGGGACACAGCCCTGAGCGCACCCCGACAGAGCCCTGCACGGCAGCAGCTCCATGGCTCCTGCTGGGAAGGTGTCCCCAAAGGCAGGGGAAGGTGTCCCCAAAGGCAGAGGAAGGTGTCCCCAAAGGCAGAGGAAGGTGTCCCCAAAGGCAGGGGCAGTCTGGGAGCCTGCAACCTGTTGCAACTCGGAGACATCCCTTAGGAAAGGGAAGAGCAGCAAAAGCAGCTCGTTGGCTGGAGCAGCTGAGTTCTGCCAATGCAGCCAGTGTTTCCAGGTCTCAGCAGAAGCTGTCAAAGCTGGGAATTGATTTCATATGGTTGCAGCGCTTTGCAGCTGCATAGGAAGGGAGTACAAGGAGCTGCTGCTGTGGCTGCTGCACTAGAAATGCCAAGTCTCAATAGAAAGGACGGTTCCTGTCTAATGAAACTAGAGCTGGGATCTGTAAAACTGGAAGGACCAAAAAGTATTTCTGGGAGAGAAAAGCCTCATGGAACTAGGAGGAGGGGAACCAGAAAAGACCAAGCTGGTTCTGATCCCTGCTATGGACTGCTCCAACTAAACACTGTGTGCTAAAACCTGCAATTCCCAGCTTGCCTGGCTGCTGTCAGATGAGAGCTGTCTGTGGGGCCAGGGCACAGCTCCATGCAGAGGAACTAAATTTCTGTTTTAAAGCACACATGAAACCCATAAATCCAAAGGATTCAGTAATCTGGGATGTGTGAAGAGGGGTAGGCGCTGAGGAAGAGCAACACAATGCAGCAACCTTGCCCATTGTGACTGAGGACCCAAGCTCCACCACCATGTAGCTCCGAGTCGGGGCTGTGGCCTTTCCACGGCACTTGAGCTGCACTGATTTATCCAAAGACCCGGGGACATGATTAAAAAGGTAATGCCAACCTCCCTGCACCACCTCCCCGTCCTGTGGGAACGGCAGGAGCTGACGGAGCAGGCAGGCAGCAAAACTACACGGTGGTTCAAGGAGCATTTCTCAGTCTCCAGTTGGGGCTGGCTGAGAGGAGATACCACAGATAACTCTGTCCTGTTTGGCAAGTCCCGAGCTCCAGACTGATTCTGCAATGAATTTAGTCAGACCTATGTGGGTCACATGTTTGGGTGAAGAAATCAAGCCTGACTGCCAGAAAACTCTCTGACAGTGAGGTCTGTGCAGTGTGCAGGGCTGTTGAGGAATGGCAGGAACCTGGATAAGGTACCTCTCCAGGAGAGATTTCGTACTAGACAGTCATGAGTCCTGTCCCCAGCTACTGTTTCCCTGTAGATGATGTGGTCAGGCTGGTTATGACCTAAGAGTGAGTCTAAATGTCTCTCTGGGTCAGGCTCTCTGCTGCAGACTCACCTATTGACCTTGTCTATGGACTCAGGGTCAGGTGGAGGGATAGAGAAGCAAGCAGAAGGTGCCTCCTGGACCACACCAGCACTGCTCTGCACCACCCACATCTCAGGGTTGCTGTTATCCTTCAGGGTGTACTTGTCCCCTCTGGTCAGCTGCACCTGGGATGGAGACACAAAACCCAGTGAAAGGCTTGGCTTTCTGGCACTAGGATGGTTTCTCCCACCACAGAGCCAAGATCTGGAGCAACCAAAGAGGAATCCAGCCCCCTGCTTCTTCTGAGGGTGCTGCCAGTCAAGCCCTCACCTCCCCAGCATCCCAGTCACAGAGGGTGTCCAGGGTGAGGGGCTGAGAGGGACGTGTCCTGCGCAGTTTCAGGGGGCTGATCTCTTTGCTCCTTCTCTTCAGGTCAGCGATGCTCTTCTCTGCCTGCTTCAACACCTTCTCCTCGCTCTAGACAAAACAGGGAAGACAGTGATTGTGACCAGGCTTGGATGAGAAGGAAGGGGAGGGTCACACTACAGTGAGTATGCTGGGACCAGCTGTCCACCCTTGTGGAGTGGAGTCAGGAGTTTCTCCTTTCTTGATCCCTCATGTCTCTTCTTCCCCTTTTCATTATCAACACTCTCCTCAGTTTCCTTCACTCATGGCAGATCTGCGTTTGAAGGCACAGCCTGAGTTAACCTTAGGTGAACCCACACTGTTGTATTAAATCTCCTGAAGAAGTTTTCTTTTTCAGAAATGGGGCAGAGGTCTGCCAAGAGGTGGCTGCATTCCAGTGTCAGAAAGTACCAAGATCCAAGTACCTCTTGAGAGTGAAACGTGTTGCATGCTTGGGAAGATACCATGTTTAACGTGTCCCTTCCCTCTCTCCTGGGCAAATGTTCCTTTCTTATCAGCATCTCCCCCCTGAGGTCAGGTTTCTTTATTCCCTCCCTTGCCTTTGGCTCATGGGAGTGCTGAGGAGATGGAAGGACCTTTTCCTTCTGCTTGGATGCCAGTGGCTCACACTCTGTGGGCCCTCTAATCCAAGTGTCTCATATTAAGGACAGCACAAGGCTCCTCCCTGCACTTCTCCTTCACTCTGATGGTGACCTGGGCCTGGCTGTGTGTCACTGATGGGGACAGTGCTGCCCCAGCTGTCACTGCCCAGCAGTCTGGGATGGAGGGACTCAGCACTCAGAGCACAGTGTTGCCATGGGCTTCCCCCTCCCTAGCACAGAGCTGTGGTGAGCTGTCCCCAGGGGGTCATTTACCGACCTCTTCCCCTTCCCCACTGGGGAGGTTACAACTTCGGATTCACCCCTTAGGTCTGGCTGGTGCCGCCAGCCCCGAGGATCTCACCTCCAGCTGAAGCAGCAGATCTGACACCACCCCGGGGCTGTCTTTGTTGAACTTGCTGTATTTGGTGTCCAGCTCAGAGCTCATCTTCTTCAGGGAGCGGCTCACAGCCTCGGCATCATCCTGGAACTGGAGGTGTGGGTAGGAAAACAGTCAGACATGGGGGGACTTTACTACCTCCAAGTCCAGTGGGGTCTCTCGGTTCCCAGCATCTCTTAAAAGATTATGTTTTGAGGGGTTGCCCTGAACAGGTACCAGCAGAGGATCTCCCATCCTCGCCCCTCTGCTTTCTCTCTTCCCAGCCTGCCCACTCTGGCCTGACCTGCAGACCCATGGCCCATGAATTTGCTTTTTACCTTCTTATAGCTCTCCACGCTTTTCAGTTGGCTCTCCTGGCAAATGCAGAGATTCAGGAAATTCTGCCACTCGTTCTTCAAGGCTTCCTGGTGAGCCTGTGGTGGGACAGAGCACAGCTCAGTGGGCTCCTGCTGGTCCTACCTCCCCCAGCACTGGTCTCCTTTCCCCAGAAGTCCCAGAGGAAGAGCAGAGACAAAGCTGTGCCCAGGCATTGCCTGACACTGAGCCTGAGTGAGGACACTCCTTGACAAGGACCTGGCTCATACAGAGCAGCCACCATTCCCCAGGGGGTCTCGGCTCTGGTGGTGCTGAGGGCTGAGAGCCCACCTCAGCCTGACACTGCATCTGCAGGCTTGGAAATACAACCTGGGCAGCTGGGAGCTGGCTTCACTTGGGAGAAGTCACACTGTGTCACAGCTGGAGCTTCCCAGCAGCACCAACGTGTCTGAGCACCTGGGCAGGAGCTGGTCCCAGCACACTGATGGTGGCCACCATCTGGAGATTTTGAAAGGGTTGAAGACCCTGCACTGCCCTCAGCTTCCCCATAAGGTTGAAACAGGTAGAAAGGTGCTGCAGTGCAGCCAGTGCGGTGTGGGAGGAAAGAACCTCACCTCCTGTCTCTTGATGCACAGACACTCTGGTTCTCTTACAGGGTTGGGGAAGAGACTCCCTCTCCCTACCTGGATAGGCTTGATGGCCGGGTGCTTCAGCTCAATCATCCTGTCCCCATCATCCTGAAGGTGGTTCACAAACTCCTCCTGGCTGAGCAGCTCATTGGACTTGAAATCCTGGAGGGGAAAAGAAACTTCATGACCTTGGGAGCATGAAAGGAGCACAGAGAGCAGCAAACCCCAACATAACAGAGATAAGGTTCCCAAAGCATAGACACCCTTGTTTGTTTGTTTTTTAAAAACAGAAAGGACTAGGCAAAGCTAAAACAAATTAGACACACTTGGGCCTCAGAAGGCATCAGGGTATTCATTCAAAGAGCATTTTCCTAAGCAATTATCCCTCTATTCTTCCTGATCCCAGCACGTAGCAGTCACTGTGTTCTGCATGTTGGCCACTGAGGTTGATGTGATGCTGAGTCCTTCCCTTCTCTCTGCCTCACTGACAGCTCTCTAACATACAATCCCACATTCCAGCTCAGGGGACTGGCAGGGACACACGGAGTGGCTCATCCCTAATTCCTGAATGGATTCAGAGGGTCTCTTCCACTTCTGTTTCAGTGCCCAGGGTAAGCCCCAGGCTCAGGGCTGGTGGAGGATATCCAGGGGGCTGGGATCCATCCTGCAAACCTCACATGCCAGGCTTGGCCAACCTCCACAGCCAGGACCTGCTGCCACCCCCCAGAGCTCACCTCATACTCCCGACGCACACTCTGCACATCCATCATTTGGTCACTCCAGTCCTGCTTCAGGATCTTGGTCTGCTGGTCTGTCAGGTAGCCCAGCTCCTTGGTGCAGCCCTGGAGGTGGTGGTAGAGGCTGCCCAGGCTCTGCCCTCGCCAGATGGATGCTTTCTGCCCACACACACAGGAGAGAGATAGTGTTGGTGCTCAGCCTTGAGAGCCCCTTTCCCTTCCTCCTCCTCCCCAGCACCCCGCTCCTGTTGCACATCCACCAGGAGATTCCCAGAGACCTCAGTGAGAAATCTGCCACTGCTGGCTCTTATCTGATGGGGCTGCCGTTCCCCTTCCCTCCTCACAGACAGGATATGTTTGTCTAACCAGAATCCCGGGTGTGGGCTGGTGCCTCGGGCACCCTCAGAGCTGGCCCAGCTCTGCTGTATTTCTCACAAATCCCATTTTCAATATGAAACCTTCACAGGCCCAGCTGGCTAAAACCAGGACCTTCTTCCCAGCCACCTCCTTTGCTCCTGCTGCTCATTTCCTCTCTGGAGCCCTTGTTAGGAATCAGGTTGAGCCTCAGCATTTGCAATCCTGATAGGGAACAGCGTGTGGGCTGGGCTGGGTTTCTTGCTGCCTCTGTATCCCTGCTCATGGACACACATGGGCAGCTCCAGATCCGTGACCCATGAAGAGGAGAGACATGGATCTCACTGGCAGCATTGCCCTGAGGGCAGGAAGAGTGATCTCAATTTACACCCATCCCAAGCTGGGAAGGAAATGAGGAAAGAAGAAGAGGGACATGACTTCACTGTGCAAGCCCAGAGGTAGCTCCTGCTCTGAGCTGGGCATTCCCTGTCCATCAGGGATGGTGTTACTCCGCTGTATGACCCCATCTGCACAGAAAACCACCGAGAAGCTTACCAGCAAGTCCTTGTACTGGCTTTTTAAATCTGCCACATCCTGGGTTACAACACAGCCCAGACCAAGGTGGGAGGGGGGAAAGAAAAAAAGAGAGAAAAAAAACCTGTTATCAAAACATGTGGTAGATGCTGATGAGCTGATTTATGAAATGTGTTTTAGAAACCATCCAAGAATCATCTCCCTGGCTCCTGAATGGCTCCATCTGTCCCAGCTTAGGCCCACCATGCCCTCTGCAAAACAAGGGTGAACATTCACCCTGCAGAGGAGCAGATGGGACACAGGACTGAGTGAAGCAACAGGAGCAAGGAAGGGATGGAGGGTGCCTTACCCCTGAACGGAGGTTCTTGATCTGGAGCCCGTAGGCTTCAATCTCCTTCTGCAGGATGTTGTGCTCAGCTATTTGCTTCTCCAGCTCTGACATGCCGGGGCCGTACTGACCTGCGTTGACTTGTTTCTGTGCAAAAGGAATTAGGCAGAGATTAAAGCAAAAGGCTTTTATTTCAAGGAGAAACCCCAGTGAGTGCTGGCAGGGCATGAAAAGATCTGGAATCTGATAGCGGGCTGGGAGGAAGGGAAGGGATCTTGTTTTTTCCTGTGACTGCTGTTGATTGCCTTTTAACCAGCCATACACAGGGGCAAAGAAAACCAGGGCATATAACCCTGGTGTAGAAACCTAAGCCGTACCAGCCCCCTGCCTATGGTGACATGCTTTGGATGCACTTAGTTACCATCCAGCTTTCAAGGGAATCCAACCTGGGCACTCCAAATACCCAGACCTCACAGTGTGAAACTCTTGAGTGAAAACTCAAGGGCTGTCAAAGTCCTAGGAAACATCACCTTCTGCATCCTTTCATCCCACAACAGGGCTCTCTACCTGATCCCTTCTGGTAGCTCTTACTCTGAAGGGGTCAATCCAGAGGGTTTCAAGAGGTGGGAGGAGAGTCTTTCTTCCACTCAGAGCAACGGAATTATTTCCACCACCCTGCAATATCCCTGCTGAGCACACAGTTTGAAGATGCACCCAAAGCCAGCTGCTGTTACCATCTTTTGGTCCAGAATCCTGGCCCAGTCCACCCTGGGCCCCACGTCAGGGACGTTCAGCTGCTCGTAGAGGGCCCGGTACTCCGCACACAGCTGTGTCACACGGTCGTGGAGCTGCTGGATGCTGCCAAGGGAAAGGACACATGACTCTGTGTCAGTTGGGAAGGGGGACAGCCAAAGTGGGGTTTGTGGAGCCCAGATTTCACTTGCAAGACCTGAGTTACTTTGCTGTCCCTTTGTGGCACTGGCCTCCCTCAGCAGTGGAGGCACTTGTCCTGCTGTTCTCTGTCTCCAGGGATGTCTTAGGAATTACAGCCCAGGAGGACGCTGCAGGGACATCAGGGCTATTCCTTCCCAGCTAGAAAACAACCTTTCCCTCCTGATTTCCACCTAGAAGTGCTGGAATTGAAGGGAAGCAAAGCACCAGAAGCCAACTGAAGCTCTTCTCCCATTCCAACACCCACGTCTGACTTTGTGCTTGCCTGAACCAAAGGCATTCATTTTAGGAAATGCAGAGGAAAAGGGGATTTGCCCTGAGAGTGGGGCCACATTTTAGCTCTGTGTTTTTCTGATACCTTTTACAAGAGCTCCCAAAAGACTGGGGCCTCTTGGGCAATCACCCTGGCAGCCCCCACACCACTATCTTTATAATACATTGGCAGAAGCCCTGATTTAAGGCTAAACTCTGTAGGAAGAAGAGTGACAACGACTCATGGCAATGACTGGAGCTCAGTCTGTATCCTAGGGGCATTCCCAATTGCTCAGTGCCCCCATCACATCAGTCCCCCCCCCACACTCACTCTTTCTCTATCTCAGGAGCCTGTGGGTGTTTCAGCCGTTTGGCACGATCCACATCCAGGAAGAGATCCTTCAGCAGGGTTTCTGCTTCCTTCAGGTTCCTGGCATTTTCTGTCTGGAACTCAAAAGCCTTGTTCTTCTGCTGATTGCTGGAATCCTGGAGGCCAGGGGAGACAGGGAAAAACAGTCTGGTTGGACCAGAACAACCTCACAACACCTTCCCTGGCCAATGCAGAGGCTCTGGATCCTCAACAGGTCAACCACAGAGGATCCCTGGTAAAAAGGTTCAGCTGGGAAGCCCAGCCCAGCTCAGCTGCTGTTCCACCTCCCTCCCACCCAGGGACTGGTGTGGGTCAGACTGGCTGCCTCTGGGGCTGCTGGGAGACACAGGGCTGTGGTGCCGTAGGTGAGACAGCCTTGGCTGTGGGAAGCATGAGGCACCGAGCACAGAAGCACAAGGCTGGAATCTGGGAGGCCCTGGGATGCAGCCCCAGGGGCTGGGAGGCTCTGTGGGGTGTCTGTTCCTCCCCAGCCTCAAGTCAGCCCCCAAACCTGCACCAGCACACACAGAGAAGACACCTGACCTGTCATCCCAGACACTGCATTTCGAGGCAAAGACTTTCACCTTCCCACCACCCTCTGCCACAGCTCACCTGCCTGAGTCTGGACTGTGTCTCCAGGATGTCCTTCTCCACCTGGTCAGCGTTTGTCTGCATGCGGGAGATGAGCACGGCCAGCTCATTTGTGGAGGACCTGAGGGAGGGAAGAGCAGAGCAGAGGGGTGGGTGAAGGCATCTCCCACCCTCTTCATCACAGCCCAGGACCCGCCCCAGGTGTGGTCCTTCAGGCCTTTCCCCATATCCTCCTGGTCTCCAAGGAGAGGATATGAGCTGTGGCCAAGGGCACAGACACACACAAGTGGTTGATGCCTGGCTGTTGCCTTCAGCCAAGAGAAGGTAAGAGCTGGTGTGTTTAGAGTGAGCAGGTTTTCTCTTCACACAGCTCATCTGGACAATTCCCAGCTGCAGATGCCCAAAAGTTCACGTGGATTCAAAAAGCATTGGAGTAAAAAAAAAAAATTAAAAAAACTAAAAAGAAAAAACACCCAACAACAAACAACAAATCACTGTAGGGCTCCCAAAGGCACTGGCACCACATCTGGGCTGGGAAGACCTGAAGCCACAGACGGCTGGAGGCCAAGAGAGCACCCTGCGGAGGCAGCACAACATGCTCACCCTGTCTGGAGACACTTCCTTGGGTGCCTGCCCTTGGCTGCTGGCAGAGGTGGCCCTTCAGCCTGACCCAGAGCTGCCATCCTGCTGTCTTGTTCCCTGTGAAGTGCTCCACAGTTGGGCCCACTGAGTCACTGGAGAGCCCAGTGCCACCCCAGGGCTGGGCTGCAGAGGACACAGACTTGCACCCTCTGGCTGTTGCACAGGCTGTTGCATTTGTGCTGTTTTCAGAGCTTGGGGAATAGCACAAAGCTGAGTCAGGGGAGGTTTAGGTTGGATATCAGGAAAAGTTTTATCACCCAGAGGGTGGTTGAACACTGGAACAGAGTCCCCACGGCAGTGGTCACAGCACCAAGCCTGTCTCAGTTCAAGAAGCTTTTGGACAATGCTCTCAGGCACATGGTGGGGTTGTTGGGGTGTCCTGTGCAGGGCCAGGAGTTGGACTCAATGATCCTGATGGGTCCCTTCTAACTCAGGGTATTCTGTGATTCTATAATTCTAATTTCCCAAGACCAATGCACACCTGCCAGCTCTCCTTGTCCCAGTAAGGCTTCACTGAAGGTTCCCAACACACCATTCCCTACTGCCTGTCACCCCAGTGCCATCACACAGCCAATGGTGCCATCACAGCCCTTACTCCATCACCAGGACTGGGAATGGGCCCTGCTGAAACAGCTGGATGCAAAGCCTGCAGCAAGGCACAGGATGGCTCCCAAAGCTCCCTGCGGCCAGGGAAGCACAAACCCTGGTGCCACCTTTGTCCTCATTGTCCTCTGGTTTCTAACAGCATCTGCCCTTGAGGGCAGTGCCGGCCCTACCCTGCAGGCAGGGAGAGCACGGTGTGGGCAGAGGCAGGAGGGTGTGGAGCACTAACATCATGCAGAGCCCTTGGAATGCTGCTGATGGGACAAAGTTCAGTGAGGTTACTGTCAACGCTGGGGTCTGGGACCAGGAGGAAAGAGTTTGAGCAGCAGCAGCAATGGGATGTTGCACACGGGTCAGGGGGGGGACACTTCTTCAGGGCAGGTCTGTACCTCCCTGGTGGAAGAAGAAGGTGGAAGAAAGGTGATGTCCTGCAGCAGAGCCACCACATCTGCCCTAGAGCCATGTGTTTTCCTTCCAGGTCCCTGAATCCAGCAAAGGGCAGAGGGAAGTGGTTCCCTTAACGGCTCTGCTGTTGCTCCAGCTCCTCAGTGTGGCTCCAGCTGTTCCACAGTTCATTCCAAAGGCTGGGGCAGATGCTGGGATGTTCACTTGTTACAGCCCCAAGTGACTGTAACATGCCAGTGAGTGTTATGGTCACCCCAAGCCAAGCACTCAGATGCCACAGCTCCTGTATCAGGTGAGCCCAGCCCACTCTGACCGTAGCCTGTGTAAATCCAGCGGAGGCACAGCTCCAGCACTCCTGCTTACAGCATCCTCCTGTCCCCTTTCTCCACCTCTCCCTTGTTTTTGATTTCCCAAGAGGGATGGCAGCAGCTCTCAGCTGCCCTGGGGACTTTGGGCTGGCAGCGTCTCCCGGCCATGCCTTTGCTTTCCTGCCTGGAATGCAGCAAGCAAAGTGAATGGGGACTGCTTCTACAGGGTCTGATTCCAGGGATCATGGAGGCAAAGAGCCCAAGCAGAGCATTCATCATCATCATCATCATCACCATCCAAGCATCATTGTCTGCTACAACCTGTCTTTTATACCCCATTGATCATCCTTGCCACCCAATCTCTGCCCCCCGTGGATGCCTTTCTGGGATAAGCTCAGGGAGATGAATGCTGGCCCCAAGCCCCAGCACAACAGGGCGGGTGGAAGCAGCACAGAGGCACAGATTTGGTCCCTGTGAGCCTGAGATCGCAGCGGGACGGAAGCTGTCGGAGGTCTCCCCTCCCCAGGAGGTTACACAATCTCCCACTCATCCCTGACACGCCTGGAATGAGGTGGTGTCCCATGAGCAAACACTCGAGCACCACCCAAATTTCCTGCCCGGGCTTTCTGTGCAGGGAGGAGAGTGTGAGTCACGGGCTGGGCTGGCCACTGTCCCAGGGGATGGATGAGGCTGTCCCAGGGGATGGATGTAGCTGTCCCAGGGGATGGATGTAGCTGTCCCAGGGGATGGATGTAGCTGTCCCAGGGGATGGACACCTCTCCCAGTGGGCAGGGAGAGCATCGTCCCCCCAAGAGGTCTGACCAAATTCAGTTCCAACTTGGGAAGAGTGGGAATGGGGTGTCCAGTCTGAGCCCATCCCAGTTTGTCATGTGACTGTGGATACCTCTGTGCCATTCCAAGAGGGGAGAAGTGAGGATCCATCCTTCCCAGGAAGGGTAGATCCCCAACAAAATCCTGCTTATTCCACCTGGCAACCCCTTTCTGGCTAAAGGAAACACTGGGACATCCCATCTCTTGGTTTACAAGGCTGGACACAGGAATCAGCTTTGTTTAGGCTGAGCCACAAGAAAAGTATGGACTGAAAAGGCGTGAGAAACCTCTCAGTCATGGGGACTGAGCCCATCCCAGCCTTCACTGCACGGGGCACCTGAGGTTAGAGACCAGGATGCTGCTGCAAAAACTCTTCCTGGAGAGCATCAGGAGCAGAGGGGGGGTCTGCCCTGTGCTGAGTGTGAGCTTCTCCTGTCCATGCAAACACCCATCCACACAGCCTGCAGTGACCTGGTGCATCACCATCCTTCCTCGAGGTGTCCCCCTGCCCCAGCCCTGCTGCTCCTGGGCAGGAGCTCTCACTCAGCCCAGCTGGGCCCCACATTTCAGGATGAACATACTGACATTTGGGCTGCAGAGAGGCAGCCTGGCTTCAGGTGGGATACAAGGAGTCACGAGAGGTCATGCTGGGCATCCCTCAGCTTCCTGGAGCTCAGGCCCAGCTCCCTGCACAGTGCATGGTACAGCCACAGCCCCAGGATGGCTGAGGGCAAGGCTCAGCACAGCTCCTCCTGCTCCTCCTCCTCCAGAGCCAGGGCAGCCTCCTCCCTAGGGCTACCTCATGCCTGGGAGAGGCAGAGCACTATTATTATCATTATTAATTGGTTCATTTCTCATACCACTTTCTGCCTCCTGGAGAGTCCAGCTGCACACAAGGGACAGTATCACCGAGCAGGGGCAGGACTGTCCCCCACTCCTGGTCACTCCTGCCAGGCCACATTTGGGCAGGACCACAGCACCCACCTGCTGCAGTCCCTGACCCCTCCATCTCTTCCTCACAGGGGACTTTGCTTTATGGCCACAAGGCAGACCCCAGAGCTGGGTCTGTTCTCTCTGACATGCAGAAGTCCTTGCACATTTTGATCTGCCAGCAGGTCATAGCACAGCACCACTGCTCCCCTGCCAGTGCTGGGTTAGTCCTTGAGCCCGTGTCCCCCAGGGACCACCCTGCTCCAGACTGATCAGGGAGAAGTAGGAGGAGGCAGCAGCAAAAGCAGTAATCCCAGGAGATGATTAAACCAGGAGGTGACTTCCCATCCACCTCCAAAACCACCTACAGCCTTTGTTAAAATCACACCCAGGCAGCCAGTTCAGCCAGATCCAATCCAATTCCACCTTCACATGAGTTTTCCCTTTCAGCCCTGCAGTGCCTTCTCCTAGAGCAGGGCACATCCAGGATGCTCCCTGGGGACAAACCTCCACTTGCTGCTGCCTCCTTGCATCCCCCAGATGGAGGCAGGAAAGGACCCTGAGAGCTGGGATGCTCAGCACCATCATCCCAAGGGCCAAGACAAGGTACCTCTGTAGGGGTCCAATCACTAACTGTGAGCCCCAGAGACAGGAAACCTCAGCTGCTGCCAAGGTTCTGGCCTTGGGGCCACCAAGAGCAGCCTTGGGCCACCAACATTTTCTCAGGGCCACCTGCAGAGCGTGTGCTGGCGGCTGCTCCCAGGACAACTCATCCACCTTCATTTTCTCAGCTATTTTGGGTGCTGACCAAGCCCCAGGCCATGGCCAAGCGAATTAGGTTGTGTCTGATAGTTGGTGCCTCCTAAAACAAGCACAACTAGCTCAGTAATTGCTGCACTCCTGGCTCCAGCCTCCGTCCTGCACAGGGAAGAGGTGTGAGGTCTCGCTGGGATGTAACTCCAGTTATCCCAAGAGGCTCACGGTGGGGGAGAACCTGGCCCAGCCCCTCTGCAGCACAGCAGGGGCTGCAGCAAGCTGACATGAGAAATCCCCAGCCTGGTTTGGAGGCCAGCTGGGGAGGTGGATGGATTGCATTAGCAAAGCTAAAAAACCCAGAGCCTGACACAGCTCCAGGGCCGCTGGGGAGGTGGCTCACTGCTGCCAGGCCCCAGCAAAGGCTTGGTCTTCAGAGAACCCCCAGACCTGCCTTCAAGATGAGTTTGTGAGTGTTCACCTCCACTGAGGCGTCCTATGGCAGGGGTCCAGCTCCTGACACACACCCAGGGCAACCCCAGCCTTCTCTCCAGGTCCTGCTGCCCTGCCCAGCAGCACCAGCCACCCCCCTCCTCAGTGGCTGTTTGCTGACCTGGGGTTTGGACCCCCGAAACAGAGCAGTTGGGTGCCAGCACCATGTTGTGACCACCCAGGTGTCCACACACACACCACTCTGGACGCTGGTGGTGGTCCCAGGAGAGGGGACCAGCAGCCCCCTCTCCCTGCAGGTCCCCTCCTCTTCAGCACAAACCCCCTTGCAATTTCGTCAGCCTCCAACCCTGTCAGGGCACAGGGATTCCCACAGAATCAGTCCACCAACACCATGAACTGCAAAATTGCTGGGGAAGGTGGAAAATAACCCTGAGTTACCAACAGCAGCTGGAGGGAGGGATGAGCACTCTCTCTGCAAGAGCACCCTCTCCCAGAAGCATCCCAGTTCCATCATGTTTCTCACTCTCCAGAGCTTAGGGAATCTCCTCACAAAACGGCTGGGGTTGGAAGGGACCTTTAAGATCACCCAGTTCCAAGCCCCTGCCATGGGAAGGACACTTTCCACCAGACCAGGTTGCTCCAAGAAGGTCCAAAAGAGGCAAACTCAGCGATTCGACCTGCAGAGACCTGGCCTGTCCCCAGGATGGGTTAGAGCAAACCCACTCCTCACCCCTCTCCTCCACCTGAGCAGCACCAGACTGAGCATCCCTCTCCAGGGATCCCAGGGCAGCATCACACCAACCCCACGGACCCAGTGAATCCCGGGATCTCAGACTCCAGGCTGGGATCTGCTTCACCACCGAGCAGATCTCGCTCCACCCAAGCACAGGGGTTGTTTTTATCCTGTCTACTCCTTCCTGCCCAAGAGGGGCTTTTTGCACCTCCCTGCTCAATGATCGCTGCACTGAGCACATCGTCAGACACTGGGGCTGCACAGATACTTCTGGGAGGGAGCACAAAACCCACCAAAGGACAAAGGCTGGGGCAGCAAGTTTTGGCGTCAGCTCCCAGCAAGATCAAACCTTCTGCTGCTCCACAAAGAGGGATAGTTACCAGGGTGACTTCGGAAACACGGATCACTCATCCCTCATCTTCCCCCAGGGTCACAGGATGGGGAGAGAGAGAGAGAGGAGACGGGTCACACTTACTTGCTGGGCTTGACAGGGGAGCCTCTGTTGGGGGAACTTCTGCTCGGGGAGCCTTTGCCCACCCCCTTGAACATGTTGGCCAGGTCCCAGCGGGTCTCCCGGAGCCTGCAGAGTCCTCGTGGGCGCCGGCTCTCCGCTCCGGTCTGTCGGGGTGGGACGACAAGACTCAGCGGGGGAAGGTCGGCGGAGCACTAAAGAGCAGTTTCTGGGAGGCTCCTCCCCGAACGCAGGTGAGCAGCAGCAGCAGCAGCAGGGATGGAGGAGGCACATATGAAAAAATGACTCGAAAAACCAGTTTAGGGTGGAAAGAGCAGAGCCCCAGAGGGAGAACGGGAGACCTCGCCCTGGCTCGGAGAGTGTTTCGGCACACACAGGCACGGCGGTGCAGCAGCTTCGCGGCACAGGGGCAGAGAGCACGGCCTTAGCAGGGAGGAACAGCCTGCAAATACAACTTGGAGGGGGTGCACTGCAGTTACTGAAACACACTTTAAAGCATCTTCTTGCAGTAGCTGTTTAAAATGCTAGAGAACAGCAGAATTCCTACAGACAAAGCCTACCAAAGAGTTTTCCAAGGTGGCAGCAGCAGTTTGGGAACCACCAATCCTCAGGACATGATGTTATTTTGCAGTTCAGCAAACTTTTGGCCCGGGCTTTAGCACAAGGTGGCCCTGGCTCCCAGGAAAACAAGGAGGGCTAATGGCAGAGGAAAGGTCAGCAGCTCCAGTGCAGCATCACAGGAGCCTCAGCCAGTGGGATTGAGGCTCTGGGACAAACTTGGGTACCAAAGCCCCAAAGATCTGGGTCTGAGGCTCTGCCTGGACACCTTGTCTAGGCAAGATCTTCGAGCAGGCTTTGCCTCTGGGCAGCTCTTTCCCTTGTGCAGCAAAGGTTCAGAGTCCCAACTGGTTCCCAGTAGAGCCCAACAACACCCTGGCATCTCTGTGGCTCCTGGGGGTGCCTGTCCAGGCAGTGCTGCTGGTGGGGCTGCCCAGCCCCACAGCTCTCCTAAGCCACAGCAAGGACTGGCTACATGCTGGATTCAGACAAAGCCAAGTTCAAAGCTTCCCACAAACCAGGAACCCTGTGTTTCAGGCTGATCCAGCACAGATCCCACAGCAACAGGGGATCCTTAACCCAGGAAGGAACAGGGAGAGAGGGCAGAGGATGGAGGAGGAAGAGGACAGGAGCAGTGGAGGTCACAGCCACCATGTGATGCCAGCACAGGTTTGTGGCTGTTCTTCATTTCACATGGCCCAAGGACAAGCGAGGACCAGAGACAAAGGCCTGGGGTCCATCATCCCTTCCTTCTTTGTCCTCTTTAAGTTGACACAAAACAAATCATGCTCGTCTCAGGAGAGAAGGCAAGACACAGACCAGATGGGAAGTGGTTGCTGAGAGATCACCCCTTTGCCACTGACATCCAAGGACAGCAGTGATGCTCTTTGCCTGGAGCTGCTGGAGGGCCCCAGGAGGAGGAACCAGCCCAGCACATCACCTGTAGCCCACAGGGCCAGACCCTGTTGCACTGGCATTCAAGGGCTTTAAGTGAGCTGAAGTTTTGCCAGGGATGAGAGTGGAGAGCATTTGAGGCCAAGTAGACCTTAGTTTGTACCCACACAAAACAGGAGCAGGGGACAACCCCTTCCGTGTGGGGCTGCTGTTTGCATGGGCCAGGAGGAAACTAAATTGAACAAGATCCACTGCCTGTAATCTGCCTGTAATACCCTGGAAAACAGTGTGCTCACACGTGGAGGAAGTCCTAAGAATCAACACAGAAAGCAAAGCAGGCACATACCGACACACCACCCTTGGACAACCTGCTTCCCAAGCCATCCATCACCCAAAGCCTGGAGCTGAGGGCTGGAGCTCCTCACTGGCAAAGCTCTGAGACAGCACCTTCCTCTCCTGTGTTGAACAAGACAGAGGTGTGATCCTCCCCCCAGCCAAGTCCCCGCCTGGCAAGGATCCCTCGGAAAGACAGAGTGTTCCAAAGCCAGCAGTCTCTGATCTCAGCCCTGTGCACACACAGACACACGCTCTGGCAGGCAGGGGAGCCTCTGTGCCACACACAGACAGGACAGACAAAAACAAGGATAATCTCTGGGCTAAGGGGAGGAGAGCAGTGCTTGGCAGGGGAGCACCTGTAAGGGTGCAGATGGTGTGAGACACAAGCCAGAGAGCCAGGCCAGATCCTGCCTGGTCCTGATCCCTGCTCCAGGAGTGATGCTGAGCATCCAGCCAAGGTGAAGGGACCTGCTTCTCCCTTGCTCAGCCAGACACTGGGAGGAGAAGGGGCAGAATCCATGCAGGGGGGCAGCTCTTTGCCACCTGCTCACCCTTGGAGGAGCAGGGCTCACCCAGCCCCCAGCGAAGCCCCGAGGGGTCTGTCACCATCCCACCTCTGGAAACAAGAGTGGCTGGGGGAGCCATAGGAAGAGACAAGGATGGCTCCAGGATGATGGGTCTTGCCAGCCCACAAGTTTGTGCTGCAGCCCGACCCCTGTGGCACACAAGGAATGCTCTGTTGCTGCCAGCCCAGCCTCCCCCACACTGCCATGGCCACCGCAACCTGCTCAGGTGAAGGGAATGTCACTGCAGGAATCCTCAGGGAGACACTTGTGACAGGCACTGCTGGATTCAGCCCAGGCCACTTCCAGATCTTCAGTGAGTTTTGTTCAAACCAGCTCGAGCCGTGCCAGGGCAGAGCACGGTGGTTAACCCAGACCTTGCAAGAAGCAACAGGTAAGGAGACCAGTTCAACCAGTTCTCCACCACAGCCACCCACACAGCTGTGCCTGGCACTTGGACCTGAGCCCAAGATCCCGGGTGGGACTGCCCCCAGACCTACTGCCCCTCTGCAGCTGGAAACCCGCTCACAGGTCTCTGAGAAGACCATCCAAACAGCTTCACCAGGGGTCTCCCATCTCCCAGTCACCCCAGACAAGCAGCCCCCACCCCAGCTCTATCTCCAACGGGATCAGTGCTGCAACAGGGACTAAGCTCCCTCCTGCCACAGCTGCCAGAGCTGCCCTGCCCGGGGGAGATGGGTCGGAAACCTTCATTTCATCCCAGGTGGATCAGCCTTAAAATGCTGTTGTTGATCCACAGGCAAAGCCAATCCCAGAGCAGGTTGTGTCTTGCCCAGACTCGTCCCCAGCTGGGCTCATTTTGGGGGCTGAGACGTTCCTCCTGGGGGTATAGACCTGGGGCTGGCTGCTCCAGCAGGGCTCCAGACACAACAGGAGATGGATTGGAAAGTCACATCTTAATAATTTCATTCGTTTTGCAGACCAGGATTTATCCCAGTAGCCGGGAGCTGTGCCAGGATGCAGATGCCTGGTTTTACAGGGCAGTCACACAACCAGATGCCTCTTGCTGCTCACACAGCTGAGCAGGTCGCCTGCAGGGCCAGATAGCAGAGGCACAGCTGCGTGGAGGACCTTGGTGAGCAGGTAACATTTCAGGGAAGGAAGATTTCAGGAACCGTCCTGGGCTAATCCTCAGTGAGACACTGGCAGATGTCTCAACAGGATGTTGTGCCTTCATTATCAGGCTGGTCTCTCTGTTAAGTTTTTACAGAGGAGATGGCAGTTAAATATGCCCCTTAAATGATTTACTATGATCTGCAAAGACCATTTGTCCTCCTGGATGACAACACACCCACCTTCTCTGCACCCCTCCCTTCCCTCCTCTGCACACCAGTTCTCCAGGTGAGTTTGCTTTCCACTTCACCTCCTTGCTTTTGAAATTCTTCATTCTTGAAATCATCCTCCTGGGAAATGACGTGACAAAATCAAAGCATTGCACTCCCATGTCACACCACCTAGAGCTGCTTCTGGTCAGCCACTGCAGGGCAAGCTCCACTGTTAAGGTCCTAAATGACCCTCCAGAGTGGTGGGTGCCACAGCAGAGCAATGGAAGGACCTTTACAACAAACTGAACCATTGGGAGGTAGGAAGAGAAACACAGGAACCGTCAGTGAGCACAGGTGTGCAGAGGGTGGTTGGGGTTTGATCTTCAATGCACCTGGAAATAGCCTGGAGTTGTTCATAAAACACCCATGGAAGAGCAGTTCATGCACCTCCTCACCCCTGTAAAGCCTCTGCTTGTGATGGCTACACAAACTAAACCCAAGTGCCCGTCTCACCAACTGCCCTATCCAGCAACACCCACCACCACATCCCTGAGGGATACTCTGCTGCGTGGAGATGCTGCTTGTTCGGCAGCAGGACCAGCAGGAACAGCCAGCCCAGACCAAGACTTGCAAAGGATACATGGTCTTTGCAACTGGAGAGGGAGGCCATAGAACTGAGCTGACCTCAGAAACAGGGAAACCCTTCTGAGTGTCTCCAAAGCCATGGAGAACAGTGGAGCATGAACAGCTGCCATGGGAGTCAGGAGCCAGGGGGTCCCCACTCACCACCTTGGGAGGTATCAGAACCTTGTCCCACAACTCACACATCAGCCCCCTTTCACCTTGCAGACACCAGGGACAACATCTTTTCATACAATTATTATCCCAGCTCTTTTTCCTCCTTGTGGAGCAGTTTTCATACAAGCCAAAGTGAAACTCCAGAGCCTGTTCGAAAAAACTGCCCTCCCACTGGGAAAAGAGGACACCTGATTTTCTTAAGTCTAAAATTACTCAGTCCTCAAATATTGTTTTGCTTTGCCTTATGTTTACCAACTGATAAGCAGAGGGGAAGAACAAAGGCTCCCAGCACTTCTCCCTGCAGGTCTGATTAAGAGCCATTAAAAAGCTTTCCTGGGTCGGGGCTGGGCTCAACGACCCTGCCTGGGTCGGCAGAGATCAGGGGGCTCTGGATGCAGAGCCAGCTCAGCACCAAGGGACCTTTCCCCAGAAAACTGAGGTGGCCAAATCCAGCATGGCACAAATGGGAGGTCCTTGTCCTGCTCCTTTGCATCTCTCTAAATACAGAGGACATTCGCACCACGCCATCACCTTAACAGCTCATCCCAGGGCTGTTATGGACTACTCATCCCTAGACCCTTCAGACTTCAAAAGGACCTGCCTGCTTCCCACCCCATGGCCTCTCCAGGCTCATCCCAGCATCCTGCAGCTTCTTCTGAGTTCAAGCCCTAGAGCCACAGAGCAGGACATCATGGCAATTCCCCACAGCAGCTAACGCATTAGCCTCATTTTCCTCTCCCCAGAGGATTAGCAAGGCTGTAATAGCACGAAATAAATTCACTAATGGCAGATTCTCAAGACACTTTGTCTGGAAAACTTGTTTATAACCTACAGGATGCAGCCTGCAAGTTTGGCTTTATTATCCAGTGACACGGCTGAGGGGAGCTGCTCCCAAACAGGGCGATTGGATCTGAACAAGATGTGTCCCAGATCATTAACCAGGCAATGAGGTAATTAAACACCTGCCTGGAAAGGCAGCCTTCACACACATGGCACAGCTGGAGAAGCATACCATGGAATCGGGGTGGGAAATCAGAGCTTTAGGGGTGTTTCTTTCATGTCTCCTAAAAAAAAAGCTGTTTTGCCCAAATGGGAGTGCCCTGGAAGAGAGACCATCCCCTGCAAACACTGGGATAAACCACCAGGCAACCAGCCTGTGTTGGGATGATGGTAAGTTAAACATGAGGACAGGTTTGCTCCCCCCTGTGCATCCACACTCAGGTGCAACACAAAGTAACATGCAAAAATACCTGCAGGATGGTGTAGTGCAGGTAGTGGCCACCTGAAACACCTACCCTGGAACAGCTCCCAGATCTACCTGCTTGGGGGAAAAACCTCTGGCCTCGACACCAAGAGCTGACTGAAGGAGCAGGCTTTCAGAAAAGAGGGGTCCAGGCTGGAGCACCACATTTGGCAAGACCTGAAGATCCTTAGGGAGAAGGATGCACACACCAAGTAGGAGGGATCAGCTTTCAGACACCCTCCAAACCAAACTGAGTCGTGGAAGGGCTCTGCTTGCACAACAGGGCCATCAGGGAGAGGAGACAAACCCTTCCTGGGTGACCAAGGCAGAGGACAGAGTGGTGACAGCCCCTGCAAAACACCTCCCGGCCTGTCTGCAAGGACAGAGGGCAACCAGCTGCGACAGTTTGAGCCAGTGCAGCTCACAGCCCCAGCCCCAGCAATCGCACATGAGCCTCCTGCAAAGCTCAGTCTTGGAGCTGCTATTGCCTGATTCAGCAGCGAGTGCCTCTGTGTCACAGGCAGGGACCAGAGCAGGATGAATCTGTCTGCCACAGCTAATTCTGCACGGCCAGACCTCACCTTCCCCGACTTAATTTGATGCTCTGAGAAAATTAGACGTTCTCCTGCTTCTGTGGAAAAAGGCAAGCACTGAAGGTAATTCAGAGGCTTTGATGCTGCTCTTTAGTCATTCGGGCACCACAGCCCCGGCATCGCTCCCTGGACTGACCAGGGGCTGGGATGAGAGTCACTAATCCTCATTCACAGCGTGTGAGCCTCGGGCAAAGTGCCGTGTCTGTGCCGTGCACGGACAGCGCCGTCCCCAAGCCCGGGGGGGGCAGGGACAAGACTATTTCCAGAGCAAGAATTTTAACTTTAATAACCCCAACACCGCGGGTGCCCAGCAGCGGAGGAGTTTGCCGAAGATCCCAGTGTGGCAGTGCCTGGAAATGCCAAATACACGCTCGGACCTGGATCTGGATTTGAATGCACTGGCAGAGGAGAACATGAAAGCTGCGCCCAGGGCCGCCTGCGCACAACAGACGTGTAAATGATACCCTTTGAAATTGGTTTTAAACGTCCCCCTCTGATACCCTGCTGCTTTTTAGGCCAGAGGTGGGAAGGTTTTCACCCCGGATTCCTCGCAGCAGCCCGGGGAAGGGCTGGGGACAGACACAGCCGCCTCCCTCCCACACAAACTGTGCGCTTGGGCTCAGCTCTAACCCGAACACTGTAATCCGGCGCTCAGCGCTCGGCAAGGTGCTCTCGATCGCTCTGCAGTGCATAAAGTAAATCTCCAATGCAAACAAACACAAACAACTGAGGATACTCGAGGGATTTGGGCTGGATGCTCCGGAGCAAGGACTGCCCTGCTCTGTCCCCACCCCAATCCCACCATGACCCACTTCCCCAAGAGACCAGCGGCAGCAGCAGTCACCCGACCGGCACTTCGGGCGGCTCTGCAGCAGGACAGCAGAGCTCTGAGCCTCTCCTCAAACACAAAGCAGCACAGTCAGGCCCAGGAGACCTCACCCAAAGGGAGAGGGTCAGGGAGGGGCTGCATTTCTCAAACCTGCTCACCCTCGGCACAGTTTGGGTGAGCCCGAGACGCCAGAGCCCTGCACAAACCTCGGCTGTAGGTGCGTCCCTCGGAAGCGCTGCGGGATCAGCTCCCGGTGGAGTCACCCCACACCAAACCCAAGGCTGGAGGGGTGGAGGGGCAGGTCCCGGGAAGAACAGGGACTCGAGCAGTGACCCCGGTTGCTGAGCTGGGCAGCTGCAGCCCCAGCACTTCCTCAACCCGCAGCAGGGGAGGGAGGGAAGGCAGAGCAGCCGGGGGAGCTGCTGCTGCTCCTGCCCCTGCCCCAGCCCCGGGACAGCTCGGAGCACACAGCCCACCTCTCCTGAGCGGCTGTTGGGATCACTGTCTGCTTTTTCTACTAGATCCTTCCTCTTGGAGCTTCCCTTTATGCACTGGGGGCACCCACTATGCATTCCTCCTGCCCGGAGCAGAAAGAGCTTTTCTTTGGCAGGAAAGCCGACCTCCAGCTGTTCCTGTTTGAAAACAGCAATCCCATCCTGAAGAAACAAAAGAGCAGCCATAAAGAGTCACTATCAAATCACATTACTCCCCAAGTGAGTTTACACCCCGGCTGAACCCCACAGGGTCCCTGTGCCAACGGGGCCATGTGGGAGCACAGACATCTCTCAGCAGGTACATCTTCTCCCAAAACCGAGTTCTACTCCCACTGCAGTTGGACAGGAACTTGCCACACCTAAACTTAGGGAACTGTAGCCCTGCCAGCTGAACCTACAACCTGCAGCTCAACAGACACAACCACGAAGGCCCCAGAGAACTCCTGGCAGTGCCCACTGGGAAAGTGGGCTTGGATTAGGCAGCATCAATTCTCTCTACTAACACAATCCTTCAGTTAAAAATCCCCACAACTCCTTATTTTAAAGGAGGCAGACACTGTTATTGTGGAGCTCCCAGGCCAGACTGTTACAATCCCGTGTGCCAGTTCTCCTTAAACACCCACTTTGCCTCATGCTGATCACTTCTCCTGTGTTCCATCAGTCCCTCAAGAACCATCCACTGTCACCAGACCCCTTGGAATACACAACCAGAAGTGAACACAGCCCAGGACACAGGCCTGTCACTGATGGTGGGACCAAAGGCCACAATGTACCTCTCATTTCTATTTTAATAGATGCAGTGGTACCAGGCACAGCTAGCTCAGCCTGTAATTAAAATTCCTGTGCTAATCCCAAAGATACTCCATAGGAAAACTTGATTGAAAGCAATCCTCTTGACCATTCTGCTGGAGTTTCCTGTTCTGAGGGCAATCATGTGGCCTAGTTGCCAATTAATTCATGGAAAGAGAGCAAACACTTTAAACAAACAGTGATCAAAGAGCACACAATAAGGAAGCAGGTTTGCCAGGAAGGTTTCCAAGCCCCAAAAGCCAGTGCTCTGCCCTGGCTGTTCCAGGCACAACACACTCCTGGCAGGTCCAAGGGAATCGGTTTGTTCTGCACAGCACATCAGACACTTCACCTGCCCGAGCCTCCCCTTCACCATCCCAACTCCACTGCAGGATAAAACCCTCAATATTCTTTGTGAGTCTGGTCTGCCTTATACAGGTGACTTAAATAAGGATTTTTTTTCCTTTTTTTACATTTTGAGGTTTTTTTCCTAGTGCCTTCCATAATTTAAGCCCCACCACTCTTAACAAATCCCATTCTACTTGCTTTCCATTAACACTGCACCAAAACAAACAAGCCATGTTACCTCTGAGTGGTGTTATCTGAGCCTTGGGGCAGAAGATCCTCCTCCAGAGCTAAGTGGCCATTCTCCAGGGGTTCAGTAGCCCCAGGACCGTGATCCTCTGAGTGCTTGGGAGGCAGAGAGTGCTCGGTGTTCCCAACACAAACTACACGCCTCGGAGGTCAGGAATAAAACTTTATTGTTTTCAAATTTCTTATCTGCCTCCAACTAACCAGTTACCTGTCAAAAGATGTTTGGCATAAATTGCTCTTAGGTTTTTGTAACAGTAACTGACTAGAAAGTGGCCGCAGTACAAGTTTTCCTGGAGTCAATCCAGGCACCACACGGATCCGTGGTAGGAAAGCAGGAGTTTGGTGTGCAAACCAAACGGGAGCTCTCAGAGATCTGACAGAAAAGCTGAGAGGGAAAGAGCAGCTCAGGTGGATTTACACAGGAGGAGACACCCTGAAACAGAGCAGGTGATGCTTGTGCTGGTTATTCCCTGGATTTCCTTGCCTAAAAGGAAATGGGCTTTACAGGGAAATCTGTCAGTCAAGACCATGTTTTCTAGAAATCGCCGTCCTTCACGTTTCTTTCAGCCCTACACTTTCCCTTTCTCCTGTAAAATCCCCCTGGCATCCAAAGGGGATTAGCTATAATACCAGAAATGCCCATTTGTTTCCATGTTGCAAAAAATTAAACACAAACAAGGAGTTCATCCTCCTCTTACCTCTCTCTGAGCACAGAGTCCTTCTGAAAGTACAGAGTCCTCCTGTACTTTGAGAACTCACAAATCAAATCAACTTGGAACAAAGAAGCAAACGTTTGTATTAAAATAATGGGAATTGTTAATCACCCCCATTCATCTCACAAGCACCTTGCATGGAAAAATTTTGATGGAAAAATCCGACCATTTAAAACAGTTCTTCTGTTTCTGACTCTAATACCTAAAAATGGAGAAACAACACAAAGTCCAGACAACCAAGTGCAGGAGTTCAGGCAGAACAAACTGCTGCCTCACCTTCCAGCCACAGGCTGAGTGAAAACCCACGCAGTGCTGCTGGAAACTTCCAAATACTTTATTTAGGAACAGTTCTGCCCATGTGCTGTGGGGTTTTTTCCTGTTTAAGTCATCATAATTACGAAATTATCTGCATTTTCAAAGTGCCTGTCACCGTGGCACCCGGGTGCTTTATAAAAAAAGCTGTCTGGCACGACAGAGATGATTTATCACTCACAAACCTCCTGGTCTCCTGTTCCTTATCCCTCATTTCAGGTGTAGCTACTGACCAAGGATGAAGAATAAAGCAACAGATGAACTCCAGAAAAAGATCATCTTGTTTTCAGGCAAGGTTTAGATCAGAGACAAAACAAACAATGAGAGAGCCAACTTCCCATGAAGAGCAAGTAGCTATTTCCAAAGCCACCCATGAAGCTAGTTTCCCAGGAAAATCCTTGTAGGAATAGGTTCTATACTGTATTCAGGTATTTAACAAAAGGTGTATGAATAAAGAAGGATGCTATTGGCCCAGAGTACAAATTCACCCACCACAGCTGGGGTAACCATTGACATTTGGTATTTGCCATCCTTATCCATAAGGAAAGAGACTCTATTTTGTCAGTTCTGACTCTTACATTTTTAAAAAATACAGAGACTTCTGGGATTCAAAAGGGAAGGAGAAGTAGCCCCTTGGCTACTGTTCCATAGCCATCATGTGGGAGCCTCACCTTGCTGGTTTAGTTCTCCTGTACTTTTACCTCTGTTTCCCTATTACACCCCAATTTCTAGACCAAAATACCAAATTATAGTGTCAAATAATGGGGCAGAGGGAAGAATCAAATTATACCTATGCCCTGATCCATGGTAAGTAGATGTGTACTGGCCCTGAGAAGGCCACTGGTCACAGAACACCTCCAATGGAATTCCAATGGAATTTCTCTGTGCTTCAGGTTATTTTCAGCTATTTATAGTGTGTGTTTCTGAATAATTGCTTGTCTTTAATACACTGGGAGAGAATGTGAGTGCACAGACATACACACAGGACACAGGGGAGAAGGTGGTGAAACTTCCCTCTGTTGGTTTCAGGTGCAGGTATTGGTGTCCTAGAACCTCTTGGAGATTTTCCTTCAATACAGAATAAAACCTCTGTTTCTCTGGGGGTCCTGGTTAACTTTTGAATCCAAAAATGCCCTTTATATATCCTGTGAGGCCACTCTTGGCCTTCTGCTCCACCTTGTCCTCCAAAGGTGGGAAAGCAACATGATTAAGGGCCAGGTCAAAGAACAAGGGTTTGCAGGGAATGGGCTGGAATCCTGGTGGGAAGTGCACGAGGTTGACTTGCTTGCTGACAAGAGAAGGATCCAGGCAGAAAGTCTCAAACCGTTCCGAGAGTGGCTGAAAGAGACCGAGGCACAAAGACAAATCAGACACAACAAAGCTGATGGGGTCAAACAAGCAGAGAGGACTGAGCAGCAACTGAGACAGGAGAAGCTGAAGTTCCCTTATGTGGCATCTTGGGCCTGTGAAAATGATTCAAACCCCTGTCAAAGGATCTCTGGAAAACCCTCCCATGTGCAGGGAGAAAGTTAAATAAAGGAAGAGGCCACATTAGAAGCTGCAAACAGCTGCCCAGCTCCTGTCCAAGGAACCCCACTGTGTCAGGGACCCTCAGCATGTGCAGAAGGAAAACAAGCCTAATAAAATCTCCCAAATAACCAGTCATGACCAAATCCTTATCAGTGTGACCTTTCTTGAGTTGTGAGAGTCACTCAGGTAACAGGTTAAAAGTCATGTTCATTAAGAGCCCTACTGGAATCTGCCTGAGCTCTTGGCTCTTACCTTGCCATCCTTGACCTGAGATGGAGACTCAGACTCATGAGGATCATTTGCATCTGCAAAATTGAAGAAGAAGTGGTAAGAATAACAGGCTTGACCTCAGTGTAAAGTGGGACTGTCTCAGGAACCAGCTGCCTCAAGCTCAGCTATGATCCTTGCTCTCTGCAAGACTATTTTCAGTAGAATCAATTTGCTTTCTAGACTAAGAGGAGCACAAACACTCAGCTATGGCCAACACAGCTCTGCAGTGGTGGAGAGCTGCTCCTTCACATTGTCATGGGAATTTCTGAAAAGCAGCAGAGACTCTGAGTTAAGCACAAAGCAGCAGATGATGAGAACAGCCCCAGGGGGTCTGTCAAAGCAACATGAAGACAGTAAGAGACCAGGCAATCCCTTCCTTACCCTGTGTTTCCAGCAGCAGGCACAGCAAAAACAGCAGCCCAAGAAATCACAGAGTTCACTTGGTTCCCAAAAGTTCCACTGACCAGACTGACACTGACAAAGAGCAGAACATCAGTGCTCTCCCCAGTAGTTCTCAGTAGTTCTCCCAGCCAGGCAAAGCTGGGATGTGTAAGGACATATTGTGTGCAGCAAAAAAAAATTAAACACTAAACTGTTCTGTGCAGGTTTCTAAGAAGGGTGCACATCCCCAGGAAGGGTTTTCACTTCCCTGGGCAGGGAGCAAGATGCCAAGTGTGCAGTCACTGCCTGCCTGCATTACACACAGCTAGAGGCAGCTGGAACTGGGGGGAAAAAATTAGTTTTTCAGAGCCTGCATGAATCAGAGTGAAGTGGAAAAACATTTGGAACTTCAGAAATGAAATAAAAGGAATGAAATAGCTGCAGGGGCATTATTCAAGATACATTAGAGCAGAGCTGTAGTACAGTCTGTAGTATATTACTCACCTAATATAGCTGCTGCTTGCAAGGAGTATTTCTCTGCATTAACTTGAGTGATCAGATCCTGAACATCAGGCAGCTCCTAGTACATTAAAGAAAATTATTTAAGAGCCTGAAATGTGCCAGCCTAAGAGTCAGAGCAAAGGGAAAACCTGACAAAGAACTAACTCCTGGTGCTGATAAGCTTTCCCAGAAGAGGAAAAGCTACAGTGTCGTCCTTCAGGCACTACAGAAGTTGTATAGGAAAAAATGCACAGGTGAGGAAAAGTGGTAAATTGTTTTGGAGTTGTTACAGGAAGTCTGCCTCTCCTCCAAGGCGGGGGCCAGTTGAAGAGTTCCCACATCACTAGAAAGTCTCTGCTATAATGAGTTATTACTCCTCTCCCTGCTTAAAGATCAGTCTTGAATTGTAATGGCCTGGCACCTAATTAACAATTAAGTACTGGGACAGAAATTCTTCATAAACTTCAGCTCCCCTCTACACACAGGATTGGGCTCCTACCTTCAAGCTGTTCCTGTGAGCTCCAGCTCCTGACTGAACTTCACGGGCATATTTCAGCACCCTTTCATATAACACAAGAGCTTCACTCCACTTCTTTACCAGGACATAGGACTGGGCAATGAAGAAACACCTGCAACAGTAAAGAGTGGAGTCCTGACATGCTTGTTATCCACACCCTTTGCCAACTCAAAGGACTGGTAACAGGGGACATCCTTAAGTAGCACTGGCCAGTTTCCCCTCAGCATCCAGACTCCATTTCACAAAAGGGCAGAGGGAACTGTATCAAAGGCCTGTACAGCACACAGAGCTTTGGAGTTACAACCTTTGAGGATGTCACGTGTGCTAAGGAAAACCCGGCTGTTTCTCAGTCACCTGTAAGCTTTGTACACGAGTGTCTTCAATCCAATCTCTTTTTGGAAGTTCTTGTCCTCCTCTAGGCCAGGAAGTTGTGTCAGTTCCACAAGGTTCTGTGCGAAGGAGAGTCAGAATAACAAATGCAGGCACTGTTATCCTCTGGAATCTGCTGCAGTAGGAGAAAGCTGCCCCTTCTGACAAATCAACAGTACACTCCCATGGAAATAGTTTCCAGTTTTCTAATTATCAGTTTTCTAACCTTGTGAAGGACTCTCATTGAAACTTGTGCAAGTTGCCCTCGGGACAGATTTCCTGACACAAATAGGACTTAGGACAAAGACTCCTTAGATTTCACATGAACTAATTCTTTCATAAGGCATTTCCCTTTCCCATTCACAACTGCTTCAGCCACAGGCTCCCACAGTTAATAGAAAAATTATGGGAGAAACTGAGAAACTGCTTATGAAGAACAAGTATTTTTAGCTGCTACTTTCCCTGGCCAGCAGAAATTAAGGCAGCTCTGAGGGCACTGCATAAAAGAGTCAGAAAGACCATTTTAAAACTGTATTAAAGTGCACAACCAAGGACAGCCATTCCAGCAGCACATTCTGCTCACAACTAGAAGGGGGTTTGTGTTTTCATGTAGATGTTGAGCATCTCCAAGGTACCTGCAGGTTCTTCAGAGTTCACAGGCAGTTCAACTGCACTGCTGTGTGTTCTCCATTAGGTTTTTGTGCCAAAGGCCAAAGAATTACCTGCAGGATGATGTCGTAGAGGCGGATGAGGTCCTGTGGCCGGGGCGTGCGCTTGCCGTCCTCGTCCGAGCGCTGCTGCTGCAGCAGAGCCTTCTGCAGGGCCTTGGCCATGCTCTCGTTGCGCTTGATGGCCGTGGAGAGCTTGATGTAGGTCAGGTAACTACCGAGGAAACAGAGAAAACACCACCAGAGACTTACTCAAACATGACTCTTTGTTCAGGAAGACACCTTCCTCCCCCAGTCTGAGCTGGTACTAGTGGGGGAAGAACACAGGGAAGGTCAACTTTGAGAGTCTGAAGGGAAATGTTTTCAAAGCTGCAGGAATCAGATCCTTATCTGTACAGTCATCCTTCGAGATGAGAGAGGCCCGGAACAAAACCCCCATAAAACAAAATCAAACAGAGTTAAAATCCTGACACAAGAACACGACTTCTTCACACCAGCACACAGCAATGTTTGCCTATTACCTGTGTAAGTACTGGATGTTGGACACCTTCCCAGAATCATTTTCCAGGGAGTGCTCTCGCTGTTTCTGTGGACATTGGAGACAAAACACTGCATGATTTACTTAAAACTGGCAGACAAAGGAAGAAAAATACAGAAGCAACTCAAGGTTTGGGTAAACCATAGAAGCTGTAACAGACTTCCAGGCAAAAGAGAGAGGGCTTCTACACTGCTATTTCCCCACTCCAGTTCTGAAGAGAATAATTCAAAGGTAACTCCTATGCAGCTCTTAATTAAAGAAACCTCAGCACTTTTTACTCTTAAGCAAGTTTAACACTGACAAATCAGCCCCAAAGAAAAACTATGTTGTTGGAAACATAAGCTGATGTTTGCTGCTTACCTGGTCTGGTTTCAATTCTTCCCGGACTGCCTGAATGGCATCTCTGCACTCACTGAGTAAAGACTCAAACAAACGTTCCTTTGTCTCCTCATTTTCTGCCTAAGAGCAAAGAAGAT